>CM076579.1:1002657498-1002839453 GCA_034641835.2 Pinus albicaulis
AACATCAAAAATAAATGCCTAGAGTAGAACTGAAGTAAACTGAACTAAAATTGAAGTAAAATTGAACTGTCTATGACACCTAGTAGACAATAGAATTAAATTTAACTACACCTAACTGACAATGAGATTAATATCTCAACAGATAGAAGACATGACTTCCATCTTGATTTTGTTGATGACCATTTTCATGCTTCTAATGTAATGGAATTAGATGCTAAAACATTATATTATTCGAAAAAAAGAATCACTAAGGAAAACGAGAAACAACTGGTTTGAAAGATTTGAATATCATGATCATTACTATTAGCCACCCATAAAATTATGTCATATCAGATGGTGGCTAAATGATGTTGGATAGCCTTCAAGAAACAATTTCATTACCAAAATTGCTGATACTTGAAGACTTTTTGATGATATCCTATCCTTTGGACAATCGTCATTGCTGTTTCCCTTCCGAACTCAGAAATCCTGCTGATTTCTAAAGCCAAAGCACTGCTGCAAACCCCTGTTTCCCTTTTCCTTTTTCCCAAACTAACCCCTTTTTCTATCCCACCATCTCCCATGGAAATCATATAATTTAATATTTTCTTCCATTTCCATTTCATAAAATCCATTTCATAAGGTCTAAGACCCCTTCTTAGCCTTATCGGAACCTCCATTTCCATTGAAAAACATTAAAAAACCATAGAAAATCCATATTTTCTATGTTCTGGACTTAAGCCCCCTCGGGCTAAGTCCCTAACCCTTTTCGCCCATGCGCCCGAGCGCAAAAACCAACTGCTAAACCCATCGGGCGCTTATCCTTTCGAATTAATTTTTCTCCGCTAAAACCACGAAAAACCTTTGTTATTTGTGTTTTTTAGGTTTTAATTTATTCCCAAAGGTTCCACCCCTATAATTATGGAGCAATCTCCACCGTCAATCTGCTCCACAGATCGGACGGTGCGGAGCACGCCTTTCCTGTGGACCCCCCCCAACTGTGCGTTGTTTCTCCAAAACCGCGTGGTTTCCATTGCATCGCCTTTGGGCGGAGGGTGGTTTTTCCCCGATGGCCAGTGATTCCATACGATGGTCGATGCGTGTCCCTTGTACAATTTGAAAACCGCCGTGCAACCGTCATCCATCGCGCGTTATGGTTCGTGCCAGGATGCCCAGCGAAATAAATCTCCGCCATCTGATCCAGGCCCACTCATCCAACAGTTATCGCTCTTCGAAAGTGTCCGATGTATAATCAAAGTGCCCGCGCGATAAACCAGCTTTCGTACCACATTAAATCAATCTCTGCCGTCGATCTGATCTGCAGATCGACGGTCCATATTTCATCGAGCAATTCTGTTGCCCAGTCAACGATTCCCCTCGGCTGACTTTCCGTCGCCCGATCCCGACCATCGATCTCTGCGCGATCGACGGCTCAGTTTCATCCTTCTCCTTTGACCGCCCCTTTCAATCTCGACCGTCGATCTCTGCATATCGACGACTCGGATTTGATCTTCCGTTCACTTACTCCACGATCACTCTCAATAAATCTAGACCGTTGGATGATGCCATCCAACGGCCACGCTTCCTCCACGCATTCCAATGCAGTAAAACCAATAAAAACAGGATTTTATAATGTTTTGTTTGTATTTTGCAGGTTTTCGAAGGTTTTCACTATAAACGAAGAAAATTCGAAAGAAGAGGGTGACGACTCTCTTGCTTTCGATTTACCAAAGGAAATCGATCATCGGGTTTAAAAATTTCATATTTATCAATGTTTCATGAACCATTGATGCATTACAGACCCTGTGCAGCCCTGCGCAACAGCAAGAAAACATGGTTTAAGCGTAGAAAAAGAGTATCAGCTCCAAAGACCAGGAAATTATCAGGGCAGAGGATTAATGGACTGTTTACGAGGATTATGGCCCAAATGATCATTATAAACCTAATCCCCGGGTTAAAGCAGAATTCAAAACAAATCCAAAGGGTTTCACTGACAGGAAACCCTCCACCGCCACAGATGGAGGTGAATTGATTCCTCCCAGCGATTAAAGCACCACCTGTGCCTCAAAGTATTCAATCAGGAGCTGAATTTATTGATCAGGATCAGATTTTTGCCTCAACACAGCCGAAGAAGTTACTTCTGCCAGGAACTTCAACGCAAAGAATATCTGTAGAGTTACTTCGTCACCACACAATGCCTCAAAGGTCAACAAAACTCCTACCGAGCTTGAAATCATTATGAAAATCATTTAATAAAGAGGATATGTATGTAGATATCCTCATTGAACCCCTCAAAGGCCAATGAGCCATTTAATTCTGTATTAATTGTAATTGAGATCTTTTTTCAGATCTCACCTCCTCATCCTTCTATATATACTACAGCAGAAGATGAGTGAGGGGTTGGTTGTTGTTTGATCACAAGGTGTAACTTTGAAAATCTCTGAAATAAATATACAAGTCTGTTGAAGTTGAAAAGCAAATTGAAGTCTCGGATGTCTTGATAATGTTGTTGCATATCTGTTCCTGAGAGGGCTCTATCATTGGATCCATGAGCTTGGCTGTTGGTGAAGTATTCTGAATTTGTTCTATGTTTTTTCCCCCGTTTTCATTATGTTTCATAAATTCTTACTACAGTAGGTTGAAAGTTTTAGACTAAGAAATGACTCCTGGAAGCACCTTAGATCTTTTCTTCCTTCACTGTTTTATGTTTTCTTCTGCTGAAGTATTTTAGAGGCTTTAAACTTTCTCTTTAGTCTTCATGCTTGTTTATTTCTATAATAGCTCAAATAGTTGGTTCCAGCATGATTTATGGTTTTCCCTGCTTGTCTGCCATCACTTGAAAGCTGTTATTGAAGTCTCCCTTTGAAGTACCACTGTTTTAAGTTAATCAGAGAGGTCGGTTTTGATCTTGCCCTTTTCCATTGCTTGAACAGTTGTTTTGAAGGTCTTTATAGTTGTAAACATAGATGTTATTTAGGTGTTTCCTCTTCAATGACTGCAATTATCACTGAATATTTTATGTTTTCTAAGTCCTTTAAAATAAAATCTTTGAGGAAATAGGGTGTTCCCCGAATCTTAGATTTCATTTTAAAAGTTGTCTCGAAGTCATTATTTGCTTAAAGAATGTTTGTAGAATTTATGGTTAGCCCTGTCTATCAAATATTTCTTTATTGTTAAGCTCTGTTCTTCAAGTTCCCTTCGTTGAGAATTAAACTTCTCTTTCCAAATCATTAATGTTCACTTCATTCCAAAAACAAAAGGATCCTGTGGCCAAGTTAGATTTGCCCTTTGATATCCCATATCTCTTGAAGAGTTTGTCATGACCTTATTTAGACTCCATTGCCCAATGAACCAGATATTTCCTCTTTCTGTCTATCTTTCTTAGACCTTTCATGTTCTGCTGTATTAAACTCAATCCAACCAAACAAACATCTGCACTTTATAACTAGTCTAAAATCCATACTCAAAGCACACAAGATAAACCTTTGCGAACAAATATTTGAGAGATCCCTCTCTGAGAATAGGAGGACTAGATCCTGGAACTCTAAATATTGGTTCTAATGTTGCCTTGTCTTTTGATTTGCCAAACTATCAAAACACGGGACACCAACATAAATGGCGATCACGGTGGGACCTACTGAGAATTAGAGGTTTCAAAACCTTTCTTTAAACTTTTTAGGTCTAGTATAACATAAGTAACTTTCTTCAAGCACTACCCAATAAATGGTAATCATGATAGGACTAAATTGACTCAGTGACAAACTAAGAAACCCTTAGGACTCTTGTAAAGCCTTACCAAACCTTGAAGGAACCAGTTACCAAGCCATAAGAGCAACTCTGTTTGTTTGAACACCTTAGCTAAGTGCAAAATCAGACTTAGAACACTCTTTTAACCTATAAAACCAAAATCAACTCGGAAAAACCCAAAAAAATTCCGAGTTTGGCTCCATAATAAACAGTGGTGGTGGACCATTAAAACCTTTTACCTCCTCAGGAGCTAAAAACTTCCACTTTGTAGTAAAACACTCATTCTTATATATCACTTACCTTTTGATGTGTTTCACCTTGTACTCTTAGACAGAGTCTGGAAAGGGCTAGGTAGCCTCCGGATCTCATCCTTTTTTTTGAGGTGAAATATCTGGTGAATGCCCTCCCAGTCAATCTCTGGTTAGAGTTTGTTGTGTTTCAGAATATCCTTGCAAAAGGATATTTCACAAACAATATTGTGGACAGTATACCTCTTAGAAAACATTCTGAACTTTCCACCTGGCGACTCCATAATCCTGAACAGACCTTAAGACTCCACTGGGAAGAACCCTTATCATTTATAATATCATTCAAATCCAGTAAGAGGACTGTAGGATTAAAATTTGTGTACACAGATCAGTTAACCTCTCAAAGATTGTCATACTTGGTTAAAATTTTCTTGTTATTTGGGTCTAAAAACGCAGCATAGTGGCTCCTAGAAAGATCCACACTAGAGCCCATCCTAACCCTGATCCACCTAAGATATTTGATAACCCAGAAAGAATCCTTAGGAAGTCTCCTAAGATAGAATCTTCAACTATATTCAGATCACCTCCAAGAGCTAATTCAGCCCCTTAAAATATTTCAGCTCTACAACAATCACAAGCTGACTTAGTTAATCCCTTTAGGACTAAGTCATTTGGTGATTTAGACCAGCTAGATTCTGAGTCTTCACTTTCATCTCCTGAAACAAGTGAAAATTTTGGTAGAAGAGGAACAACACCTCCTGATTTACATTTTCTTCTTAACTTAGGTGTGTCTCATCCAAGATCAGCTCAGCAATCTACTGTTTTTCCATCCATTTCTGTCCATCCTTCATCCACTGTTCAAACCACTCCACTTCAGCCCACACCTCCTCTTGTCAATCCACCCCTTGTAAACCCACCCCCGCCACATATCATGGCAGCACAGTATGCTCCTTTAGTCCTTCCTGTACCGTTAGTCAACCTTCCACAGGACTATCAGTCCAAAATTCCATTATATGTTGCTAGCAATGCTGTAACTGCATCACAACATGTGGATAAGATGGATGACTACTTTGACAGAAATGAGATCGATGATGATTCTGTCAAGCTTAGATTATTTTCTCAGAGCTTAGGGGGAGAAGTAAGAAAATGGTTTAAAGGTTTAGCCCCCCATAGTATTAATGATCTCCAAGCCTTCCATCAAACGTTCCTAAACAAATGGGAAGTAAAGAAGAATCCTCTCCAAGTCCTTGCTGATTACAATAACCTCCGTAGAAACACTGGGGAAAGTGTACAAGCCTATTGTAATAGATTTAACAGTGTATATAATGCACTTTCCCCAGAACTAAAACCCCCACAAGGCTCAGCCTTAAATAAATTTCCTGACGGTTTTGAATCTGACATGACTTATTCGTTAAGAGAAAGAGATTTTGCAACTCTCGAAGATATGCAAAGGGGTGCTCTTTCTATGGAAGTCAACTTAATAGAAAAGAGGGCAAGAATGAAAACTGAAAAGAGAGTATCTTTCAGAGAGGAATCCCCTGCTTCCACTTCAAGTTCAAAAATGGAGAGAATGTTGGAAGAAATGATGAAAGAGATGAGCATAATTAAGAAAGCACAAGAAAATCAAAACCAGACTGCACTTCAAAACAATCAAAACAGAAATAGAAATCAGAATTATAGAAGAGATAACAACCAAGATAAGCAAAAAGAAAGTGACCAACAAATTAGACCTCCCTTTCAACAAAATTATGTAGATCAATATGAGGAAGACAGGGAGTTGGAAAGGTTGGAAGAATCACATGTAAACTTGGTTGGATCAGACAGTGGGGATTATTTTTTCCTCACTAAGGAGGAACAAGGTTTCTTCTTGGATGATCAAAATAAAAACACCTATGAAGATTCTGATGACTATACATTAGGTTTTGAAAATGCAATCATGGAGGTACACAAACAGTATGATCTTAGGAGCAAGGGGAGTATAGAGAATTCAAAAGATAAGAGTACTAGCACTGCTGTCAAGAAGAAAATGGAAAACCAGTCCAAAAAGACAGCAGAAAAGACCAACTTTTCGGCCAAAAAACCAGATTTAAACAAAGACAAGGGAGTCCGGCCAGATGTTGAACAGTGTACCCCTAGCACTTCAGCTAGTGGTCCTAATAAAACTATTCCTATCGCTATTCCAAACAAGGTTCAACAAATCAAAGCTGCTGAAAAGAATTCAATTGAAAAAACATATGTAAATATTAACAAGTCAATTATTCCTTTCAGCCTTGAGGGAGAGATTGCTAAGATAAAGATTACTATCCCCCTAGCTGAACTAGTAACCCAAGAAGTGTACAAAAACCAAGTTTTGAAAGCTTTAAACTTAGGAAGTGATACTGACACCTTAAACTTGATAGATGAAAAAACTGAGCTATTGTTTGGCCCAAAAGTTGAAGGAAAATATCAAGAAGGACCAGTCCCTCCCTTCTACGTTAGTTTGAACATACACGATAAAATTCTACACAATGCCATGTTAGATTCTGGAGCTTCACACAATTTAATGCCCAAGGTAGTAATGGAAAGCTTAGACTTAGAAATTACTAAACCATACAAAGATTTGTATTCCTTTGACTCAAGCAGAGTCAAATGTTTGGGTTTAATCAAAGATTTATGTGTTAACCTAGCTCAGATCCCTGCCAAGAATCTAGTAATGGATATAGTTGTAGCTAACATTCCCCCTAAGTATGGCATGCTCTTATCAAGATCATGGGGAGCCAAAATTCAGGGAAGCCTTCAAATGGACATGTCTTATGCCACCATCCCTGTTTTTAACCAAAACAGAAGACTATATAGAGAATCCCACATGAAGTACATGGTGAGTAACATGGACAAACCAAACAACACTCCAATCTATTCTATTCAATCAAGTTTAGATTCCTTTATCTTGTGTAACGCAGATGAAATTGCTCAACAAGGTAAAGAAAACATAGACCCAATTAGTTCACCAGAACAATCCAATCTTACCTAGAATCAACTTCAAAACATTGACGATCAACAGCAACAAGAAAATGAAAATGAGTGAAAAATACTTTGGACAATAAATTTCGATGGATCCTGTAATAAAACCAGTGCAGGGGCAGGTGTCTGGATACAAAACACAAATTAGAGTTTTTCATACAAGTTAGAATTCCCATGCACTAACAATATTGTTGAGTATGAAGCACTTCTCCTAGGCTTACAACTGCTTAAAAAATTAGAAGCCCAAAAGATATCTATTTTAGGGGATTCTAAACTTATCATCAAACAAATCAAAGGAGAATACTCAGCCAAGAATCCAAGGCTTAGGGAATATCGAAATGCTGCCCTTCAATTATTAAAAACTTTCGAAAAATATGAACTCATTTTCATCCCTAGAGCACTGAATCATCTAGCAAATGAACTCGCCTTCACTGCCAGCAATTGCCAAGTACCTGAGATAAATGAAAAAATCAGTATAAAGGTGAAACACAGACCTGCTGTGCCTGATAACGAAGATCACTGGTAGGTGTTTGAATCCAACAAACACATAGATGATTTCTTGAAATCAGAAAATGATTTCAGCATACCAACACCAGGAACTAGCCATAAAGAAAACTGTTTATATATTGAACAAATCCCAGAAGCGGAAATAACATATCCTGCTGACATAAATCATTGTGAGAATCCTTTTGAAGCAGAGATAATGAACAATGGAGACCAAGAAGACTTGGAAGTCTTACAATGCAAAAATGATAAAATCCCAAGAGGTCTCACACCTTTAGAACACATGTTTGATCTCAACGATGTAGCTAAAGAACCAAGAATGGAGCCCGTGGAAAAAAATGTAGAAGAACATAACATAGGCATTCTAGCAGAACCCAAGATGATCAAGCTATCCCGCACCCTCCCAGCTCACATAAAATTGCAATACATAGAGATTTTCAAAGAATTTAAAGATGTGTTTGCTTGGGAATACAAAGACTTAAAATCATATGATACCAGCATCATCCAACATAAGATCCCCTTGAAGGAAAATCAAAAGCCTTTTAAGAAAAAACTAAGGAGAATAAGTCCCCTTTTATTACCTTTAGTTAAGGCAGAAATCAAGAAAATGTATAATGCTAGGATCATAGTACCCATTAGATTTTCAGAATGGGTATCAAACTTAGTTTCTGTTAGAAAGAAAACAGGGGAAATCAGGCTTTGTATTGACTTCAGAAATTTAAACAGAGCCTCTTTAAAGGAAAACTACCCCTTACCCAAGATGGACCATATAATTCAAAGGGTAGTTGGGTCAGGAAGAATATCCCTATTAGATGGGTTCTCAGGTTACAATCAGGTGTTAGTGTTCCCAAGTGATCAAATCAAAACTGCTTTTACCACACCTTGGGGCACTTTTATGTATGTCAAAATGCCTTTCGGATTAATGAACGCAGGGGCCACCTTCCAAAGGGCCATGGACATAGCCTTCTCTGAAGACATTGGCTATTTTATAATTATTTACCTTGATGACATAACTATTTTCTCAAAAACTGATGAAGAGCATTTGATTCACCTAAGAAAGGATTTTGAGAAGTGTAGGAAATTTGGCTTATCACTGAATCCCAAGAAGACCCTCTTTGGTCTCCAAGAAGGGAAACTTCTTGGTCATATAATTTCAGAAGAGGGAATCAAAATAGACCCTACAAGGATAGATGGCATATTGCAAATTAGCCATCCTAGAAGCCTCAAAGAATTGCAATCTTTCATTGGAAAGATTAATTTTTTGAGAAGGTTTATTCCCAACCTTGCTGAGTTATTAAAAAACATTACAAACATGCTTAAGAAAAACGTGGGTGTAAAATGGTCTTTACCAGCTAAACAATCATTCGAACTGGTCAAACAAGCTCTTACCCAAACACCAGTCCTGATTAGTCCTGATTTTACCAAAGACTTTTACATTTTTTATTTTGCATCTAAGCATACAATAGCTGCAATTTTGCTTCAAAAGAATGATCTGGGACAAGAACAACCAATATCTTTCTTTAGTAGGGCCTTAAGAGACGCTCCTCTCAAATATAGTATCATGGAGAAGCAAACCTTAGCATTAGTGAAATCATTAAAGGACTTTAGGGTCTACATCTTACACTCTCACATAATTGCTTTTGTTCCACATACTGTTGTCAAGGATATCCTAAGTCAAGACCCTGATGGTAAAAGGGGAAAATGGATTGGAACTATTCTTGAATATGACTTAGAAATTAGGCCCACCAAACTAGTTAAGGGGCAAAGATTAGTGAAACTTATGGCTGAATCTAACTTCCAAGCATTAGACATGAATATGGTAGATGTGTTGGAAGAAGCAGAAGAAGCTAATGCTCCTTTTATTAAAGAAACATTTCTAAATTCCCCTTGGTATGCTGACATTGTTTATGTGCTTTTATATTTAAACGCCCCTCCTTCTTTTTCTAAAACTAAAGCTAGATTTTTGAAACAGAAATCTCTGATTTTTTGCATTATTGATGGGGTGTTATATTGGAAAAATGTTGTTGGAATTTTTCTTAAATGTTTACTTGAAGATGATGCAGGAAAGATCATGCATGAGCTACATGATGGTGAATGTGGAGGACACCTCTACTGGAAGGCCACAACGAACAAAATTCTCAGATCAGATTACTATTGGCCTACCCTTTTCCCAGACACTCAGAAGCTGGTCATATCTTTCCATAAGTGTCAAATCTTTGATGGCAAGAGAAAACTCCTTCCCTTACCCTTACATCCTATCAGAGTTGAGGCACCTTTCCAACAATGGGGGCTGGACTTCATTGGGGAGATTCATCCATCCTCCTCAGCTCAACATAAGTGGATCCTCACAGCCACTGAATTATTCACCAAATGGATAGAAGCTATACCTACCAGGAATGCTAATGACTCTGTCATTATCAAGTTTCTTGAAACCCACATCCTATCCAGATTTGGTTGTCCCAGGAAAATTATAACAGACAATGCTGCTGCTTTCAAATCTAAGAAGATGGTTGATTTCTGTCACAAATACCATATAACCTTGGGCCATTCCACTGCTTAATATCCCCAAGGAAATGGATTAGCTGAATCCTCCAACAAGAGTCTCATCAATATCATTAAAAGGCCGTTGGAAGAAAATCAAAAATCATGGCACAGTAAGTTGGTTCATGCCTTATGGGCTGATAGACTAACTACAAAGAAATCAATAAATATGTCCCCCTATCAGTTGGTTTATGGCATGGATGCAATTTTTCCTACCTCATTGGGAGTTCCAGTCATGAAGCTCCTTCAAGAAGTATAGGTTGAAGAAAATGATATGCAGAGGAGGATCAACCAAATAATCCATTTACAGCAGACCAGGGAAGAAGTTTATGAAAGAACACAGTCGGTCCAAGAAAAAATGAAGAAACTATTTGATAAGAGGACCAAGGCAAGAAATTTCCAGGTTGGAAGTGTTGTTCTCAAATGGTATTCAAGAAGAGAAGAGAAGGGGAAACATGGAAAGTTTGAGAACTTGTGGAAGGGGCCCTATATTATTCATACTGAGAGGGTTCATAATACATTTTTCTTGAAAGAATTGAATGGAGAAGACCTATATGGAGGTCCTGTCAATGGCAGGATGCTCAAGCATTACTTCTGCCAAGAATCTTAAGTTCCAAAGCCTTTTTTTTTTACCATTATAAATATCATAGGCTAACCATTGCATTCGAAGTTATGAAAAATAAAAAATACAAAAACAATATGAAGAAAGAAAAGAGGGCAGAAATAAAAAAAAGAAAGGCAAAGCCCCATGCCAAAAAAGAGAAATAAATCTGAAAGTGTGCAAGCTCAAAATGCCACTCCTCAAAACACACTTCTGATTAGTCAAACTGTTTAATCTTGACTAATTAGCTTTGAATTTCTCTGCTGATAGGATAGTGAATTCAATTTGCCAAACTATTTAACCTTGGCTTATCAGTAGATAGATTTGGATAGAAATTGAAGGTTCAAACAAACTCAAAATCTGAACAAAAGTTTCCAAAAAGGAGAGGAATCAAATATTTGTTGATTTCTGAGTCAAAGAAATGTAACGATCTGGTCCTAATCAACTTAAAACCTAAACCGGAAGTAAAACAAAGATAGCTCAAAACAAGTTTAAAACAGAGCTGAAAAAAGAGAAGGCATCACTTTGAGTTTTCAGAAAGCCTTCTATTTTTAGATTTAAATTTTCTGCAAATAAAAATCTATGTGCAGTTTGATTTGATGCCATAGATTATAGCAAGTCAAACAGCTTAACCTTGACTTGACTGTTTTTAAAATTTATGCTATAGAATTTCGAGAATGAAAGTCTGTTGGACAGTTTAATCCCAACAGACAGTAGATTAGGTAGAGAAATATCTGACCTCAACTGTTTAATATGAGATCAGGGAGAAATAAGGAGTAAAACTAGATTAGGTTTTTGTTTTCAAAAAGAATAAAATTTTGTAAGAGAGTCTGCCAATCCAAGTGCACTCTGATGAAGAAAAAATGTTAGATCAGTAGGATTGGGTAGGTAGAAAGTTTGTTGATGAAAGT
Source organism: Pinus albicaulis (assembly GCA_034641835.2). Taxonomy (NCBI): domain Eukaryota; kingdom Viridiplantae; phylum Streptophyta; class Pinopsida; order Pinales; family Pinaceae; genus Pinus; species Pinus albicaulis. The sequence goes on from CM076579.1 coordinate 1,002,669,030, forward strand.
TCCATTGTTTTTAATGACTGATAACTTGTTTCCAGAGCAAAAGAAGATCATTCAAGAAGAAGGAAACATTCCAATGGATGAGGCAACTGATCAGCCTCCCAGAGAATAAAAGTCTACAGTTCTTGATGCCTTCAAAAAGGCACCATCCCCAAGTGGAGCCACTGTTAGCCACCCATAAAATTTTTTCATATCAGATGGTGGCTAAATGATGTTGGATAGCCTTCAAGAAACAATTTCATTACCAAAATTGCTGATACTTGAAGACTTTTTGATGATATCCTATCCTTTGGACAATCGTCACTGCTGTTTCCCTTCCGAACTCAGAAATCCTGCTGATTTCTAAAGCCAAAGCACTGCTGCAAACCCCTGTTCTAAAGCCAAAGCACTGCTGCAAGTCCCTAACCCTTTTCGCCCATGCACCCGAGCGCCAAAACCAACTGCTAAACCCATCGGGCGCTTATCCTTTCGAATTAATTTTTCTCCCCTAAAACCGTGAAAAAACTTTGTTATTTTTGTTTTTTAGGTTTTAATTTATTCCCAAAGGTTCCACCCGTATAATTATGGAGCAATCTCCACCGTCGATTTTCTCCACAGATCGGACGGTGCGGAGCACACCTTTCCTGTAGACCCCCCCCAACCGTGCGTTGTTTCTCCAAAACCGCGTGGTTTCCATCGCACCGCCTTTGGGCGGAGGGTGGTTTTTCCCCGATGGCCAGCGATTCCATACGATGGTCGACGCGTGTCCCTTGTACAATTTGAAAACCGTCGTGCAACCGTCATCCATTGCGCGTTATGGTTCGTACTAGGATGCCCAGCGAAATCAATCTCCGCCGTCCGATCTGGGCCCACTCATCCAACGGCTATCGCTCTTCGAAAGTGTTTGATGTATAATCAAAGTGCCTGCGTGATAAACCAACCTTCGTACCACAACAAATAAATCTCTGCCATCGATCTGATCTGCAGATCGACGGTCCATATTTCATCGCCCGATTCCATTTCCCAGTCAACGATTCCCTTCGGATGACTTTCCGTCGCCCGATCCCGACCGTCGATCTCTGCGCGATCGACGGCTCAGATTCATCCTTCTCCTTTGACCACCCCTTTCAATCTCGACCGTCGATCTCTGCAGATTGATGGCTCGGATTTGATCTTCTGTTCACTTACTCCACGATCACTCTCGATAAATCTGGACCGTTGGATGATGCCATCCAACGGCCACGCTTCCTCCACGCATTCCAATGCAGTAAAACCAATAAAAGCAGGATTTTATAACTTTTTGTTTGTATTTTGTAGGTTTTCGAAGGTTTTCACTATAAACGAAGAAAATTCGAAAGAAGAGGGTGACGACTCTCTTGCTTTCGATTTACCAAAGGAAATCGATCACCGGGTTTAAAAATTTCATATTTATCAATGTTTCATGAACCATTGATGCATTACAGACCCTGTGCAGCCCTGCGCAACAGCAAGAAAACATGGATTAAGCGCAGAAAAAGAGTATCAGCGCCAAAGACCAGGAAATTATCAGGGCAGAGGATTAATGGACTGTTTTCAATGATTATGGCCCAAATGATCATTATAAACCTAATCCCCGGGTTAAAGCAGAATTCAAAACAAATCCAAAGGGTTTCACCAACAGGAAACCCTCCACCGCCACAAATGGAGGTGAATTGATTCCTCCCAGCGATTAAAGCGCCACCTGTGCCTCAAAGTATTCAATCAGGAGCTGAATTTATTGATCAGGATCAGATTTTTTCCTCAACACAGTCGAAGAAGTTACTTCTGCCAGGAACTTCAATGCAAAGAATATCTGCAGAGTTACTTTGTCACCACACAATGCCTCAAAGGTCAACAAAACTCCTACCGAGCTTGAAATCATTATGAAAATCATTTAATAAAGAGGATATGTATGTAGATATCCTCATTGAACCCCTCAAAGGCCAATGAGCCATTTAATTCTGTATTAATTGTAATTGAGATCTTTTTTCAGATCTCACCTCCTCATCCTTCTATATATACTACATCAGAAGATGAGTGAGGGGTTGGTTGTTGTTTGATCACAAGTTGTAACTTTGAAACTCTCTAAAATAAATATACAAGTCTATTGAAGTTGAAAAGAAAATTGAAGTCTCGGATGTCTTGATAATGTTGTTGCATATCTGTTCCTGAGAAGGCTCTATCATTGGATCCATGAGCTTGGCTGTTGGTGAAGTATTCTGAATTTGTTCTATGTTTTTTCCCCTATTTTCATTATGTTTCATAAATTCTTACTACAATAGGTTGAAAGTTTTAGACTAAGAAATGACTCCTAGAAGCACCTTAGATCTATTCTTCCTTCACTGTTTTATGTTTTCTTCTGCTGAAGTATTTTAGAGGCTTTAAACTTTCTCTTTAGTCTTCATGCTTGTTTATTTCTATAATAGCTCAAATAGTTGGTTCCAGCATGATTTATGGTTTTCCCTACTTGTCTGCCATCACTTGAAAGCTGTTATTGAAGTCTCCCTTTGAAGTACCATTGTTTTAAGTTAATCAGAGAGGTCGGTTTTGATCTTGCCCTTTGCCATTGCTTGAACAGTTGTTTTGAAGGTCTTTATAGTTGTAAACATATATGTTATTTAGGTGTTCCCTCTTCTATGACTGCAATTATCAGTGAATCTTTTATGTTTTCTAAGTCCTTTAAAATAAAATATTTGAGGAAATAGGGTGTTCCCCGAATCTTAGATTTCATTTTAAAAGTTGTCTCGAAGTCATTATTTTCTTAAAGAATGTTTGTAGAATTTATGGTTAGCCCTGTCTATCAAATATTTCTTTATTTTTAAGTTCTGTTCTTCAAGTTCCCTTTGTTGAGAATTAAACTTCTCTTTCCAAATCATTAATGTTCACTTCATTCCAAAAACAAAAGGATCCTGTGGCCAAGTTAGATTTGCCCTTTGATATCCCATATCTCTTGAAGAGTTTGTCATGACCTTATTTAGACTCCATTGCCCAATGAACCAGATATTTCCTCTTTCTGTCTATCTTTCTTAGACCTTTCATGTTCTGCTGTATTAAACTCAATCCAACTAAACAAACATCTGCGCTTTATAACTAGTCTAAAATCCATACTCAAAGCACACAAGATAAACCTTCGCAAACAAATATTTGAGAGATCCCTCTCTGAGAATAGGAGGACTAGATCCTGGAAATCTAAATATTGGTTCTGATTTTGCCTTGTCTTTTGATTTTCCAAACTATCAAAACACGGGACACCAACACTTAGCACCATTACTCTCCTCATCAATTCAATTTGTTGGTGTTTGAGCTTGTTTAAAGAGTTGGTGTCTACTTTTAAGTTTGAAACCCTTGTATCATTCCCTAAATCTCAATTGCATATCAAATTTCACTCCCTATCACTTTCATTCCCTTCCCACATGATAATTACCCTATCCTTACTCCCTATATCATAATCCCCTTTCCCTAAGCCCTTTTCCTTTGAAACCATAAAACCCTAGGCTACTCACTTTCCTAGGCTTCAGAAATCCCTAAACTGTAATTAAAATTCCCTATTCCAATTCCCTCATCATTCTTACTCCCTATCACCTCCCTCAAATCAAAAAACCCCTTCCCCTTCTCCCTAAATTTCCTCACACTATTCCCCACTCCCTTTACCTACATTCCACTATCATCACATTTCCCTAGGGTTTCATACTAAGACATCTATGGAATAAGAAAAGAAAATAAACTACAATGAGGGAGAAGAAAGAAAGGAGAAGAAGTCAAGTAGAGGAGGGATAATCATTAGAATTGAGCCAACAAATAACAGGGAACTCATGGCATCTCCCATAACTGTGCCATTTTTTAAAAATGTAGGCTGTTTTGAATTCTGTGAGAAAGTAAAAAGGGTCCAATATCATCCTATGTTGACTAGACTATTCATCTCCAATCTCCATGACAACCAGGTAACCATTTTTGGTGTCACTTTCACTTTGTCTACTGGTGTTATATCAGATGCCACTGGAATCCCGAATGTTGGGGAAAAATGGTTCAAGCAAATAGACTTGGAGGAGAAATACAATGAGCCATACATTAAACCTAGATACAATAATGAAAGAAAGAGGAATTTTCCTTTCTCTCACCTCCTGGAGAGATATACTCCCATGATGAAAATCATCATGAAATAATTTTCTTGTGAAGGTACGTTATCTATACTTTATACCTATCACATCCAGCTACTTATGCACTTCACAAGAGTAAAGATGCTCAACATACCTTATTTTCTCTTCCAGAGCATTGATAATATGGAATTTATTGCCCAAAAGAGAGATTATGACCACCAAATGAAAAGTCTTTTTCACCACTCCCTCATCAAAATCATAGTCCTCCATCACCTCAAACAATTGAACATTCCATGGAGTTCATTTATAGCGAATGACATATTCATTGCTCCACCTATTCATAATGCCCAAGATGTACCTTCATCATCTCATCCTTCCACATCCATTCCTCCATCTTATCCCACAGTTCATGCATCATCATCAGATTAACCTCCTTCATCTATTTCAACACCATCATCTCCATCCCACATTGATACTGGATCAACTAGCAGAGCCAAAATCAGTGAGCGTCAAAATACTAAGTAGGCTGAGATAGAGCCATTAGCAAAAAAATACCAGAGAGGTCACAGGCATGCTTTTTCTCCATGTATATTGGAAGGGGCCTTGCCTTCTACATCGAAAAATCAGGTAGAAAAAGGGAAGAAAAATGTGATAGAGGAAGAGATTCAGGCAGAGATTAGACATGAGGAGGAGGACCTCCATGAGATAGAACATGATTTTGACCTTGTTGACCTAGATGAGAAGAAAGATGATGAGGACATCAACATAGTAATCAAGGAGAAAGAAGCCAATATTAAGGAGCTACAAACTAATATTGACAGGTCTAAATTTTTCATTGACTTTCTTGAGCAGGAGATCTAACAGTTGAAAAAAAAACATGTCATTGATGAGGTCAAATTCATAAAATCTCAAAGAGAGGTAGAAAAATCCAAAGTTTTTCTTGAAGAGACACTTGAAACATATGGTGTGACAGATGAGGAAGTAGAACAAGTGCGAAGGATAAAGCCTAGGACTAGAGGGCTGCAAAGAGCTCTAGCACTAGAAAGGAAAAAAGAGGTTGAGCTTGTTGATCATCTCACTCTGAATGAACAACTTGTAGTGGTATTCAATGAGAACCAGGAGTCATGGCTCGATAGAGCTAACCAACTCTTAGAGAAGCTTCCGGAGAAGGAAAAAATAAATAATGATGTATTGAGAAATAAGGTCAAGCACTATTCCAAAAGAGACAAAATTACAAAGGCCAAGCTCAAAAGAGCCAATGCAAAAATTGAGGCTTTGAACTTGCAAGAAGAGGAAAGAAGGCTTTACATAATGGTTGAAGCCTCACTTCATGCCTAGCCACATCATAATCATCAAATTATCAAATTTTGAGAGTTTTTTGGGTAAATTGTGATTTTTTGCAAACCTTGAATATTCTTGTGACAACTAGAATATCAAACGCGCAATGCCCTAGGCACTGCGCTCTTTTTTGAGGCACTTTTTGGCCAAAAGAAGACCACCATAAGATACATAAGGACGAAGAAATGTAGGAAAACCAGTTTTCTAGCCTTGTTATGGACAACTGGTAGTTGAAAAGATGAAAAAGCACTTAAAAAATCAATGTTCTGCCCATTTTTTTACCTATGCGCTACGCGCTGAGAAGTCTTGGGAGAATGAATTTTTGACCAGGAAAATCAACTCCATTAAGAAAAAAAAAGGTATATTTGGAAATAATAAAGGATAGGCTTTTCAAAAAGCCATCCTGAGCCCAATTTGGACATCGGGAAGGCACTCAAAATGAAGATGCAACATGGATGGCGCGTTTGACAAAGGGATGGTGCATTTGATAGTTTTCTGATTTTTTTTGAGTTCTTCTGCAAATTGAATTTTATCGTGGGGAATCATGTTTTTACCTCTATAAATCAATGATGTAAATATAATTATGGTGTTTTTACTGTTACCTAGGGTAAATGTATTAGGTAAATGAAGTCAATGTGGTTTAATGAATCAATTCACAAAAGTTAGAGATGAGTCACTCGGACCTCCCTATAGTTTAGCTTTCAACTCAATTTTTGGTGGAAATTCTCCTCCTCGCATCGATTCGACCCCTGAGGCTGGGAGGAGTTTGTTTGAGGTCTATATCATGTAGTTTTTCAGTCATTTCATAGGTTGGAATCAGTTGGATGTTGGCATATTTATTAGAGACTCTATTGTAATCATTTTGGCAGGAGCTTAATAAAAGTGTTGCAACTATTTCTTTGGGATACCTCTGGTATGGTTGTATAGCATTGTTTCTTCTTATGTCTCATTATGTTTGAATGTATTGTCTTCATAATGCATTTCACTTCTATTGTATGATTACTTTCATGTTGATAAATAGAATTCAACTCACATGCTCTGTTTTGGGAAAGTTTTTCATAGTATGTTCATCTTTCTTTCAGTTTAGGAAGAATTCATATTTTATGCTCTTCCTATCTCCTCACCTGTCTAAATAATTCCATCCCAAGAACCCTAATGTGCTAGCCTTCTTACCTACCTTTCCCCATTGAATGGTATGTAACCCTAATCCTATTTTCCTTGACCTAGCCTCTTTGACCTAATATCCTCATCCAACAACCCAATCAAACAAAAAAAAACCTTCTGCATTTCATACCTCGCCTAAAACCCTAATTAATCCAACCCTCTTGGATGTGACCTTGTGGAGAGAGCCCTCTCCAGTTTGGTAGGGCTATATACCAAGTCAAAATATTGGCTTGTAGTTACCTTTGTTTGGATTTCTTCTTCAGCTTTAGAAATCTGGTGGAGTGATAACAGGCTGACCACGTAGATCGATTCATCTCACAACAAGCCCATATCTAACAACAAAAGGAAAGGAATTTAAAGGACCAGATCTTGTATTTAGATTCGGCTAGTGATCAATAGAAGACCTTTTTGGGTAAATTCCTTGAAGAGATTTATAATTGGTTGCAGAGGCTGCAAACCAAAGGAAAAACAAGTGAACAAAAAATATCTCATCATACCTGGATGCAACCTAATCTATTCGCATTACATCGGTTAGACATTGATCCAACCTAATCTATTCGCATTACATTGGTTAGACATTGATCCAACCTAATCTATTCGCATTACATCGGTTAGACATTGATCTAACCTGAGCTATAAACTTCTGGGTACATACTGTTATCACTAAAAAAAAATTTCAAACGTAATTGTGTCAAGTTTTTTTATGATCATGGGTCAAAATAGGATCTTAGGAGTCATTTCTTGAATTTGACCAAAATGGAGTGTTATATTTTTAGGTTTGAACCTTCCTTAGTGTTAAATAAATTCATTTTAAAGGTTTTTCATGTCAAGTCATTCATCATTTCATCATTCATTTCATTTCCCTAATTTTTTTGATCAAAAATGTCCAATTAGCCAAGAAACCTTACTTTCGTAGTGCCACCCATTTAAAAAAGTCGTTTTGTGCTATGAAAGCGCTGTCTTTTCATAATGCAATATGAAGCAAAACTATGTTTTCTGGTTTTGAGCAGTCAACTTCAAAGGAGGTTTCTGAGCAAAAAGAAAGGTATTTTAAAAAAATGAGAGAGGTTATTTTAAAAAGCATATCAAATAACAATAACCTCTCTCACTTTTATCACAGGTCTTGTCAGTTGAGAGATACAAGGATTTATTTGAAGCCCTATTTTCAGAAACAGAGTTTTCCTGTTTTACACATGTTTCTCAAAGGAAGTTTTTGGACAACAGTAGATATGTTTCAAAAAAGAAAGAGAAGTTTTTATTCAAGAAATAATGGCCTACAAAAACCTCCTTAATTTTCACAAAATACATCATGGATTAGGAGATATAGGCTCTGTCCCAAGACCTATTTTTTAGGAAAAAAACAGGAAAACCAATAGGCCAACCTATTGCAAATGAAGAAGAAATGCCTCAAAAAAGCTAAAATGAAGTTAGTATATGGTTGTTGTGGTTTTTATATGATGAAATAAGTAATATTTTGAGTTTTGGGGCAATAATACTTTTCACTTGGAATTTTTTTTTGAAAAAATTGCATACTCAGTAGTTTCGTAGCACATCTAGTGTAAAAGAGCAAAAAAGCGCTACGAAACTATTGTAGTTGCCTTTTCTGCTCCTTTTGGTTTGTTTTCAAGGGATTAAAGGATGAGTTAAGAGCTTTAATTGTTATGGAAGATGTATTGAAGGATTATTAAAATGTTACATAAGGAAAGAGCCAAGTTTTTGAAGAAAAAAGGTTGAAATGACAGCGCTACAAAGGGCGCTACGAAACTGCTGTGTTTTCATAGTGCCATAAATTACAGCCTTTTGAACAAGTTTTATAGCGGTTTTTGGAAAGTAGGAGGCTAGGGATGAGTGATGGGACATTTTAAGATAATATCCAATAGCCAAGGACCACGAAATAAAGTTTAAATGATGGTCAGAATGTTCAAAGAAGGAAAAGAATCTTATGCCCTAAAAAAACAGGGTTTGGTTTCCTGCTTTTGTGGAAGTCAGCAAAGTGGTCATGAAGAATTGAAGCCCATCATCCAAATTCGACCATGTAATGATACACTTGGCAAATGATGTAATTTCAAATATATAAGGTTGTTAGGATAAGGTTGTTAAAGATAGTAATGAAGATTTTGAGTCCTAGTTGAAATAGGACTGTCAAGTAGGATAGGTGTCTTTTTGTCATAAATTTGATGTTTTATGGTTATGCAAGGTGTCAAGAGTTAGAAATTGGATGTATATAGCCTAAGATGAGATTATATCATGTGGTAAATGGTCTATTAAATGCCATTGGGTCGAATTAGCAAATGGTTGGAGACTTTTTGGCAAAATTGCAGCTTATTGTAAAATCATTGTTTCAGCAATACATAGATGCATTACATGGCCAACATGAGATTCCGAAGGAGTTTTTGGTGCTTAATTGTTCTATATTTACCTTTTATGTATCTCTTTTGCGGTGGTTTTCATTTATATTACTCAGAATTCATCCTTGTGATGCTCTGACTTCCTTTATAAGTGAATTGACTGTGTATTTCCATGTCTCATGTATGTGTGTCCTACTACTAAAAACTATGACCTGCCTCAACTTCCATATCAAGTAAAATCACTAGATCACTGAAATTTTGACTCCATAAGCTCAATGGCTACATATTGATATTATTTTCAACCTACAGGTTGGAAAATGTTATCTTAGCAGACTACTTTGGCAAAGCTTTGGATTTTCTGATATATACAGTAACAAAATAACTTTTCTTCACCTGAGATTCTTAGTGTATTTCAATGAGTTTATGTCCTATCTTTGAAATGTTTTTTATTCCATAGTTTAAGTGATTATTACTTAGAATTCATGATTTTTCATGCTCTGACTTCCTTTAAGTATTAAGCTATGGTGAAATATCTTTCAATATTTTTTCTTTCAATGCCTTGATGTCTCATTACTCAAAATTCGTGTGCTACATGCTTTGACTTCCTTTGAACCTCAAGTTATTGGGATTTCCCTGAATGTGTTATTCTTTCATTGAATTATATACAAGCCTCATCTTCCACAAGGAGATCCTTTTTCATCTTTATCCCTGTCACTAACTCCATAGCCCAATGGTAGCAAGCCTTCACCTTTTCATCCTACAAACATTCAAAACCAAGACATAATTTATAGAGTTAGCCATCTATATTTATCATTAATCAATATAATTAACCCTTGAGAGAGCCCTCTCAGGCTGAGGAGGCTAAGCCTCAGTCACAAGATTGGTTTGAAATAGATACACTGAAGTTTTCTGATCAGCAGCCAATCACTTACGATTTTGGTGATAAAATTTTGGCATCGTTGTCGGGGATCAAAGGTGTAAAATTTCCCTGGGAATAATGACAAAGTTTCAGTGCTAAGGTCTGAGAGGAGAAAACACTTGGGCACATATTGGATGTATTTCTTCTCTGGCGACTCCACACATCAAATAATCAATTGGAAGGTGACTCCACTTCTTGAATATTAGTAGCTTGATGAAGTTTCAAGATGAGTTCCATTGCAAGAATAAACGCCAGGTATGCCCCTATGAATTGGCCTCATATACCTGGTTTTCCAAATCCTATGCCAAAGGTTGAATGGTTAACTGATCTTCCTATATTTAAATATGAAAAGAAAGACAATGCTGCTCTTAATTTGGTTAGATTCCATATGCATGTACACGGACTTAAGGTTCAATTCCCCGAGGATTGTCTCATGAATATGTTTATGGCCACTTTAGAAGGAAAAGCATGGTCTTGGTATGAAAGCTTGCCAAATGGTTCATTATATTCTCTTGCTGATTTCCATGTTGCATTTTATGAGATGTATGCAGATTATCATTCCTCCTTATTGTTGGTCAAAGACTACTGTAAACATTGTGTGAGTTTTATTGAATATTTGGAGAATTGTTATGAAGATGATGAGCTCATGGGGGAGGAAATTTTAGAAGCCCTTCATGAAAATCCCTTTCATCAAAAAGAAGAAAGGATTGCCTCTTTCTTAGATGAAAATGAAACCCAACAGTAGTTTATTTATGAAAATTATTTTACATCCTCTGAGTTTGAGGAAAAATTGCAGCAGACTTGTCAATCCCTTGATCATCAGGAGTATGAGAATCATTCCAAACAAAAAGAGGAAATATTGGAAGATAATTGCTACAATCCTCAGGTAAAGGATGACGTTTATTATTCTTGTCATTTCTTGCATCAACCTACATCAAATAATGATCACACTAATGAAGAAGTGGGTGAAAATTTTTATTTATCCTTGTCTTCTAATCTGAAGTCATTTGAGTGCAAGTTAGAAGATAAGATTCAACTTGTGGATGAATCTGCTAAGAGTATTGGGAAATACATTGAAATTTTTGAAGGTCAAATTCAATATTATTATCTTCAAGATCAAGATCATTCTTTTAAAAAGCTTTCCATTCTAGAACACAAAGAGAGGGTGTTGCTTCCTTTCTCTTTTGAGATTGAGGAAGAATACACTATTTTTGAAAATCAGTTTGAACAGCAGTTTGAGAGTACACAATTGAAATCTTGTGTGGCTAAGCAAAGCATATATAAGTTGCCCAAAGCTAAAGAATGTCATGAGAAGCATCAAACAGATCATGTCTTATTTGATCCTATAGTTAACTACATGGAAGAGTTATATAGTCCAGATTTACAGTTATGTTTTCATTATGAGGATCAGATACATTTTATGTTTCCTTGGTCATTTCAGTATCATGATTACTTTTGGTTCAAGTATATTCAATAGGTTAAAATATCAGATCAGATCAATGACTGGCTTCACTGGAAGTTTTATGTTGCTTGAGTAAAAAATGGAGATTGTAGCTGATAGGGTAGGTAGGAGCATGTGAATAAGCTCAAATTTGACTGAGCATATTTTCAGTAGGTACAGATTTGGTTCTTCTGCAGTGATCATCAAGCTTGAGCCCAAGGTGAAGGCTATAAGAGTTTGAAGAAGACTTGGTAAAAATTGAAAGTTTTTTTTCCAAGAAGATGGATAGCAACATTGGAACTACTGGTTCTTAGTGTACCACACGGGCACACTATCCCAAGTGGAGCCACCATTATCACTCAAAAAAATTTCAAACATCATTTTGTCAAGTTTGTTTATGATCATGGGTAAAAATAGGGTCTTAGGAGTCATTTCTTGAATTTGACCAAAAGGGAGTATTAGATTTTTAGGTTTGAACCTTCCTTAGTGTTAAATAAATTCATTTTAAAGGTTTTTCATGTCAAGTCATTCATAATTTCATCATTCATTTCATTTCCCTAATTTTTTTCATCAAAACTGTCCAATTAGCCAAGAAACCTTACTTTCGTAGTGCCACCCGTTGAAAAAAGTCGTTTTACGCTATGAAAGCGCTATCTTTTCATAGCGCAATATGAAGCAAAGCTCTGTTTTCTGGTTTTGAGTAGTCAACTTCAAAGGAGGGTTCTGAGCAAACAAAAGAGTATTTTAAGAAACTGAGAGAGGTTATTTTAAAAAATATATCAAATAAAATTAAAATCTCTCACTTTAATCACAGTTATTACCAGTTGGGAGATAAAAGGATTTCTTTGAAGCCCCATTTTAGAAACAGAGTTTTCCTGTTTTACACATGTTTTGCAAAGGCAGTTTATGGACAGCAGGAGATATGTTTAAAAAGCCAAGGAGAGGTTTTTATTCAAGACATAATGGCCTACCAAAACCTCCTTCATTTTCTAAAAATACATCATGGAGTAGGAGATATAGGCTCTGTCCCAAGACCTATTTTTCAGGAAAAAACAGGAAAACCAATAGGCCAACCTATTGCAAATGAAGAAGAAATGCCTCAAAAAAGATAAAATGAAGTTAGTATATCGTTGCTGTGGTTTTTAAATGATGAGATAAGTAATATTTTGAGTTTTGGGGAAATAATACTTTTCTCTTAGTAAAATTGTTGACAAAACTGCATACTCAGCAGTTTCGTAGCGCATTTAGTGTAAAAAAAGCAGAAAAGCGCTATGAAACTGATGTAGCTGCCTTTTATGCTCCTTTTGCTCAGTTTTATAGGGTTTAAAGGATGAGTTAAGAGATTTAATTGTTATAGAATATGTATTGAAGGATGATTAAAATTTTTCAGAAGGAAATAACTAAGTTTTTGAAGAAAAAAGGTTGAAATGGCAGCGCTACAAAGGGCACTACGAAACTGCTGTGTTTTCGTAGCGCCATAAATTACAACCTTTTGAACAAGTTTTGCAGTGGTTTTTGGATAGATGGAGGCTATGGATGAGTGATGAGACATGTTAATATAATATCCAACAGCCAAGGACCACAAAATAAATTTTAAATGATGGTCAGAATTTTCAAAGAAGGAAAATAATCTTATGCCTAAAAAAACAGGGTTTGGTTTCCTGCTTTTGTGGAGGTCAGCAAAGTGGTCATGAAGAACTGAAGCCCATCATCCAAATTTTACCATGTGATGATACACTTGGAAAATGATGTAATTTAAAATAGATAAGGTTGTTAAAGATAGTAATGAAGAGTTTGAGTCCTAGTTGAAATAGGACTGTCAAGTAGGATAGGTGTTTGTTTGTCATAAATTTGATGTTTTATGGTTATGCAAGGTGTCAAGATTTATAAATTCAATGTATATAGCCTAATATGAGATCATATCATGTGTTAAATGGTCTATTAAATGACATTGGGTTGAATTAGCAAAGGGTTGGAAACTTTTTGGCAAAATTGCAGCTTATTGTAAAATCATTGTTTCAGCAATACAAAGATGGATTACTTGGCCAACTTGAGATTCTGAAGGATTTTTTGGTGCTTAATTGTTCTATATTTACCTTTTATGTATCTATATTGCAGTGGTTTTCATATATATTACTCATAATTCATCCTTGCGATGCTCTGACTTCCTTTATAAGTGAATTGACTGTGTATTTCCATGTCTCATGTATGTGTGTCCTACTACTAAAAACTCTGACCTGCCTCAACTTCCATGTCAAGTAAACTCACTGGATCACTAAACTTTTGTCTCCATAAGATCAATGGCTACATATTGATATTATTTTTAACCTACAGGTTAGAAAATTTTATCTCAGAAGACTACATTTGTAAAGCTTTGGATTTTCTGATATATAGTAACAAAACAACTTTTCTTCACCTGAGATTCTTAGTGTATTTCAATGAGTTTATGTCCTATCTTTAAATTTTTTTTTCTTCCATATTTTAAGTGCTTATTACTCAGAATTCATGACTGTTCATGCTCTGACTTCCTTTAAGTATTAAGCTATGGTGAAATATCTTTCAGTATTTTTGCATTCAATACCTTGATATCTCATTACTCAGAATTCGTGTGCTACATGCTCTGAATTCCTTTGAACCTCAAGTTATTGTGATTTACCTGAATGTGTTATTCTTTCATTGAAGTATATACAAGCCTCATCTTCCAAAAGGAGAGCCATTTTCATCTTTATCCCTGTCACTAACTCCATAGCCCAATGGTAGCAAGCCTTCACCTTTTCAACCTACAAACATTCAAAACCAAGACATAATTTATAGAGTTAGCCATCTATATTTATCATTAATAAATATAATTAACCCTTGAGAGAGCCCTCTCAAGCCAAGGAGGCTAAGCCTCAGTCACAAGATTGGTCTGAAATAGCTACACTAAAGTTGTCTGATCAGCAGCCAATCAGGTATGATTTTGGTGATAACACATTCCATGCTATAAGGGTATATTTTTGAGTTTTATATAGAAATCCACGAATATTTTTCTAAAGCCGAGGTTACATTCAGATCAGGGTTATGGGCTAAGCTGCTAAAATATATCCCTTTTTGGATTAAAGTTTGGATGGTGGAAGAAGGGTTGCTGGAATTCCAAACTCAAGGCATGGAAGCCTAAACACCCAGTATTGGGGGAAGGATATAAATCACGGGATGATACAGGATGGGGAGATATGAGGAGATCGACAAGATGGATGCAAATGGATCTAATAAATATAGGGATCTGAGGGTGCATCGAAGAGCTCAAATAGAGGAGAATTGGTGGGAAAGTGAAATGCGAGAGATAAATAGGAAAAAAATTGATGTGCACCAAGCAGGAGATGTGTTGCGAAGTTCAATAGAAGAATAAGTGGCAGTGGGACCGAAAAGGAAGGAAGGTTTTGTTGGAAGAGTTGAGAATCAAGACGATAATAGGTACCCAGCCTGATCAATAGAAGGATAAATGTCATACATAGTAGAAGGAGTAAGCTCAAAAGATGACTAAGATGGTGACATACAGGTCGCAATGGAAATATTATTTGTGGAAAGAGAAGTGTTCAAGACAAAAGGCAATACGATCTCCTTGTTCCCAGGTACCACTGTCCCCAACCTTCCCCTGGTACTTTACAAAAACCTTTATTAAACATTGTCAAAGTTTATGAATTTATTAGAATTCATAGTGTTAAAATTAAATTTCAAGCTAGTATTAGTATAAGTGTTAGTATTGGAATGATCCTGCAAGGATCATCACAACTTGAATCGAAAGGATTTGTACTCCTTCCTCAAGGACAGTTAGACATGGCAGGGTCATTCACACGATACCCAAAGTTCTCTGGAAAAGGGAATGACGACATAGAGAATCATTGGTACTTGTGCGAGGCTATATGAAGGGCCTGCAAAACATTGGATGCTGCAAAAATGATTGAGTTTGAAACCACTCTTAGGGAAAGAGCCTTGAGGTGGTTGCTAGAGATGGGATCCCCTCAAAGAAAGTAGCAAGGAAAGACTCCACAGATTGAGGAGTGGAGTGTGGAGTTTATTTTGAGTCATAGGGGATTTGGGGTGGGTCAAAGCACCTTATTATGTAATGGGATGGGATTATTTTGTGAATGTTGGAGTCTGCCCATGGTTTTGGACCATGGTATTTTATATAAAAAACCTATATAAGGAGTCTAGATAGAGTTCATAGGGAGAGATGTGAAAAGAAGGCAAGTAAGCTTAAATGATAGATCTTATGAGATGCATTTGGATGTAATATTTTTTTGAGTCAGAGACTGTTTTGTGCTAGAGGAAAAGGCTCCTGCAGTTGTGTGTGCAGAGACCTTAGGAAGTCCGCAAATGTGTGTGCAGACCCCTGTAACTGTGTGCGTAGGGTGGAAATGAATGTATGAGAAGGATCTGGATATTAATGAAACCACTGTTGGATAGATATGAGTTACCTTGACGTGTTTTGATTTTACTTACTGCTTATGAATATCTATGCTGAATAAGGGTTTTGATTTGTAATTGAATAACACACTCTTGTTTATGGTTATTTACTTTGTTTAATGCATGGATAAGTAAGATTACGAAGTCTGTTAGTGATTTCAATAGATGTGTTGAACAACACTTGTTATATTGATAGATCTGACCTGCGAAGCTATGTTAAGTAGGAAATGCCCTAAAGCCAAAATCCTCTATCCTTTTGGATGTAGAAACCTAGTTCTAACATCCCCTTATATTTCCTTGGGTGATACTTTGGTCTACACAAGAAGCTTGTTTCCGAAAGGGTCGGTAATAGTGGTATTTTTTGGACTACACAATCAATTTGAACCTGGTTATAGGCCCCATAAAACCAAGAAATGGTTCTATTTCTTGCACCTATTCTTGTCTTCCCAAATTGGAAGAAGTTATTTCATGTACATGTCGATGCGTCCTGCATAATATTGGGAGATGTGTTAGCGCAGCCAAGAGAAGGAGATATTGATCACCCTATAACCTTTGCAAGCAGGAATTTATCTCAAGTAGAGTGGAACTACACCACCATAGAGCATGAAGGGTTGGCAATGATATATGCGCAACAAAAATTCAGGCACTATCTATTGGGTGTACACTTCAAAATATTCATGGATCATTCTTCTTTGAAGTACCTGGTCAATAAGCTTATGTTGGGGGGGGAAGAGTTTCCGCTAGTTATTGTTGTTCCAAGAATATGATTTCGAGGTAATTTTCAAGACATTCCATTTTAATTCTAGACCATACCATCTATCTAGAATCAAAACAGGGGAGGAAACAAAAAATATTGAGGAAGGATTACCTGATGCGCAGTTGTTCGCTATCAAGATTATAGATGAGAATTTCCTAGATATCATTCAATTTCTCTCGATGGGAATCACACATACAGAATACACTATGAAGTAGAGGAAAGAACTGGTCATAAGGGAAAAAAAATTTACTCTGATTGCAGGACACCTGTATAAAATGGAGGTTGATGAGATCCTGCAAAGATAAGCTCTTGAGCACGAACGACACAGCATACTAGTTGAAGCACATGGCGGAGTAGCTGGAGGTAACTACGCATGAAAAACTACTGCACAGAAGATTCTGCGTGCTAGATTATGGTGGCCTACGGTACATAAAGATTCAAAGGATTATTGTAGCACATGCGATGTTTGTCAGAGGAATAGAAGACCGACACGAAGAGACGAAATGGCACTGGACCCCCGAGTTACATTGCAAGCTTTCGATAAATGGGTGATTACCTTTGTGGGACCAATATATTCGCCAGGAAAGAAAATGGGTGCGTGATACATTATTATTGCGACCGATTACCTCACTCGGTGGGCTAAGGCATAATCAATGAAGAATTGTACTGCAAACATGGAAAAAAAAGTAATTTTTGAGCGTATTTTGTCACAGTTTGGTTGTCTAAAAATTTTGATAAGCGACCAGGGTACGCATTTCCTAAATAGCACTATTGAAGCCTTGAATAAATAATTCCAAGTAGGTAACCACAAGAGTACTCCATACCACCCCTTGGTGAATGGCACAGTAGAAGCTTTCAAAAAAATATTGGAGAATGCACTAATAAAAGTATGCAACGTTAATAGAAATGACTAGGATCTGTGCATTCATGCTATTTTATGGGCTTACAAAACTATATATAAGAAGCTGACAGGTTAGACCCCCTTCCAACTAGTGTATGGCCATGAAGCATTGATGCCGATGGAGTATATCATACCTAGTATTTGCATCGCAACAGTGATGAATATGGTAGACAATGACGTTATGGAGCAAATATTGGCGCAACTGCTCGAGTTGTAAGAATATCGGTTCATCGTTGAATTTCATTAACAGGTTCAGAAGGAAAGAGAAGGCACGACATTTTCAACATATTAAGAAAAATATGTTCAAATATGGGGACCTAGTTTTTTTGTATGACAACAAATTTTCAAAGTTCCCGGGAAAGCTGCAAATGCACTGGCTAGGCCCGTATAGTTTCTAAGAGGTGACAAAAGGAGGCACAGTCCAAATTTCCAAGCTCAATGGGGAATCATTCCCTAGTTGTATTAATGTTAGCATATTAAAGTTATACAAAGATGACTCCATCCCTGGAAGTTTACAATGACTATATGGCCGATATAGAGTCTTGTTGCTCCACGTAACTGGTCAGGGGCATGAGACTATAACTGGGTTGCAAATACAAGTGAGTTTGAATCAAGCGATCGGGTTTCAGGAGAGCGTGGCTCAAGTGAGTGAGGTTCCAAAATGTGGAAGAAAAGAAATGCACTGAAGAAGTTCCCCTATTTAAGGATGCCTTGAGTGGCATAAAAAAAAATATATATATGGCACACCAAATTTGTGACTCAGGATGAGTCACAGTTTTGTGTTGGGGGCCTGCTGGAGTTGGTATCCCCTCGAAGAAAGCAGCAAGGAAAGACTTCGCATATCGAGGAGAAGATCTCACAACACAAAGTACATTTTGAGTCATAGGGGCTTTGGGGTGGGTCAAAGCCCCTTATTATGCAATGGGATGGGATTATTTTGTGAATGTTGAAGTCTACCCATGGTTTTGGACCATGGTATTGTAATTTCCAAACCTATATAAGGAGTCTAGATAGAATTCATAGGGAGATATGTGAAAAGAAGACAAATAATTTTAAATGATAGATATTATGAGATGAATTTGGAAGTAATATTGTTTTGAGTCAAATTCTGTGTTTTGGGTTAGAGGAAAAGGCTCTTGCAGCTGTGTGCGCAGAGACCTTGGGAAGTCTACAACTATGTGCGAAGGGTGGAACTGAATGTATGAGAAGGATATATCTAGTAATGAGAGAACTATTGGATAAATCTGAGTTACCTTGATGTGTTTTTCTTTTAATTATTGTTTATGAATATCTATGCTGAATAAGGGTTTTGATTTGTAATTGAATAACACAGTCTTGTTTATGGTTATTTACTTTTTTTAGTGCCTGAAAAAGTAATATCGTGAAGTCTGTTACTGAGCTCAATAATGTGTTGAACAACATTTGTATTATTGATAGATATGACCTGCGAAGATCTGTGAAGTAGGAAAATACCTGAAGCCATGATCCTATATCCCTCTGGATGTAAAAACATGATTCTAGCATCCCCCTATATTTCCTAGGGGGAGACTTTGATCTATGAAAGTAGATCATTGCCGAAAGGGCCGATAATAATGGTATTTGTTGAACTGCACGGTCACTTTGAACTTGGGTCTATGCCCCATCAAGCCAACAATGGTTCATCATATGGTCAGAGCTACATCAGAATCATGCAGTAGATGATGTCAAAAAAGAATTCGTGTAGGAATTAAAACTCCCTCATATGAATCAACAAGGATTGTCTAAACTATGGGAAATTAAACAACGAGAAGGGGAAAAAACTTTGGAGTTGTTGAGAAGATTTAAAGATGAAATCGATAAGTTAATTTATCTGATAGACCCGAACCATCAATGGGATTGGTTTATTAAAGAACTTCTTCCTCTTACAAGAACACCATTGACCCAACAGAATATTGATACGTTGCAGGATTCTCTCGAGAAAGCAACTAGGATTGAAGCTATGGGGGAGTACCCTCATGAATATCGGGGGGGGGGACAACAATACAATATCCTTATATATTGGGCTTGCAACATCAGATCGCAAGCTTGACAGAGAAATTGAAAGATATGCAACCAGTGTGACCAACAAGACAAAATGTATGGGGTACACATTTCTTGGTTGAAGGAAACCTAATAAAAATATGGCCAAGGTTGTGAGGACTGAGAAATGTATCTGGACCTAGGGGGGGCCTCAGGATCTCCACCTGCTGGGGGAGTTACACAGATAGGGATGCAAGGTATATACCAAGGTCAAACATAATTCCATGGATTTCCAAATCAGAAAAATCAAACACCCACTAATTTTTGCGGGATTTGTAAGGCATATGGACATATTCCATGACTCTACCTAATTTTACAGAAATATTCAAACTTTCCTAAAAACACCTATTGTGAGTTTTTCTCCTCGCCAACTCATCACACAAACCAATGCAGGAAATTGGACGCATTAGTTCACAGGATGGAAAAAACAAAATATAGTGTCAATGAAGCTCCTTGGGGAGGAGGAGGAGGAGGAACAAAGGGGGCAGGATGGGAGGATGGGGTCAAATGTGATGCTACAACTACGACCATGAAGGCCATGTTGAGAGAGAATGTCCTCTATCTAGAAGGCCATGGTGTTCTCAGTGTAGAGTAAACACACATGCTACATAAGGCTGCCCAAAATTGATCAAAATATGGGAAGAGAGATCAAGACAGAGGGGATCAAATTTGATTAATGCGCAATCGAGAATACCAGAAGTTGACCCCCTCTTAAGTGTAGCTATAGTGACACGCGGAGGAAATAAGACTAGAGATGATGTGGGAGTAGCGGAGAAACCTAAAATTATAAGACCTACTTCGCCGAAGCACTCATATAATCCAGAGAAGCAAAGAAAGTACTACAAAGAAGTGGTAGAAACCTTCACAAAGTTAAATATAAGAAAATAATCACAGGCAATACAACCAATGGATGGGAAAGAAAAGGGCCCATATCCAACACAACCTATAGAGGAGTGGTTGAAATTGTTCTTTAATATCATAAACGATGATAAAATGATTGGAAAACTGCGGGAGAATTTAAAATCAATCATTAAAGGAGGTATAAATCAGAAAAAAAATAAAAAAATAAAAAATAAATAAATAATAATAATAATAATAATAATAATAATAAAAATAAAATAAACAAATAACTAAAAAAAATAAAATAAAATAAAATAAAATAAAAATAAAATAAAATAAAATAAAATAAAAATAAATAAAAAAATTCTAATCTTCCAGAGAGACACTCAAGAAGAATCCGAAGGAATAAAAGGCGAACAGGGAAGGAGTTCAGGATTGATGCACAGATTATAGGGTTCCAAATAAGACACACCATGTTAGACCTGAGGTTAGATGTCAATTTACAACCAATAAAAACATGGGAAGCGTTGGGGAAAACCAAGCTAGAATTTTCTCGTATTCAATTGCACATGGAGAATCAATATTAAATCATACCAATCGAGAGGTTAGAGGGCATAGAAGTTGAAATTGAGGTGGTTAATACCTACGGAGACTTTGAAGTCATAGATATAATGGGAGATAAAGACCCCTACCCTGCACTCTTTGGCATAGACTAGGAATTCAAGAACTATGCAATGATTGACTTGAAGAAGGAATTGATGATATTTTAAGTTGAAGGAGTTAGGGTAATCCAATCCCTGTATCCCTATCAAGGTCCAAGGTTCATAGAGCTAACTAATGACAACAAAGAGCCTAAACTACTAGATTAGTTATACTGGCTAACAACGGGAAAGAGAGAAGATTATATTAACCAAACAACAAAGGGGTTAATCGGCTAACACGATGTTCGTAGTTCATCCGCGGTTATAAGAATATTCCATATATTAGTCTTCTCGTTAACTGGCTCTCCCAATCCTTCCAGAGTATTGGTTATTTCATCAACGTATTGGAAGTATGCAGCAATGTTGCAATCTTCTTTCATTCTGAGTTGCTCAAATTTTTCTCTATAGATTTGAAGCTTTGCTTCTTTGACATTTGAGTCACCTGCATATATAATCTCAATCTTGTCCCATAAATTTTTGGCGGTTTTAAAACCCAACACCTTATGATAAGCATATTCAATAATTCCACTAATAATAATATTCTTTTCTTTTGCATCATTTTCCAAATTCTTCTTACCTTGTTCATCCGCGGTTGATGTAAATCCATTTTGAACAGTGTCCCATAATTCATAACCTTGCACCAAGAGATAGACCTCCATTCTTCCTTTCTAGAGTGCATAATTATTTTTATTTAATAGATGTACACCATTCTTGGTATGCTCCATGACCTCCTTCCAGTTGTTAAACTTCTATTGAAGGAACCAAGCTCCGATACCAATTGTTGGAAATACTAAGAGGGGGGGTGAATCAGTATTTCTTTCAATTAGAGCATTAGTTAATATTCAATTATTATCATTGTTTGTACAATGATAGTATCAAACAAGAGGAAAACAAATGCACACAGTTTTTAAGGTGGAAACGCACTCCGGGACAAAAACCACCTAATTCTTTTCTAATAACACTTTAATATTCAACTCCAACTGAAAATAAAGCTCCAACTTCCTAGAATCTAGAAAAGCATTCTTCTCCAGCTCCCACTGGATGGTTGCTCCAATGCCTGAGATTCTTCAGTAGTCAACTTAATGGATGCCCCAACACCTAATGAGCTACAACTCACCCTAGCACCACCCTACCACCCTATAGAAGAATAAAATAAGAATGGACTCCTGTACCAGGGAAAATGGTCCACTTTAAAATGATATAGAATGATGTAGATACCCCAACTATGACACAACCACCTAATGATGATCCTAGACCACTCGACATTGCCTCTTCAACTCTTGGCAGACAGACACTAGTACTGTATAAATAATGTATTTACAATGACTTAGTACAATGATACCTTTACAGTGACTGTATGCAGTGCTACCCACTTGAAGACTTCATGTGATGAACTTCTTGCTGTTGTTCTGCACCTTGGTTGCTTCTCTTGTCATGCTACTCTTTGCTGCACCTTTCTTTTCTTTGCTTCCCTAGAAAGTCCGGTCCTTTGCATCCCTTGACAACACATGATCTAGCTTTTTCTTTCCTTCTAGGAGCTCATTATTGAATCTGGTGTATCTTTGTTATTTCAGATCCCCAATATGTGATTTTTGGTCTTGTAGTAGTCCTCTGAGTCTTCTTTCCAATGCCATTGGTATGACCCAATTTGGATTCTTCAAGGAAGATTTATGCCCAATCTCTCACAATGCCCTAATTATGGATTGTTTTAGCAGAGCGCAATTGTATGGCGTGCCACATGTCACTTTTTCTTCATTTGGCTCTGAAATTGATAGAGAGAAAATTACAGACTGTGCATTATCTACCAATTTTTACGGAATTCCAACCCGATACTCAGAGAGAGAGTTTTGACGAATTTACCAAGGTCACTTATTTGAGATGAATTTCAGGAGCCTCCAAAAACCCTGACTTCCACAGATCATATCTCCAAAAATTTTGCGCAACTTGATCTGAATTTTCTCATAGAAGATTCCTTTTAGAGTTCAAATTTTCCTCATAAAAATTTTAGCTTCTGAACCTTCGTAGAAAAAAATTTAGAGCGACAATTCCACGATGACCTGTTTCAGATGGAAAAATCCCTTGCATGAGGAGGATATGTGGATCACAATTTATATAAATTCTTAGGTTGGGAGGGGCTTCAACAAGTTAAAGTAGGATGGATTTTAGGAGCTTAAAAAATATTAATTATGACTTTTTAATGACCCATGCCACAACCCCATGGGGTTTTAGCCCACTAAAACTCACTAACTGGGGTAGAAACTTCAAACATGAATATCTCTCAAACCGTGAAGAATTACATGGCGTGCCATATATCAACGGAAACATCTCGACAAGTAGAAACCATAAAAATAATTATTGACCCAGAATATATTAATTTTGTAGGTCAAACTTCCCATTAAATATTGGGTTAGCCCCTGGTGCTGCTTGGGTTGACATCAATGACAACTGCTGATCAACAACCTCCCCCTTTGGCATTGATGGCAACACAAGTACTCCCCCTGCTATCATGACACCTCTTCCTACAACATTTTCTCGCCCTTTGAAATCAATGGCAAAGGGTAACTCCCCCTAAAACACAACCATCCTGCAAACCTATACACACTTCCATTCCCCCTGACACACAACCATCCTGCAGACCTGTAATCTAATGAGAACTTGGGAGAAGCCCAAGTTTCTGATGAAGATACTCAAATGCTTCATGAGGTAAAGGTTTAGTGAAGATATCAAAATTTTTTTCTTTTGTACAAACATACTCAACTTTGATATTCTTTTCAACGACTTGTTCTCTAACAAAATGATATTTGATCGGAATGTGTTTTGATTTTGAATGCATGACAGGATTCTTGGAGATGCTGATGGTACTAGTGTTGTCACAGAATATGGGAATAGGCTCACTGAATTGTACTTTAAGATCTTGCAAATTTTGTTTCATCCAAAGGAATTGAGTAAAACATGTTGCCGCTGCAATGTATTCTGCTTCCGCTGTAGATAACGAGATTGAGGTTTGCTTTTTTCTCAACCATGATACGAGACAACCACCTAGATATAATACTGCTCCACTAGTGCTCTTACGATCATCAACGCTTCCCGCCCAATCTGCATCTACAACGGCTTGAATAATGAGATTGTTACCCTTGGGATACCACAAGCCATATTCGTCTGTTCCCTTTAGATATCAAAGAATTCTTTTGACAACAATACTATGTGATTCTTTTGGTGCTGCTTGGAATCTTGCTACTTGTCCAACTGCTTGCATAACATTTGGCCAAGAGGCTGTTACATATAGAAGACTACCAATCATAGATCCGTACAACCTTTGATCCACATCCTTATATGAGTCATCTATGCTCAATTTGCAACCTGTTACGATCAGAGTAAGGACAGGTTTTCAATCTTCCATTTTGAATTTCTTGAGCATTTCCTTGATGTACTTGGCTTGACATATAAATATTCGTTTCTCTTGCTAAGATATTTGAAGCCCTAAGAAGTATGTCACCACCAAGTAAAGACATCTCAACTCACTTTGCATCTGTGCATCTTTGTAGAAAAGTTCTTACTTAGTCGATCATCATTGCTACCAAATATTATATCATCCACATATACCTCAACGATTGCTAAATTATCTTTATCTATTTGTACATAAATATTGCTATCAACAGTACCTTTCTTGAACCCTTTTTGACATAGATATCCATCAATACAAGCATACCATGCTCTGGGAGCTTGCTTGAGACCATATAGAGCCTTCTTTAACCTGCAAACATAGCCTTCTTTTTCTAATAGTAGAAAAGCTTCAAGTTGTTTGATGTAAATTTTTTCTTCTAATTCTCCATTCAGAAATGCTGACTTAACATCCATTTGGTAGACTTTGATTTTTCTTGAAAATTCATAAGCGAGAAACATTCAGACGGATTCCATTATGGCAACTGGTGCAAATGTTTCGTCGAAATCAATTCCTTCCACTTGTGCATAGCCTTTGCAAACCAATCTTGCTTTGTTTATGGTAACCTGCCCATCTTCATTCAATTTGTTCCTGAACACCCATTTAGTCCCAATGACATTTTTATCTTTTCATCATGGAACTAATTCCCAGGTGTTATTCTTCTCAATTTGATCCAATTATTCATTCATAGCTGCTACCCAATGTTCATTCTAGCTGGCTTCCTCAAAACTACTAGGCTCAAAGGTTGCTAGAAAAGAAATGTGAGCTTGTTGTGATGAATGAAGCTGTCGACCTTCATTTATGTCACCAATGATTTGATTTGATGGATGGCTCTTTTTAATCCATTCTTGTGTTCTCCTTGGAGGAGCTTCTTCTTGTTGTTCTGGTATATCTTGATTATCATTATTGACTTCTTCCTTGTTGATATTTGCTTCTTGTTCTACAATTTTATCTATGTCTTTTTCAGCCTCTATCTCAAGTTTCAAAGATTCTAGATCCTCATCGCTAGAACACCATCTTTGTCAAATGTAACATTTATGCTCTTCACTATCTGTTTTCATCTTAGATTATAACATTTATAGGCCTTTCTTTTGTGTGAGTAACCAACAAAGATACCTTCATCAACACGTGATTCAAACTTACCCAAATTTTGATCTTCTCTTTTGATATAACATTTTCTTCTGAAGATTCTGGAATATTTTACATTAGCTGGTTTTCCTTTCCATAATTCATATGGTGTCTTGTTGCAATTATTTCTGAGAAGACTTCGGTTGATAATGAGGACTGTCGTATCAATTGCTTGAACCCAGAATTTTTCATCCAATTTTGAGTCCTTCAACATTGTTCTACCCATTTCCTGTACGGTTCTGTTCTTTCTTTCAACAACTCCATTTTGCTGAGGTGTTCGTGCTGTTGAAAATTGTCTTTTTATTTCATTTTCATCACAGTATTTCTGAAATAATTTGGAAGTGAATTATCCACCATTATATGATCTTAGACACTTTATTTTCAAATCAGTTTCATTTTCAACCAACTCCTTTTAGATCTTAAAGCACTCAAATGCTTCATATTTTTTCTTTAGGAAACTGATGGCTGCCATCCTGGTATAGTCATCTATCATTAACATGAAATATAATTCTCCATCTAAGCCTTTTGTTCTCACAGGACCACATAGATAATTATGTATCAATTCCAATGGATGTGATGCAAAGTGTTCCTTTGCTTTAAATTGGACTTTTGTCTGCTTGCCGTGCCGACAGGCCTCACATAGTGTGTTGGAAGGTTTTGAGATTTTCGACATTTCTCGTACTGCTTCCTTTTTGCTTATCCTGATAAGATTGTCAAAGTTTATGTGACCCATTCGTTTGTGCCATAACCATCTTTCATCTTCTTTAGCTAGTAGACATGCTTTAGTTGCTTCATCAAGAACATATATGTTGTTTGGAGCTTGACTTTCTTTAGCCACAATTTTACCATTCTTGCCTTTCCTGATTTCACATTTTGTGGAGTTGGATAGCATTGTGTGTTCTTGATCACACATTTTTCCAACACTGAGCATATTGTGATTCATGTTTTCAACCAATAGAACATTCTTGTCTATAACATCTTTGCTTCTGAGAGTGACGGTACCTGATCCTGTAACATTTGAAGATCCATCATTTCCAAAGGATACGGTTCCATCCTTCTTCTCTTTCAGAGATACAAATTTCCTTCTATCTCCAGTCATATGCATTGAGCAACCACTGTCAACATACCACACATCTTTGTTGTTTTGAGCCTTGAGAGCGAGAGCACAATTATCAGTCTTCTTCTTCTTCCATGTTCGTTCATTCTATGGCTTCGAAGATTCTTATGGAGGATTTCAAGTCTGCAGTCTCTGGCTATGTGTCCAAAGTTCTGACATTTGTAACATTCCATATTATTTCTTAAATGTTCAAATCTACTGATGTTTCGTTGAGCCCTAGGAGGTTCATATTTGAAGGATCTCCTGGAATTGTATTGGTTCCTAGGGTACGTGCGACATTCTATAGCTTTATGACCAAATTTTCCACATGAATAACAATAGCCATGAAAAATATGTTGGTACCTAAATGGAAATCTTTGTCGAGGAATAATCTTCCAACGATGTGCTTGCGAATCTTGTCCAATGAAGTCTACATGCATGTCAGATCTCATAGGTTCATTTTATTTTGTTGTAGAAGGTCCTGCTTCTTCTTCTTTGTAACCGAGGCCAATTATATCATTGTAAGATCGTTGATTGTTGATGAGTTCTTCCAATGCCCTTAAGCTGTTGGCATAGTTTTGGATAGTTTTTCCCTTCTTCACTTCCTTACGCAGCGAGACTACTTTGGCTTCTAATGATTCCCTTTCTTGGTTGCTTTCTTCCAACTTCTTTTGAAGTGAATCTTCAATACATTTGTGTTCTTCAACTTGAATTTTGAGACCTTGAACTTGTTCTTCAAGAGTATTGGAATGGATCTTCTCAGCATTGAGCTCTTTTATAAGCCTGATTGCCTCCTCAAAAAATTCTTCTATGGTCAACTCTTATTATTCATTGTTTGATACCTCTTGTTTATTGTGCTTGGCCATAAATAATACTTTCTCATCGCTGTCACTTTCTTCATTGGATGATGAGTTATCTTCTTTAGAGAGAAAGTTCCTTTTGGATCCTTTCTTTTTTCCTTGCTTGTTTAATTTCTTAAAGCCTTTCTTTCCTTTTGAGTTGCCATCACTTTTGTTCGGAAATTTTGCTGCGAAATGCCCAACCTCACCACAACCGAAACATATCAATGGAGGTTTACCTTTGAATTTTCCCTTACCAATTTTTAGTTTTTTCGTAAAGTAAGCATATTCTTCATCTGAAAGACCTTCTCCATCAACTCTTTGTCCTTATTGGTTTTCTTAGATGCAGAAAATGTGGTTTCTAGATTTGAAGTACCCTCTTCTTCATCAAGTCTCATTTCATATGCTATGAGAACTCCATGTAATTCCTCTTTGCTGAGTTTGTCCAGATTTTCACTGTATTCTAAGATTGATACCTTTGGGTTGAATCTCCCTGGTAACGTTCTAAGAATCTTCTGTATAATAGTCTTCTCGTTAAATTTCTCTCCCAACCCTTCCATATTATTGGTTATTTCATCAACGTATTGGAAGTATGCAACAATGTTTCAATCTTCTTTCATTCTAAGTTGCTCAAATTTTGCTCTATAGATTTGAAGCTTTAATTCTTTGACATTTGAGTCACCTACATATATATTCTCAAGATTGTACCATACATTTTTGGCTGTTTTACAACCCAACACCTTATGATAAGTAGATTCAATAAGTCCACTGATATTAATATTCTTTGCTTTTTCATCATTTACCAAATTCTTCTTACCTTGTTCATCCGCGGTTGATGTAAATCCATTTTGAGCAGTGTCCCATACTTCATAACCTTGCACCAAGAGATAAACCTCCATTCTTCCTTTCCAGAGTGCATAATTATTTTCATTGAATAGAGGTACACCATTCTTGGTATGGTCCATGACCTCCTTCCAGCTGTTAAACTGCTATTGAAGGAACCAAGCTTTGAAACCAATTTTTGGAAAGACTGAGAGGGGGGGAGGGTGAATCAGTATTCCTTTCAATTATAGAATTAGTTAATATTCAATTATTATCAGTTTTTGTAAAATGATAGCAGCAAACAAAAGAAACAAAAATGCACACAGTTTTTAAGGTGGAAACCCACTCCGGGACAAAAACCACCTATTGCTTTTCTAATAATTCTTTAATATTCAACTCCAATTGAAAATAAAGCTCCAACTTCCTAGAATCTAGAAAAGAATTCTTCTCCAGCTCCCACTGGATGGACGGTCCAATGCCCGAGATTCTTTAGTAGTCAACTGAACGGATGCCCCAACACCCAATGTGCTACAACTCACCCTAGCACCACCCTAGCACCCTATAGAAGAATAAAAGAAGAATGGACTTCCGTACTAGGGAAAATGGTCCACTTTACAATGATATAGAATGATGTAGAAGAAGAAGACACACTAGAACATAACCCCAACTATGAAACAACCACCTAATGAAGATCCTAGACCACCCAACACCGCCTCTTCAACTCTTGGCAGATAGACACTAGTACAATTTGTACAATAATGTATTTACAATGACTTAGTACAATGATAACTTTACAATGATTGTATGCAGTGCTTCCCACTTGAAGACTTCATGTGATGAACTTATTGATGCTGTTATGCACCTTGGTTGCTGCTCTTGTCATGCTACCCTCTGTTGCACCTTTCTTTTCTTTGCTTCCCTAGAAATTCTGGTCCTTTGCAGCCCTTAACAACACATGTTCTAGTTTTTTTTTGCCTTTTAGGATCTTGATATTGAATCTGGTGTATCTCTGTTATTTCAGATCCCCAATATGTGATTTTCGGTACTGTAGTAGTCCTATAAGTCTTCTTTCCAATGCCATAGGTCTGACCCAATTTGGATTCTTCAAGGGAGAGTTATACCCAATCTCTCACAATGCCCTAATTATGGACTGTTTCAGCAGAGCGAAATTGTATGGCATGCCACGTGTCACTGTTTCTTCATTCGACTTTGAAATTGATAGAGAGAAAACTACAGGCTATCCACTATCTGCCAATTTTTACGGAATTCCAATCTGATATTCATAGAGACAATTATGACGATTTTCCCAAGGTCACTTCTTTGAGATGAATTTCAGGAGCCTGCAAAAACACTGACTTCCATAGATCATATCTCCAAAACTATTGCGCACCTTGAACTGAAATTTTCACATTAGCTTCCTTAGGATTTCAGCTTCATGTCCTAAAAATTTAAGCTTCTGAACCTTCGTAGAAAAAAATTTAGAGAGAAAATTCCACGATGACCTGTTTTAGATGGCATAATCCCTTGCATGAGGAGGATATGAGGATCACAATTTATATAAATGCTTAGGTTGAGAGGGGCTTCAACAAGTGAACGTGGGATGGATTTTAGGAGCTTAAAAAATATTAATTATGACTTTTCAATGACCCATGCCACAACCCCATGGGGTTTTAGCCCACTAACTGGGGGTACAAACTTAAAACATGAATATCTCTCAAACCGTGAAGAATTACATGGTGTGCCATATATCAACGGAAACATCTCGAAAATTAGAAACCATAAAAAGAATTATTGACCCAGAATATATTAATTTGGTAGGTTAAAATTCCCATGCAAAATTGGGTTAGCCCCTGGTGATGCTTGGGTTGACATCAATGACAACTGCTGATCAACACCAATGCCTATCATGTGATTCCCTTTGGGCTGAAGAATGAACCAACAATATTTTCTCGAAGGGTAATAGAGGCATTCAGGGATTGAATCCAAAAATTTATAGAAGTTTACATGGAAGAATGGACAATGTACAATCTATAAAAGAAACACTCTAGCCTACTTCAAATAATGTTCGATCAGTGTAGGAAGCTACAAATATCGTTGAATGTGAAAAAGTGTATCTTTGTTGTTCCTTTAGGAACCTTACTAGGTCACATTGTATGTAAAGAGGGGCTATGCGTGGACCCTGCCAAGGTCACGGTGGTTGTGAATATGGATCCGCCAAGGAATGTTAAGAAACTCATATCCACGTTGGGACATACATGTTACTATTGGAGATCATCCACAACTACACCCTCATCAAAAATCCAATTGAAAGACTACTTAAGAAGAAATAACAATTCATATGGGCTGAAGAATGTAACGAGGCATTGAATATATTAAAGGAGGAGCTGGAAAGTGCACCAATTTTGTTCTATCCAGATTGGAATAAGAAATTTCACGTACATATTGATGCGTTAGGGATTGTATAGGGAGCGGTGTTGGCTCAACCAGGTGAAGAAAATATTAACCACCCAATCTAATTTTCTAGTAGGAAATTATCTACAACAGAAAAGAATTACACAACAATAGAAAGTGAGGCACTTGCTATGATGTATTCTCTCCAAAATTTTCATTACTATCTGCTGGGAGGACTTTTCAAATTATTTACATACCACTCTACATTAAAATACCTAGTGAACAAGCTTGTATTGGAGGGGAGAATATGTAGGTGATTACTATTGTTCCAAGAGTTCACATTCGAAGTGATTGTCAAGTCAGGTAGGTTGAATGTTGGACCATACCAATTATAATGAATTTAGTCAGAAGAAAGTGGAGGTTTTATCAATAATCAGCTATCGGATGCATACCTATTCAGGGTAGAAGCAATGCTAGACTACTTGGAGGACATATCATCATTTTTGGCCACTGGGAAGTGCCTGGAGGGGTATTTCACAACACATTAGAGGCATATGGTTGTCAGGGAAGGAAATTATCAGTTAATTCTAGGTAAATTATACAAAATGGGACTTCATAGGCCCAATTAACCCACCACATGTCATTCCCAGACATGATACATTATAATCGCGATGGAGTACTTGACAAGATGGGCTAAAGAAACACTTGTAATATATTGTACAACTCACACCGTATCTAGGTTTATCTTTGAGAATGTCATTACGATATTTGTATTCCCAAGAAGCTTGACAAGTGACCAAAGAAGACATTTCATCAATGAAATAATCACAACACTACTGCAGAACTTTATGATCCAACATCATAAGATTAGTCTATATCACCCACAGGAAAAAATAATAGTTAAAGAATTTAATAAGATAATAGATAAGGCTCTGACGAACGTGTGTTCAACCAACAGGGATGACTAAGATGAAATATTTCCAAATACACTATGGGCGTACCGAGCAACTATCAAGAGGTTGCATAAAAAAATGCCTTTCCAACTTGTGTACGGTCGAGAAGCAGTGGTACCAGTAGAGTTCATAGTCCCAAATTTCTTTATCGCACATGAAACGCACATCTCACGGGATCAATCGATTTCCAAAAGGTTAGAGGAACAATGGGAGTTAGATGAAGCCAGGTTTCTAGCAGAGTTCCATCAGTCAGTAGAGAAGAAATGGCAGAAGGCTTGACATGATCGACATATTAAGAGAAATAAATTCACGGTCGGAGGCTGTGTCCTAATGTATCAAAATAAGTTCCTAAAGTTCCCAAGTAAGTTTTGAATGCATTGACTAGGCCCTTTTATTGTTGTAGAGATCCGAGAATCAAGAGTTGTAAAGCTTGCACAACTTGATGGCATTTTAGTACCAGGTTGAGTGAATGGCACATGCCTGAAACCCTTCCAGGAGTAAGAAATTTATTTTTTCAATTCAAATAAATCTCCAAAAGGATAAGTGAGTATTTATAGGTCAAGTAATTCATGTTTGTATATCAAAATTTTAGTCAGTCAAAAGTGTTATAGTTTATAAGTCTATCCAATTGAGGGTATCTGTACGCCTCTGAGTCAGCATAGTTGCAGAGAGTTATTCATCCCTCCGTAACTGCTAGTGGTAGGGAGGGATACCGTACGTGTCGTCAATCATTTCATAATAATTATCTCATAACTCTGTTGTCAGTCCGAATTCAAAATATATCTTTCCCTTAATAGACACATTATCACTTAATAAATCACACCCATCACTACATAATAATTTCCCATCATTTCCACTCGCTTTTTCCAAAATCATAGTAGCCAAGTCAGATCCACCCCACCCTTCATCAACAAATCACATGATTGAAACCAAGGGAAAATTTTCTGAAATAATTAGTTAGGTGGTCTCATCATAATAATTTGTTTCAAGGATGTGTACTTAATTTGCATGGATATGTCGAATTTCTCGGAGTTTGAAACTAGGGTGCCGAAAGCAAAGAGTCGAGATGTTGCATCTGATATCAAGTGTCTCATGTCGAATTCTAGGCCCGCTATATCAATTTTCTACCAGAGATGTTTAATAATGATGAAGACCATTGTCTTAGTTGTCCAACCAAAATTTGACACTAGAATTGAGAAATTGGAGACTATAACAGGAAATTATGATAAAACGGGGTTGGTGGATACTGACTTCACAGATTAATTTAAGTTTTCGGCATTGAAAACCCAAGTATACACATGAGGTCTATATGAAGGAGGATGGAATCCAGGCAGTCTGAGTACTAAATGACTTCATAGGAATACAGATATCAATGTTGTTGCATCTGAGAATTATAACCATATTCGACACTCAAAGAGCAGCGATGCAATGCACCAAATTTCTTCTCAGTAGGATACAAAAAGGTTCATTATGGATGGGAAATGAAATAAAAATACATGCAATGGACATATAATGGTTAACATGCCTTTCAGAAGTATGAAACGTGGTACCGTCTGCCTTCCAGCCAAATTCCAAGAGAGCCAAGAAGGTCAGAGTGACAAATTTTATGAAAAATATTACACCAATAGAGGATGCAAGGGAGCCCAAATTGACCCCATCAACAAGGCCAACATCAAATTTTCCTTTTATCTCATAGCTGACAAGATTATGCATCATTACATGAAAAATGAGTGTGCACTCGATACCATCTCAATTGTGGAGCACTATGTAAATGGATTGCAACTAAATTGGTGCACATATTTACTCCATGAATTTTTTCAAGCCTGTGAGGAAAAATACAAAAGAGCTACAAACTTCATATATGGATATTTGGTCATGGCGCTAGCCATGTGGAAATGGTGTCCTTCGGAGGTATTAGTGTTAGTCTTTGCATCCTGTCACTAGTGATCAAATGGACTCTTATCATGTTTTTTTAGGCTCCCATAGTCAAATTTTTTCATTTCATTAGGTCTTCATGCAAAAATATAGTCATTGGATGTAGATCTAGGTCTGATTTTACTCCTTTGAAGATTTTACTAGTTGCTAGCTAATTTCACCTCTTAGCAGAGTGTACCATTATTCATAAGTTTTCATCATCATTACATTCATTTTGATCATGGTTTCATTCAATCCAGATTCTCCATTAGGTATTAGGGTTCCAAGGTCATCAAATTATCATTCCATGTATAAAGTCCAACAAGTGAAGGAGTGACAAAAAAATAATTTCATCAATAAATTTTATTTCAAATAAAAATGTAATTTTATGTTCAATGTAATTTCATATTCTTAATTTATAATAAGTACTTCAGAGTTCCAAGTAGCTGCAACTACTCAAATTCCACCAAAAAATATTCAAGGTTCCAAGAATAAATTCAGTGTTCAAAAGCCACCAAAAGTTCAAAGTTAAAAGATCAAGTTCAAGGTTAAAAGAAAAAAGAAAATGTAAGGTTAATTTTGAAAAAAGGAAATGCGGGTCCATGTCCATTTAATGATATTTCTCCAAGTATAAAAGTCCCTCAAAGACCAAAAGTCTCTCATTTTCACTCTTCAACATCAAGCTCTTGAAATTTCCCAAGAAAAAAACCAATTTTTGCCTCAAAAAATGAAGTTTCAGGTCCATCGTTGTGCTTTTTCCATGGGCGTTGTGCTTTTTGTAGTGAGCACGTTGTGATTTTCTTAAGGGTGTTGTGCTTTTTGTAGGGCTTGATGCACTTTTCTCAAGCTCACTGCGCTTTTCTTTGTGAAGTAGCCACATCCCCAAAACTTGTTTGCAAGGGTTTGTAAGGGACAAACAAAGGTTTCTTCATCCATTTTCAAGTAAGTTGCAACTTTCAAACCCCTCTTTTCATCTCATTGTCATAATTTTATGGTGAAAACGTCTCCATGAATTCCATGCTATGTTTAGGTGATTAAACCCTATTTTTCATATTTGAAAAGCTAATTTGTTTTCCCTTAGACCATTTTACCCCCCTCACAGTCTAATTCATCCCCCCCTACCCCCACATCCCTTCAGTCCCCACTCCTAAGTCATATTTCCTAAAACCCTACCCCTACGCTGCGCTTTTCTAGGCAACTAGAATACATCCCTGTAATTGAATTCCATAACCTATCCCCCTTGTCATTTAAAATCACCTCCACCTCCCTAAGGTTCCTAAATCCCTACACCCTTCCATAAATTTTCCCATACCTATCCCAACTCTCTAACCCCATAATCCCATTCCCTTTTCCTCCCCCCTATCCCCTAGGGTTTCTAGCAAATTGAACATCATCGAGGAAGAGAGAAACATTCTAGAGGAAGAGAGAAACATGATAGAAGAAGAGAAGAAACCTACAATGAATGAGGGAGAATATTGAGGCTAGAGCCATGAGACACTAGGGAATTGATGTCATCACCCTTAGTAGTTAAATGTTTCCAACATGTAGGTTATTCTGAGGTTTGTGAGATGGTCCAAACAGTGCAGAGCCATCCTAATTTGACTAGGATCTTCATCAACAACCTACAAAAACCAAGTGACCATTGTAGGGGTGACATTCATCATTTCTACAGAGGTCATTGCAACAACAATAGGGATACCTATTATAGGTGAAAAATGGTTCAAAACTCAGGATTTGGATGCGCAACTGTATGAACCTTACCTCAAAGAACCATACAAAGACAACATCAATAAAATATCTCCTTTTCGTCAGTTGCTTAATAGATTTTCTCCCATGATGAAGATCATGATGAAATATTTCATTTGTGAGGGAAGATTCTCCAGGTTGTACATCTATCACATCAGGTTACTCATGCATTTCACTAGGGTGAAATTTCTCAACCTTCCTTATTATTTGTACAGGAGCATTGACAAGATGGCCTACATAGTGAAAAACAGAGAATATTAGCTTCAAATGAATAGTCTCTTCCATCATTCACTCATCAAAATCATTGTCCTTCATCACTTCAAATAGTTGAACATTGCATGGGAGACTTTCATTGAGGCAGAGGTCTTCACGACACCACCAAATCATCCTGCTAGACCTATTCCACCATCAGCATCAGTTTCTTAAAAACAAACTAGGTTATTTAGAAGGGCTACAATTAAGAAACATAAAAAGGAAAAAGAGGTAAAAACCTACCAAAGAGGACATAGGCAAGTGTTTTCTCCACAAAATTTGGAAGGGGCCTTGCCTTATATATCAACAAAACTGGGATATCATAAGCAACGGGAGGCAATTGTCCAAGAAAAGGAAGCCCTTCACCATGAGGAAGAACAAGATTTTGACCTAGTGGACTTCGAGGTCGAATATAAACAAGAAACCTTAAACCTGGTCATAAAAGAGAAATATGCCAAAATCAGAGAGCTACAAGATCATTTGGAAAATTCACAGTTTGCCATTTCCTTCCTTGAGCAAGAAAAAAAATAGTTAAGTGAAAAACAAGTACTCTTGGAAATGGATTTGTCGAAGGCTAAGAGACAAGATTTAAAAGGTAAGGAAGTGATGGGATACGATGAGTCTGATGAAGATGAGGCTCAGATCACCAAGAAGAGACCAAAAACAAGGGGTCTTAAAAAAGAATTGGAGCAGAAAAAACAACATGAGGCAGAAGAACTCACCTTTGAGGAGAGGATTGCCATGGAAATTAATGAGAGCAAATAATTTTGGCTTGACAGAGTAAACATACACTTGGAAAAGCATCTTTGCAAGGCAAACAAGGACAATAAGATTTTGAGGCACATGTCTGACCACTACCATACGAGAAACAAGCTTTGCAATGTCAAGGTAAAACAATTGTAGGATAAGTTCAAGGAAACCCTAATCAGCCAAAAGGAGAAGGGTAAACTTGACTTGTTTGCTGATGGCTCCTTGGTAGCTTGACATACTTCATCATGACCTACTTCAGGATTTTTGAGATTTTTTGGGCAATTGTTTGGTTTTTTGGGCATTTTGGTCAAAATTTTCAATGTTTTTGCATAGTCAGCTTGCAAAAAGCGCAGCGTGGGCCATGTTGCGCTTTTTCTGGAGGTCTCTAAATGATGAAAAATCTAAATGGTTGGATAGAGAATTTTCTCTACATCACATTTTGACTATTGGCACTCCAAAATCTGAGCTTTTGATAGGTGGAAAATCCCAAAAACCACCTAAAAAACACCCTTTTTCCACTATTTTTAGCCTCACTCTGCGCTTTTTGACCAGTCTTGGGAGATTTCAATTTTGAGGGGCTTAACTCCATCATTTTCAGTTCTTGAGGAAATTTTTGACAAATAGATAGGAATATATTTCCAATGATCTATCTTGGGCTCAATTTGGACTTCAGCAAGGTAGACAAAATTCAATTGGAAGCCCCATGCTGTGCTTTTCCCAGGGCACACTGCACTTTTTTCACACACGCTGCGATTTTTCCAGTCTCCTGTTTTCTTCATAAATTTCACTTTTTCTCAGTTGATTGATGGATTCCAAGGAGGTTCACTGATGTAAATGTAAAAAACAAATGTAATTATGTCTTTTGTAGTTACTAGAGGTATATACATCAAGTAAATATGTAATTTTGGGTCAAGTGAATTAGTTTCATCAAAGATAGGGATGAGTTTGTTGACCTCCCTTGTCATTAGGATTCTAGTTGAGAACTTTTGGGAACAAATCCATAAGTCATGGATTCGACCCCTGAGAGTGGGAAAATTCTATTTCGATTTATATCTTTCATTTTATTTTCCATTTGAAGTGTTGGATGTTGTGTAATTGGTCTTTGAACACTAGTGTAATCAATCATTTTTGGCAGGAACTAATAGACATAGTTGCAACTATTTTGGTGGGATTCCTGTGGTATGTGTTTTAGCAGTTTTTCCTCTTATGTTTTCATATGTTTGAATGTATTATGATTTCCATATTCATGTTCATCTCTCAATTTTATTGATTCCTAAGTTAGATAAGCATCATTCATTATTTAATACTTTGTTTTGGAGGAATTATCATAGTTGTGTTTCACTTTATCTGGTAGAAAATAATTCATGATTCCCATTCTCTTTTTGAAACCCTATTAGTTTAATAACACTCATAAATATACCTGCAAGTGCTAACTTGTGTGCCTACCTTTTCCCATCATATCTCTGCAATTTTGATTCTCAGTGCCCTGACTTAGTTGTTCCTAGACCTAATTCACCTTCCAACACCCAAAATCAATTAATCAAACCCTAGAGCCTACTATACCTAGCCTAAAATATTCATTATCTAGTCAAATTGGTTATGATATCATGGAGAGAGCCCTCTCTTGCCTAGTAGGGCTAGCTACTAGGCCAAAGCGCTCTATG
Source organism: Pinus albicaulis (assembly GCA_034641835.2). NCBI lineage: Eukaryota > Viridiplantae > Streptophyta > Pinopsida > Pinales > Pinaceae > Pinus > Pinus albicaulis. The sequence goes on from CM076579.1 coordinate 1,002,707,031, forward strand.
GTTACTTTTGCTGGTCTCTTTCTCAGCCTTCGAAGATCTGGTGGAGTGCTAATAGGAGAGAAGGAAATAAGCATAAATAACTGAGGAGAAACCATTGGCACTCAGGTACACACCATGGAGGGCATCAGGTGATCCAAACAACAAAGAGATGAATGACACATGCTTTGAAGGTTGGTTTAAGAAGATGCTGGATGTTATCGATGTGGCAGAAAGGATACCCAAAGTACTACTAGATGAGTACTCAAAAAAAATTTGGTTTGGATTCAGTTGTTAGCCACCTATACAATTTTTTATACCAAAAGGTGGCTAAATCAATTTTTGGACCTTCAAGGAAAAAATTTTATTGAAAAAAGTGTTACCTCTTGAAGACTCTTGAAGGCCTCATGTCTCTGTCCAAAATCTTCCATGTTGTGCCCATTTTACACTTGGAAATTCTGCCTGATTTCATGAGGAAGCACTGCTGAAAAATCATCCATTCTCCCCTACTTCCACTTGAAAGAGCTAACCTCCATTTTTCTCCCCTTTCCTCCATAAAACTCCCACCGTTGGTTGATGCCATCCAACGACCACGCTCCTCCCTGCACCCTCTGAAGCAATAAAACCAAATAACGCAGGATTTTGTAATGTTTTTCTGTATTGTGTAGGTGTTTGAATGAAATTACATTTTATGAGTTAGGATCTATACTTCGTGATCGGCTATCGATCACTGGAAGGATCGAAAGCGCTCTAGTATGGTACTATAATTTTGTTGCCCGTAGAAGCTGCGAACCTTGTCCAAAGGAAGAAACCCGCTTATAGAAGAAATAAATTGGGAATGAGTTAATGGAGCTACAGTTCCGAGAGTTGAACCTGAGTTTAGTGAATAGAAGGAACGGGGTTAACCCCACGGTCAATCACTATACAAAACTGGAGTAGTTTTGATCGCACCGCCTTTGTGGGGTAAGCTGTATTTCCAATTCGAGCATGACACATGCTAGGAGCTAACACATGGCCTCAAGTGGTTTGGAGATACCACCCTCCACACGCGTTAAATGTCGACTGTGATCTTAGTGCTATATTGATGTCCGCCGTTTGATCTGAGGTCGGCTCATTGGACGGTGATCGCACTCAAAAGGAGCTTGGGGGATGAACTAAAGTACGACACATTTATCAAAGCATCTCCATCGTCGATCTAATCTACAGATCGATGGCCCACAATCAGTCGCCCTGGTCCCCACGGCCACGATAGCAGTCAGCGGTCCCATAGAACCGGTGGTCCAAACGCCTAGTCAACATCCATGCGGTAGCAGCGGATTGGAGCGGGTCTTGTTTGGTTGCTCGCATGATCATGAAATCCAGACTCGGGGAACTTTATAAGGTGGATTTCATAAAAATTTTGGGTCAGAAACACCCTGACGTCAGCAAGCCCCTTTGTGACCCGAAATGGTTATACAGCTTGGTTTTATCAAAGGTTTTGAAGTCCGGATATATTATTTGGTAAGGGTGATTAAATGGTTTTTCTATTGTGCCGAAGAAAAAAGCCGAAGGTTGGGGTTTAATTCTCACGCCTTCGATTCTTTAAAAGGAAGCCATCCATGGGTTCAAATTTCTGCGCCTCGTCAATAATCCAAAGGCATTAATGCCTCACGAGCCCTGCGCAGCACTGCACATGAACAGAACACAGTAAATGAATCAAAAATCAAAGAGTATTAGTGTCGAAGACAGAACGCACCAGGATGGAAGACTGAAGACAAATTTGTGAGGATTACAGCTAATATTGATTATCAAAAGCCTAATCCTCACAATTAAGACACAGTTAAAATAAAATCCTAAATTTTTATCAGACAGAAGGCCTCCACCACCACATCTGAGGCAAATTGATTCCTCCCAGCTACCACAGTGCCACCTGTGCCTCAAAGCATTCAAACAGAGGCCGAAGTTATTGATCAAGATCAGATATTTGCCTCAGCGCAGCCAGAGAGTAAATTCTACAAATAAACTTAATGAAAAAATATCAGCAGAGTTAATTTAACATAACAGAGAGTCTCAAAAGTCAAAAAGAGCTCCACTGAGTTTAATCTTAAATGTAAAAAATTAATACAGACAAAAAAAATTTGTAAACTTCTTCATTGAGCCCCACAAAGGTCGAGAAGTCATTAGTCTGTATTAATTATCTTGGGAGATCTTTTATTGGATCCGACCTTCTCATTATTCTATAAATACTACTGGAGAAGATGAGAAAAGGGTTGGTTGAGTTGGTTGCAGAACTTTGAAATAGACTTGAGCTCGAAACTTCTTATTGTAAATAGTGTTCACTAGCTCTTGGAGCTCTGCTTGTGTTAGATAAGTTAGTTTGGGAAGTGTAGATGATTGCTAAACTAAAGCATTGGACTTAAAGTTGTAACTGGTTTGGAGCATCAATACAAGCTGATTTATGGGATCCTGGTCTATGTCGTCGGTGATGTTATTTCTTATTGTGAATTGTTATTTTATTTCTGTTTCCATTCTATCCATCTTCTCTTATAAAGAACAACATGCATAGAGTTAGGACAAACTGTATATCAGTACCCTTCTTTGACTAAAAATCTTTATTTGTATGTTTTCTTCCAAATGGTGTTATTTAGGAATTATTTAATTCAGTTTAAGTAGTAGGAATGCTGGCGTTCCCTCGTCCTCCTGTCTTAGCTAAAGATTTTTCTTGAATTTTATTTTTAGTATATGTTAAGTAGAGATGAACTAAGGAAGATATGGTGTGCCATGGTCCTAGTTTTATCCCAAAAGTCTGTCTGAAAGTTTCCCTTTGAATGTGTTAAAAGCTAGCTAGTTCCGAAGTACTTACCAGATCTTAGGCCATTCTTTGTTATCTTTGTGTTTGTCCTGAAAGTAACCAAGTGAAGCAGATCTAGGAGAGGTTTTGTGGTGATCCTAGCCTGCTATTTTCTTCTCCAACAGTTGCCTTGAAGTTTCCCATTGTTTTAAAATATTTTCTATCGAAAGTGTATCAAAGGGTGGCTAGTTTCGACGTACTTACCAGATCCTGGATTTCTTTTATGTCTTTCTTAAGTGTTTTTCAAAGGCTGGCTAGTTTCAAAGTACATACTAGATCCTAGCCTACTCTTTGTTCTTCATCTGTTTAATTCCCCTTCTTTTTCTCTCATTTCATTCCATAAATAGAACTTTAAAGAGATCCTTAGACATAGATGACTTGCCCCATGGACCACTCTTGCCCCTGGTTGTTTCAATTAAACCCTATTATGACTCCATAGCCCAATGGACTAAAACCTGCAATTATCTATCTTTTTGGCCGAAGCTTGTTCTTATTGCTTGCAACTTCACACCTTTGAAACTCTTTGCACTTAGGACTTTCCACCTCAAATAATAATCATGCTCAACCATCCAAAAAAAAACAAAACCCTTGGCCTTCATAACTAGCCTAATATCATTACCCAAAACTTCAAAGACAAATCCATATTTTCACTTATTGGAGAGATCCCTCTCCGGATTCAGGAGGGCTAGATCCTAGAATCCCAAAGTGGTTGAAATAATGTTGTTTCTGTGATTGGATTTTGCCAATCTTGCTAATTACAGATCCCTAACATCAGTCATGGTCACAATTGGCTAAGGCCACATTGCGTACATTTTGAGACATTAAAAATGAGGGCAAAAAGGTTCATCCTAACTATATAAGCATTCCAAAAATAATTAATGTCATGGCCCAGAGTTATAGGTGAAGTTCATGACAACTGAAACTTCTATTATTTCCAGGCAATGGTGTCGAAACCATTACCGAGCAAGACAAAAGCATATGCAAGGTAGATCATCATGCATATATAGTTGCAGCTTGTGATTCAACAACAAAAGACTCAAATGCAAGTAATAAATAAAAGATGGTAAGTATCGGAGTTACGACCAATCAATTTCCTTCTTTTTCTTAGTTTCAATCTCAATTTCAACAACCCACCTCTGTAAGTACTCTGGTAGTGACTGAGATAACACTCATATGACCCATTCATGGTACCAACCCATAATTCTACCATTCCAAAGGAAAAATGCCTCCAAACCACCCATACAAACATCCAAAAAGAAAAAAACCAAGGTCTCCTGATTTACAACCCAGCTAGTGGAATTGACAACAAAAGATAGCTAGGCCTAGTCCAGCTTCCTGACAATTGAAGAAAACCTGTGGTCTACCATATTCACGTCACCCACTTCCGAGGAGCACCAAGATTTGACCCCAGTACCATCACTCTCATCACGTGATCTATCACCACATACATCTTCCACATATGCCACCATTTATGATGTTATCCCGACCGATGCCATAGTTGCGACTAATATGTATATGGAGGTAGAATCATAGATATCACATATGATCACGATTATCGACCTAGGAGTTGAGGCGAGACCAATTTTATCCTTTATGTTGAGTTTAGGTCCTGTAACAATAAAAAACACAACTATTAATGCACCCCTCACCAAAATATCACACAATATGTCATTACCGCTTCAATTGACCACTTCCATCCCGCCCATTCTATAATCTAAATGCCATAGCCCACATAAGGCATAACATGAACAAAATCCAACATCACTGCAAGGACAATTAGAAATATCAATTTCTAGTGGGAAAGAACTCCGATCGAGGTTTCCAAACTTGGAAAAGATGAGCCAAGGAGATTTGCAGGGTTGGAAAACAACCTAATTATTTAATTTTATTCTAGCAGCTGCACGTTGGGAAAAGGCATTACACAATGATATTACATCGGAACACGAGCATCAATAATGGTAGATACTAGCGCTTACTGAAGAGCATGATTAAATACAACATGAGAATAACGATCTGCACAACCAGCTGGAGTAGATCACAGATAAGTTTCAGGAATTATGGCCGACAGCTGTTGATGTGGTAGAAACTTTCCCAGAGGATATGAATGTAATCACATTGGTAGAATACCGTGAACACATAAAAGCAACATGCAGTGACTTGTAGATCAAATACTGTGAGCTAAAGCGTACTTTATCAACAACCTAGCAAGCACTTCCAGACCCAACAACAACATATGAAGCTAAAATTGAAGAAAAGACATCCAAGCTAGGGCAGCTCAAAGATGCATTAAAAAACACATCAGAGGAAGGACGTGCACTGTTGGAGCAGGTCCATGAATGGTCGGGCTGCTTGGAGATCAAGAATCATCCAGTCTATCCACTTAGAAATCATCTTCAAAAATTAATGGCTGATGCAAAGGGAAACAATGATATAACTGCCTGAAAACAACTATATGATGAGGAAAAAGCCTTGAAAACCAAGATACAATAAATTGAAGATGAATTGATGAAGACAAAGAAAATTCTTTGTGATTTAAGCTCACCAGTGACACGACAAGTTGAATAGTTGCAACAACTCAATTTTGAGTCATAGACACATTGGAAGACCGTCCTAAACACTCGACCGCAAAAAGCAGAAGCTGAGACCACAACTCAATTCATTACAAAAGATTTAAAGATAGTGTTGTGCCTCAATCTAGTCTCCTAAACTGAGTTCATTTAATTGTCAACCAGGATTTGTAAACTGCTGAAGTGAAATGTACCATATGTACCTAGGTGCTTGTTTCCTAGTGCGTTGTGTGTAGTGTTTTGTGATGTTTTGGTCTTTTATGTTGATTTATGGTGTTTTTGGTCTTTTGAAGTTTTATGTTTACAATGAAAATGCCTAGAAAACTAATGAAAAAGAAATTGGTGGTCAAGAACACAGTTGAGCCTAATGTATGGAATGGAAAATGTAATCAAAAACACTGAAGCAACATCTAAACTATGACTGAATAGAAACAAGAGCTTGATGATGACAAATGACACAATACTAGACTTTGAGAAATGATCACTAAATATGCAAGTTTTCTAACTAGATAATTAGACACTAATCATGATGCAACATTCTATTCTAAGCTCATCTATTCCATGACTAATTCCTAGTTCTATTCTGCAATTTCAATTGAAGGTCACAGAGTCTATACTCCAAGAGTTATTGGTTTCTTTTCAGGGTAGTTCTGTTGAGGAAGAGCTCTGTTTATGGTGAGGAATTTGCAGAGATATTTCAGACCTTATAATGATGTTATCTTCTGTTCCTAAGGTTATGGATCACTGGTGGTTTTCAGAACAAAAAGATATTTGTAAATAATGAAGGCTGTCTTATGAATCCTATCAACTAAAGTGATCTACTGTGCAAAGGGTGACAGTGTGACTATGAGATATAAGTGCAATGAATTGATTTAAACATGAGCTTAAGATGCTTCTAAACTAGAACAATGTTAAATCATAAGTCATCATCAAACTTTGAAACGAAGTAGCTGGACATGAATTAAATGCAAAATGAAACTCCAGAGCGTTCTAATTAACATGCACTATTCTATGAAGTTACACAATCTGTTTGTTCATCATTAGTGATATTTTGGAAAAATTCCTTCTTGTGGAAGAGGTAGAACAATTCTGACTGTGGACTTGTATGCAATTGAAAGCAAATGAACAGAAAGCAAATGAAAAACTAAATTATCACATCACAGTCATATCTTGAACTTCTTAAGGATGTCTTGGAAGAATTTCTTCTTGTGGAAGAGTGATTAGGACAAGTGCAACTGTGATAGTGAAGACTAAAAACTACAACTAATTCCTATGATACTATAGATATTCATCATTCATTGTTATGATCTGTTGGAAGAATGTCTTCTTGTGAAAGAACTGGAATGAATATAACTACAGTATCTAGTTAAAAACAAATACAACTCCTATCCTACAATACCATAGTCATTAAACATTCATCATTTTAATTTATTTTAAAAGTGTCTTCTTGTGGAAGAACTGGAACGAATATGACTACAGTAGCTAGTTAAAAACAAATACAACTCCTATCCTACAGTACCATAGTCATTAAACATTCATCATTTTAATTTATTGGAAAAGTGTCTTCTTGTGGAAGAACTGGAACGAATATGACTACAGTAGCTAGTTAAAAACAAATACAAATCTAACTCCTATCCTACAATACCATAGTCATTTAAACATTCATCATTTTAGTCTGTTGGAAGAGTGTCTTCTTATGGAAGGACTAGAATGAGTACGACTACAGTATATAAAACAAAACAACTACTAATTCAATATGCAGAACGTAAAGACAGCTAGGAAAAACTTATCTAGTTTACGCAAAAGAAATCCGTGCAAGGGGCAGGGGCCCTCTACCACTTGACGACATTCAACTCCAAATTAAATCACGCCTTCAGGATAATTTTGTCTGCTCCATTAACGATGCAATAGTTTGAACATAATGCTCTGTGTCTTCAAAGACGTAACACAGAGTTTACACAAAATCTAGCAGCAAATCTAACACAAAATTTCTAACTAAGCTCTCGGCCTACTCAAGAGTTTATAAAGTAAATGCAAGTAACAATAATTACAATAATTTAGGAATGATGTCTTCCTTATCCAAATCATCTTAGGAGTCTTTGAGGTGGCTGCGTGAAGGAGAAAAGACATCTGGACTGTGACAGTCCTAGTAGGAGTCTTCCTTCACAAATGTGTTCACACGTGCATAACCGTACCCAGAATTCATTTCCTCTTCCATGACGAGCAACACACCATGTAAGCACGACGTGGATCATGCCCATATGCGTTTTTCCTCAAGAGGCCACCTGGAACATACTCAAACATAAAGGTAGCTGCAGAATCGCCGGTTAGCTACGGAATGCCTGCATTCTGCAGCTAGTTCCGGTCAAAATGCTTAACAATAGCAACAATCACAAAATTCAACAAGTCAGTCATGTAAACCATTCTAGAAGTAATTTTAACTATTTTTATTGATCAATTGGGTTTAAAATAGAAATGGACAAGGAAGAATGAGGTAAAATGAGGTGAAGGAAAGCACAAATTTGAGGCTCAACATACCCCCACTGTTGTCTCTTTGCATGTCCTCATGCAAATTATCCTATGAATTCTGAGGCTTCTGCAAGGACATCTAATCCCCTTCTTCTCCTTTGTCTGAATGTTAGAGGCCTTCTGGGTTTCCTGATCACAAGTTTGAACCTGAGGTTTGTGAGTGCCCTGATCAACTTTTTGTTCCTTGTCTTCATCTTCTCATTGGTCCTCTCCACTTTATCTATATGCAGGGATAAGGTTGAGTTCATGTCAGTCTTGAGCTTGATTTGATCTTTGAGAATTTCATTCTCATTTTTGATGTGTCTATTCAACAATTCCAACTCATACCTATCCCTCCTCAATATATCAATTTCAGTTAGTGGAGGACTGGGGTTTCTCTCTTCTCTTTCTGAAGCTGTTCTCTCTAAAGTTTCCACATAATCATAGATTTCCTGTTGAGCAGGATCAATCTCAGGGGTGCCTTCATAAAAATCTTCATCATCATACTCTTCCATGGATGTTTCTTAATCTTCAATATTGATTACCCCTGTTTGTTTGATTGATGTTTTCTTCAGTTTTCCTTTTAATCTGTGGCTTCTCCTAAGTTGAGAGGACCCCTCTCCTTTCTCTATAACATATTCCTTGATTATCTTCTTTTCCTTTAGTTGGCTCTTGATTCGAGTCAACTTCTCCAAAATGACTTCCTCACTGCTTTCTTGAACCGGTTTGTCACTTTTACCTTCTGGAGTCCTCCATTTCCTACTTCTTTTTGTGGGCTGTGGTTCAGGTGATAGTTATTTTGCTTCTTCAAAATGATTTCTTATTAATAAATCATCCCATGTATCATTTGATTTAGATAGATGATGCTCAATTAAAATTTTGACTAACCCATGATGATACAGGGTTGTCTCCAAAAACTAAACTCTTCTCTGAACACAGGAAGCCATTTTCTTCAGACTTTGATACAAGAAATATGGTAGATTCAAATCTTCTCCTAGAAAATGCAACATTAGTCTAATATGGTAGACATAAAATGTCCCATATCTACCCTCACATGTAACAAACTTTTATAAAAGAAGTAGTATGTTTCTCCATTTGCTTTTCAAGGCTGTACTGGGAATTCCTTTCTTGAACACACTAACATCCATATTTGGTGATTTTAAAATTTGTTTCCATGAGTCATTGTGGAATTCCCTATTTTTAAACCATCTTTCCCCAGTTCTGGACAATCCTGTAGCCTCTGCTATAAAAACTTCAGTAATAGTAAACTTGACATCCCCTATCTCAACTTCAGTACCTTGGAATGATCTGGCAAATGTTTTGGGGACTTCCTTATGGAAGCCATTAAATTTTTCCAAGAATTGGAGCCATCCTATTTGTTGTAACATCTCCTTGCATTGTGGGTAACCTTCTAAATATTTTGATCCCACAGGCTCAGTCCTTACGATGAAACCCATGATGTTTTTCAATATCAAATTAACACTCTACCCCACAAAACAATGTCTTTTACTTTCGGATTAAAATGGCTTCAAGCTCTAAATGAAAATGGCTTCAATTTTGGAAGAACATACCTTTGATTTATAATAGCAACAGTCTTCAAAATCTCTGGTTTGTATGCCTCTGTTTGATAATGAAGAATGCCTTCGAAACCTCAGACTGATGTACTTCTGTTGAACTTTGGAGTGATATGAAAGCAATTTCAATTTTCGAGCTAATATGTCTCTGATAGACAATGGTAGATGGTTTCAAGTTTCTTTTTGTGCAATACCTCCGTCCTTGATAACAGAAAGACTTCAAACTCAATCACTGAAAAACACTCTGTTTCTAGTAACAACAGACTTCAAACTCAACCTCTGTCTCTGATAGCAAATGGTATGCTTCAAATTCAACACTACAACATCTCTATCTTGGGTAACAACAGACTTCAAAACCAGTCACTACCACACCTCTGTCTTTGGTAATAATAGACTTTAAACTCAATCACTACCACCCCTCTGTCTTTGGTAGCAAAAGTCTTCAATTTTAGCACCTCTGTCTTCTGGTAGCAACAGGCTTTAAACTCTACACGGCCACAATTCTGTGTTGACAGTGAAAATGCTCCAAACTTTGTTCTCAGTGATATGCTATCTGTTCATTGAGTTCTCACACCGTTATGCTTCCAATTTACCTCTTATGTTCTGCTCCTGATGATAATAATGCTTCTGCCTTCGGAATGGAATACTGGCTACGGAATGACGTTATGGCAAATGGTCACGGCATAGAGTGGTGGAGTGAGGTGGAGGATTGCATTAATGATTTGAGGAGACGACGGAGGATTTACGACGGCAGGAAAAATCTTCATCATTAAAGAACTTGGTTAAGAGTCGTGGGAATTTCAAATGCTTTGGCCGTTTCACCGCTCAAATGCTATCGGATAGAAAATTTGAATTGGAAGATTTAATACAAAGTCTGTAGAGGGTTTGTTTGGTGTTTGATCAATAAAATAATTAAAACAACCTTTTGAATAATCCACAACTAAACTATGCTAAATTTTTATGAATTGCCATCGTAATTTAAATTTGTTACCTCTGCCCTTTATTTGATGTTTGTGTAGCCTTTGTCTTCTCTGCTCATCTTTGGAGGAATCTTTCACAATTTTCTTGATATTTTTGATTCATGAATTCATTGGATCACTTTGTTGTAATTCTGATGTCTGCTGGTTGATGCCTTCAGGGTTTATAGCTGCAAAAAGACTGTCGGGCTGCAGAAAAGGTGATCAGCTGCAGAATGTCCACTGAGCTGCAGAATGTTCCTGTAGAATACTTTAATCATGAAAATGAAATGTTTTTGGAAGATGGGTGAAATGTTTATGAAAATGGATGAAAATGGATGATGGATTATGAAGTGGATAATGGAATAAAATGGATTCAGTTCATGGAATGAAGGGACATAAGGGCTGTACTGCAATTCATGGCATATTTTTATTCACTTGCAGCAAGATATCAAATTCTATGTTTTGACATGAAAATGAAGTGAATGGAAGATGGAGTGAAATGATTGGAATGGAATGGAGTGAAATGTGAATGATGGATGAGATGAAGTATGGATGGATAGTGAATGGATTGAGATGAAATGAATCATAAGTACTATGGCACTGAACTTATGATTTTTATAACAACTGCTTAGAAACAAAAATGGGAAAAGTTAGAGTGTCAGAGAAACTCTGATTTTCACCCTATCTTTCTGTATAAACATGCCAATCAGTGATTGGTTTTCATGTTTATACCTTTATTTTATTTTTTATTTTATTTTTTTTTTTTTTTTTTATTTTTTTTTTTTTTTTTAAGAGAAATGCTTCAGAGAATTTAATCAAGTTGATGAAGAAGAGAGACTCTTCTTCATTAACTTCACATCATTGTCTCCTTGGAACTTCTTGACAAACTCTTCTCTTGAGAGTGGCTTGTGGTATAACTTCAGTCTATGGCCATTCACAAGAAAAGTGACCTCCTCTTCATCTATAATTCTGATTTTTACTGCCCCATTATCAAAAATTCGAACAATTTCATATGGCCCAAGCCAATGTGTCTGAAATTTCCCTTGAAAATCCTTGAATTTTGAATCAAACAAGAGAGCCCAATCACCCTCTTTAAATTTCTTCTCTTTGATGTACTTGTCATGCCATCTAGCCCTTTGCTGTTGGACTAGACTTGTTTTCTGAACTGCATCTTGTCTGATCTCATCCAATTCATTAGTTTGCTCCAGTCTATGCTTTTGTGCCTCCGTTAGATCAAGTCCTAGCTGAACTGCCATCTTGAATGTTTGAATTTGGAACTCTATGGGAAACAAAACTTGCTTTCCATAAACAAGCTCATAGGGAGTATGGCCTGTTGTGTTTCTCCACGTAGTTCTATAGGCCCACAAGGCTTCAGGAAGCCTATCTACCCAATCTCTTCTATGTAGATGAACAGTCTTTGTTAGGGTCCCTTCGATGACTTTATTAGTGGATTCCACTTGACCATTTGCTTGTGGATGATAAGGAGTAGATGTTCTATGTCTGATTTTGTACTTCTCCATCATTTTCTCCACTAGCCTTGATGTAAATTGGGCTCCTTGATCTGTAACAATTTCCCTTGGGACACCAAAACGAGTAAAAATATCCTCAAAAAGAAAAGTAACTACAGATGATTCATTAGCAACAAGTAATGGTTTAGCTTCTACCCACTTAGTAACATAATCAGTGCAAACTAATATGTGTTTCTTTTGTCTTGATGGAGGACTAATAGGTCCTACAAAATCCAAAGCCCATTTTTCAAAAGGTTCAATGTGTACCTGAGGTTGTAATGGCATCTCACCTGAAGGAAAAGGTTTCCCTACCCTTTGGCAACTGTCACACCTTTTGACATACTCTTTAGCATCTTTAAACAAAGATGGCCAATAATATCCTAAATTAAGGATCTTATAGGCTGTCCTCTTATCTGCAAAGTGTCCGCCACAAGGTTCATCATGACATGCCTTGAGAATTTCGGGCATCTCATCTTCACGAACACACCTTCTAATGATCAAATCTGAACCTGTCTTGTACAACTCATTAGCGACCCATGAATATCTTGCACTATCATTAATGATTTTTCTTTTATCCCTTGCATTCATAATTGAAGGAAATTTTCCTGAAACTAAATAATTAACAATATCAGCAAACCATGGAGTTTGAGTAGAAACTGCAAAAAGATATTCATCAGGAAATTGATCTTCAACCGGAGTGTCATCTTTGATATTTTGAATTCTAGACAGGAAGTCAGCCACAGTGTTTTGTTTTCCGGGCCTATCTAGAATAGTAATGTTGAATTCTTGCAATAATAACAACCATCTTATAACTCTACCATTAGTGATTGATTTATTCATTAAATATCTAATGGCAGAATGATCAGTGTGAATAAAAGTTTCATAGCCTGTTATATAGTGTCTAAATTTGTTAATGGCATGAACAACAGCTAAAAACTCTTTTTCAGTTACATTATAGTTTAACTCTGCAGGAGTCAAATTTTTACTGATATAATAGATGGCATAGGGAATTAAATCTTTCTGTCCCAATACTGCTCCTAGAGCTGTATCGGAAGCATCTGTCGAGATATGAAAAGGTAACTTCCAGTTAGGTCCCCTTAATATAGGTGCTTCAGAAATTTTGGTTTTCAGGGTTTCAAAAGCTAATTGGCAATCAGAAGTCCACTTAAATTCACAATCTTTGGTGAGTAATTTGAAGAGAGGAGATGCTATTTTGGTGAAGTTTTCTATAAATCTCCAATAGTACCCCGTAAATCCTAGAAAACTTCTTACATCTCTTTGACAACTTGGAATGGATAGGTTAGAAATGACTTCAACTTTCGCCTCATCAACTCTAATCCCATCCCCTGACATGTGGTGCCCTAAAACAATACCTTTAGTGAACATCATAAAACATTTTTCATGACTAAGAGAAAGGTTTGCTTCTTGACATCTTTTTAAGACCTTTTCCAAGTTTTCTAAAGCCTCTTCAAATGTATCCCCATAAACGGTAAAATCATCCATGTACACCTCTACACAGTCATGTATTAGATCAGAAAAAATTCCTAATACTGCCCTTTGGAATGTTGCAGGTGCATTGCACAATCCAAATGGAAATACTTGGTAGGCATAAGTACCCCAAGGACAAGTAAATGTGGTTTTATCTTGGTCTTCAAGTGCTACTTGGATTTGATTGTAACCACTAAATCCATCCAGGAATGAAAAGTACTTTTTACCTGCTAATGTATCTAATACTTGATCTATGAAAGGGAAGGGAAAATGGTCTTTAAGAGTAGCTTTATTCAGTTCTCGATAGTCAACACACACCCTCCATTTTCCATTTTTCTTAGGTACAATTACTAAAGGGGAAACCCACTGACTATCTGAAATAGGATAAATGAAGTTAACATTTAACAATTTTTGTAATTGTTCCTTGACAATTTCCCTAAGATTTGGATTCATCCGTCTTTGAGGTTGTCTAATTGGTTTGCAATTTGCCTCTATATAGATGTGATGAGTACAAGTCTTAGGACTTATCCCTTTCATGTCAGTGTATTCCCATGCATATGCAGAAGAATGTCTCTGTAATACTTTGACTAGCTCTTCTTGTTGAGATTTTTCCAGGTTTTTGTTTATGTTCAAGGTTTTGCCTGGAAAAATTTCACTTGTAGAACTTCCAAATTTGTCCATAGAATGAAGAGACATCTGTCTAGATGACAAGAACTCAATATTGGATCTCTCTTGAAATGATTCTTGTTTGTGCTCTGGAGAAGATTCAAAATTTTCTAGAGTATTTAGAATTTGATTATCTTCACTAATTTCTGAAATTGTGAAGAGTGGTTGCAAATATTCTTCATCCTCTATCCATTGAGTGTCATCTAGATCTGTAATTGTCCTAGCTGGAGGATATAGAGTGAATTTCTTTGTTGAACTTCCATCAGAAATATACATATCACCGGACCTACAACTAATAAAAGCATCAGTTGTAGCCAACCAAGGTCTTCCTAGTATAACAGGATGGCCTCCTAGATTATTCTTGGGTGTCAGGATCATGAAATCCACAGGGTACTCCCAAGAGTCTAGGGACACTGGAATGTCTTCTATTACCCCATCTGGTCTGATCACAGATCTATTTGCTAATTGTAATAGTGTGGGTGTAAAGAGAAGATTAGGAAGTTTCAGTTTGTCCATGATTTGTCTACTCATGATATTTATTGCTGCTCCTAAGTCAATGAGTGTATTTTGAATTTCAATTCCATTGATGTGAATTTTGACAACTGGATTTCCTGGGTCAAGGTACTTTGGAATAGTAGTCTTACCCATCATAATATCTGCTATTTGTCCTACCAGTTGAATTTTCTTAGTTTCTCTTATTCTTTTCTTTGTTGTCTTCATACTCAACTCCTTTATTGTTTTGGCTAAAATTGGGATTTCCTTGATGGCTTGCAATAATGGAATTTTAATGCAAACATTTCTCAATTCATCCAAGAAATCATAATTAGGCACCATTATTTGTTTTTCTACACCCTTGTCAATTTGTAATCTTTCCGGAAAGGGAGGTATAGAAGTAGATGTGGATGGTTGCTCTAATACTGGAGTTGGGCTTATTGGATCTTTTTGTTTCAGTTTTTCAATGTTTTGGCCTTGAAAGGATGTTTCTTCCTCAAGACTTTTATTAACCCGTAGGGAGTCTTCCTCAGAATTATCTTGTTCTTGTATGATCACAGAAGGTTTTCTCTTCTCAATTATCCTTCCAGACCTAAGTTGAACATCACTAAGGTCTAGAGGAGTAATTAAGTAAATTGGAAATTGTTGTCCTTCTATCATATATGTATTCTGAGGATTCTTATTATTGGGGTTTGGTATGGGCTGAGCTGGTAATTGATTGGATTTTTGAGGGAATGGTAATGGAAGTGGTTGATTTTGATGAGGTTGGTTCAAATGATGTTGTTGAGAATTTTGTTGAAAATTTTGTTGAAGATTTTGAGGAAAATTTTGTTGAGGATTTTGAGGATAAAATTGTGGATATGGTAGATAGGATGGTGGATACTGATAATATGGAGAGTATCTTCCATAGGGACCTTGTGATCCTTGTGCCCAAGCTTGAGATTGATTTTGAAATTGGGGCCAAGGTTGCTGCCAAGAATTCCAAGGTGGAGTTTGATTATACATTTGATCATGAAATCCCTGTGTCTGAGATCCCTGCCAAGGTCTTCTAGATACAAAGTTAAGAGATTCTGTGGAATCTGTAGGAGTTTCTTCTTGAAAAACAGCCTTGAGACCAGGAAGAGAAGGACAATTCTTGGTCTCATATTTCTCAGAACAAATAACACAGGTTTCTACAACTTTTACATCCAAAGGGCACTCTCTCAAGGCATGTTTCTTCCTACATTTGGGACAAAAGATTGCCAAGGCATCAGATTCAGCCTTTTGCTTGTTTTGTATCTTGAGGGTGTCTATTTGTTCACTAAGACTCCCTAAGATGTCAGTTTTAAAATCATCAAGCATGTGTCCTATTTCTGATCTACTTACTGTCCCAGAAGCAGATTTACTTGCCCTTGCAAGAGCAGGATCTCTTGGACCTTTGACAGTTTTGGATTTCCCTCTGGAAAGGTTGATACATAACTCAGATATTTCAGGTAATGTGAGTTGTGATATATCCCATTTTCCCATCATTTTAAGGATATCCAACCATTCATCCCTAATTGTTTTCAACAAAAGAGCTTTTAAAGTGTCTTGATCTAGGTTTTCCATTTGTGCCCTTTTTATGTTGTATTTTAATCTTTCCAACAAATCTTCTAAGTTTTCATCTTCTTTTTGTAACATCCTGAACACTTCTTCCTTATGATTAACCGGCATACAATAATCCAAATATCTCTTTAGAAATGCTTGTTTCATGACTTCCCATGTTCTAATAGAACTACTGATTAGACTCATAAACCACTTCAATGCTGCTCCCTTCAAAGTTGAAGGAAATAATTTCAGTTTTTGAGCATCTTGTAAGTAGTCATAAGTTCTACACAACACTTCAAATTCGAATAAGAAGGTTTCAGGATCTTCAGTTTTAAGTCCATAGAAGTTTGGAAGGACAGAGGGTGAAATGTTTTCATGGTTGTATTGGTTTCTTCATCAATTATAGGGAACCCAAAAGAGCTTCCTATTCTACCTCTTCCTCCATTTGCACCTCTACCTCCTTCTCCTCTACCTCTACCTCTACCTCCAAATAGTGTGTTTTCTCCATTAAAAACTCCTCCTCCTCCTTCTTCTGCCATGGTTGACTCTCCTGTGGAAATGGAAAGGTTTGTGTCCCTAACAGGAGTTTTTAGATCTTCTTCTATGGCAGGTTCAGTGGATGAAGTGGAAGGTTTCTCTAATGGAATAGTTGACCTTAGATCTTCTAGAAGTCCAGGATCAGAAGAGGATGGAAGATGGGTTTGAGTTGAAGGTATACTAGCTTTGGATCTAGATGAAACAAGTGGTGCTCTAGAAATCAAACTTCTGCCTCTACTGCTTATAAATCTTCCCCTTGAATCTCTCTCCCTACGCATAAAATTGTTTTTGGATGCTAAGAAACAAAGGTTACCTAGTTTTCACTTCCCCGGCAACGGCGCCAAAATGTTGTGCCTCAATCTAGTCTCCTAAACTGAGTTCATTTAATTTTCAACCAGGATTTGTAAACTGCTGAAGTGAAATGTACCATATGTACCTAGGTGCTTGTTTCCTAGTGCGTTTTGTGTAGTGTTTTGTGATGTTTTGGTCTTTTATGTTGATTTATGATGTTTTTGGTCTTTTGAAGTTTTATGTTTACAATGAAAATGCCTAGAAAACTAATGAAAAGAGATTGGTGGTCAAAAAACACAGTTGAGCCTAATGTATGGAATGGCAAATGTAATCAAAAACACTGAAGCAACATCTAAACTATGACTGAATAGAAACAAGAGCTTGATGATGACAAATGACACAAACTAGACTTTGAGAAATGATCACTAAATATGCAAGTTTTCTAACTAGATAGTTAGACACTAATCATGATGCAACATTCTATTCTAAGCTTATCTATTCCATGACTAATTCCTAGTTCTATTCTGCAATTTCTATTGAATGTCACAGAGCCTATACTCAAAGAGTTATTGGTTTCTTTTCAAGGTAGTTCTGTTGAGGAAGAGCTCTGTTTATGGTGAGGAATTTGCAGAGATATTTCAGTCCTTGTAATGATGTTATCTTCTGTTCCTAAGGTTATGGATCACTGGTGGTTTTCAGAACAAAAAGATATTTGTAAATAATGAGGGCTGTCTTATGAGTCCTATCAACTAAAGTGATTTACTGTGAAAAGGGTGACAATGTGACTATGAGATGTAAGTGCAATGAATTGATTTAAACATGAGCTTAAGATGCTTCTAAACTAGAACAATGTTAAATCATAAGTCATCATCAAACTTTGAAACGAAGTAGCTGGACATGAATTAAATGCAAAATGAAACTCCGTAGCGTTCTAACTAACATGCACTATTCTATGAAGTTACACAATCTGTTTGTTCATCATTAGTGATATTTTGGAAAAATTCCTTCTTGTGGAAGAGGTAGAACAATTCTGACTGTGGACTTGTATGCAATTGAAAGCAAATGAACAGAAAGCAAATGAAAAACTAAATTGTCACATCACAGTCATATCTTGAACTTCTTAAGGATGTCTTGGAAGAATTTCTTCTTGTGGAAGAGTGATTAGAACAAGTGCAACTGTGATAGTGAAGACTAAAAACTACAACTAATTCCTACAATGCTATAGCTATTCATCATTCATTGTTATGATCTGTTGGAAGAATGTCTTCTTGTGAAAGAACTGGAATGAATATAACTACAGTCTCTAGTTAAAAACAAATACAACTCCTATCCTACAGTACCATAGTCATTAAACATTCATCATTTTGATTTATTGGAAAAGTATCTTCTTGTGGAAGAACTGGAATGAATATGACTACAGTAGCTAGTTAAAACAAATACAACTCCTATCCTACAGTACCATAGTCATTAAACATTCATCGTTTTAATTTATTGGCAAAGTGTCTTCTTGTGGAAGAAGCTGGAACGAATATGACTACGATGGTAGTTGAAAACAAATACAAATTTAACTCCTATCCTACAATACCATAGTCATTTAAACATTCATCATTTTAGTCTGTTGGAAGAGTGTCTTCTTATGGAAGAACTAGAATGAGTATGACCACAGTATATAAAACAAAACAACTACTAATTCAATATGCAGAACGTAAAGACAGCTAGGAAAAACTTATCTAGTTTACACAAAGGAAAGTCCGTTCAAGGGGTAGGGGCCCTCTACCACTTGACGGCATTCAACTCCAAATTAAATCACGCCTTCAGGATAATTTTGTCTGCTCCATTAACGATGCAAATAGTTTGAACATAGTTCTCTGTGTCTTTAAAGACGTAACACAGAGTTTACACAGAATCTAGCAGCAAATCTACACAAAATTTCTAACTAAACTCTCGGCCTACTCAAGAGTTTATAAAGTAAATGCAAGTAACAATAATTACAATAATTTAGGAATGATGTCTTCCTTATCCAAATCATCTTAGGAGTCTTTGAGGTGGCTGCGTAAAGGAGAAAAGACACACAGGTGACCTTCCTAGTAGAATCTTCCTTCACAAATGTGTTCTGCGTACCTCCCCAGAATTCATTTCCTCTTCCATGACGAGCAACACACCATGTAGGCACGACGTGGATCATGCCCATATGCGTTTTTCCTCCATAGGCCACCTGGAACATGCTCAAACATAAAGGTAGCTGCAGAATCGCCGGTTAGCTACGGAATGCCTACATTCTGCAGCTAGTTCCGGTCAAAATGCTTAACAATGGCAACAATCACAAAATTCAACAAGTCAGTTATGTAAACCATTCTAGAAGTAATTTTAACTATTTTTATTGATCAATTAGGTTTAAAATGGAAATGGACAAGGGAAAAATGAGGTAAAATGAGGTGAAGGAAAGCACAAATTTGAGGCTCAACAATGAGTACATACCTGGAAGTAGGAAATCAGAGGGTTCTGATAGTTTAATGAGGGGGCCATAAAAAAATTACTTAAGTTGGGGCCTTCATTTGAAGGAAGTAGTAAAGAGTAAGCAAGGAAGGAGGAACCGGTAGCAACAAAAAAAGCAGAAGAAGTAGAAGAACCACCACCAGACCAACATCAATTAGACAAGATTGACTTGGGGACAAGTCAATAGAATGTGGTCAGGGCTTATTGGGGCTTTTTTTTTTGAAATGGAAAAGGTCGTTTTAAGAAAACTGGAGTGATAGAGGATGGAGGGAAAATCGTTGCAGAGTTGCAGAAGTGATAGGGAGTGAACTGGAATGGAATCCGAGTCACGGAAGGTAAGTGGGAAGAAGAAAGAACAACCGATTCGTGAAGGCAACCAAGCAAAGGAGTAAGAGATACCAACAGTTCATTTGGGTAGTGTAGAAATTGGAATAACTGTTAAAATATTCACCGAGATTATCCTGATCACACACTATTTGAGCTTCATGCATAATACATAAACTCTTCTACTATTGATCATCAATTTGTGGAATTAAAACAATCGCATGCGCACATTAAAACCATAAACAATCACACATATAAACATAGTATTTATGGGAAAGCTTAAAGCTGAAAACCCCCAACTATCTGTATATTATAATGATAGAGATCATGTAACAATCATAGTACAAACTCCTCACAAGCTCTCAGCACTATCTCCAATTGTTACACACTACACAAGCTCAGATCATACAAAACACTTGCTCCAATCTGCTCCACCTGTTAGCCAGCCTCTACTGCGCAATCCAATATGGATAATCATGAGATCAAGGTTCAAATCCCACCAATATGTACTGCACAATCCTCATTGGCTTCTCAATCAATGTGTGTGCAAATCTCATGCATCAGTATAGTCACAACTGATAGTCACACTACTCTTTCACCTACCTCTTCACTGGTCTCCACTAAAACTGTCCATGCATTGAAGTTAACTGATGTATTCTTTAGTTGATTTATGAGTTAATTCACACCACTCTCACTAATTGTATCAATCAGTTAGACTAGATACAACTAGCTCAACTAAGTTAAACTGAACACAACTCCATTAACTGTCTCATCAACTCCACCAAACTCTGTCACATGAGTTCTAATTGAATTCAACCATGAAATAGCTCCGCTAAACCCTAGGAATAGCATAATTCCTTCTTTCAGCTGCATGTGCCACATCCAGGCATCAAACTGAAGTGCTCCAAGAGGATAAGATAATGTTTAGAGTCCAAATATTATTAAGAGCTAATAATATTCGACATATCTATTTTTAGACTGGAAATCTAAAAATAGATTCCGCCCATTATTTCTAAAATAGAAGTCCATCTATTTCTTCCGAATTGACCAACCATCCACAAATAGCATCCTGCAACTCATAGAACATGATCCATATGTCTAAAAATAGACATAGTCTAAAAATAGACTTTGCGCCAAAAATACCCTGCGGGCCCACTTAGTGAAGGCGAATCCTTTCCACTAAGCTCCTCATCTTGTTGCAATCTCAACACTCCCTCACAACAAGATAAGGATTATCTGCAACCCCTATCCTGCCCCTGTGGTATTCGAATTTGCTCCTAGTGAGCACCTTCGTCAAGATATCAGCATCCTGATCCTCCGTAGGAATGTATGAAAGTAACATGATTCTCCGCTGCACACAATCTCTAATATGATGATACCGATCCGTGAAGCCATGCCGCCTCAACTCATCCTCCTGTTTGTACCATGATCCATATCTTGATGTGCCTCTGAGATAACGCAATACATGATTTCCCGCCTTCCAGAAGAGCTTGGTAGGCTTAACCGTAGCTTGTGAAATCTAGTTAACTGCATAGCATATATCGGGTCGTGTATTGACCAGATACATAAGCGAACCCACCAACTGTCGATAAACAGTGGAATCCACTACCTCCGCTGAAGTAGCATCCTCCTTCCTCCAGATAGCAGGAAGAGGAGTATCAACAGGCTTACAACCATGCATGTTGAACTTCTCCAGTATCTCCTGGGCATACTTACCCTGAGAAACAAGCAGTCCACCATTGCGCTGCCAAATTTCCAATCCCAGGAAATAATGAAGGAGGCCCAAGTCCTTCATCTCAAACTCTTTTGCAAGATCCTCCTTGCATGAGAGTATCAACAGCTCATCACTTGTCAAAATCAAATCATCTACATAAAGTACAATGATCAGCAACTTACCCTCCACCACAATCTGGTACAGGTTAGGATCCGCCTCACTCTTGGAGAATCCAAGTCCGTTGAAATAACTGTCTATCCGTGTGTACCAAGAACGAGGTGCTTGTTTCAACCCATACAATGCTCTCTTGAGTTTGCACACATGCGACTCGCTGCTGAAGATATCGAAACCTTTGGGCTGCTCTATGTACACCTCCTCCTCAATCACCCCATTGAGGAACGCAGTCTTCACATCCATCTGATGAATGTGCCACCCCATCTGCGTTGAGAGAGAAAGAATCGTCCGTATGGAAGAATACCTTGTGACAGGTGAAAAGGTCTCCTCATAATTGATGCCCTTTATCTGTGAAAATCCTCGGGCAACAAATCTTGCCTTATACTTCTACACACTCCCATCAGCTGCCTGCTTCACTTTGTAGATCCATCTCGAACCCACCACTGATTTCCCCTCCGGCCTCGGGACAATCTCCCATGCACTATTTCTGACATTTGAATCATACTCTTCCACCATGGCATCTACCCATGCGGGGTCCTCCACAACTTCCTTGAAAGAAGATGGCTCTGTCACGATACACTTGCTCATAAGAGCCATGTATCCAGTGTACCGATCAGGTGACTGTCTCTGTCTGCGCTATGATGTAGGTGCTCCTACAACCTTCTCTGCATCTTGAGCCAGTCACTCAGCTTCTGTAGTGCGCTTCTGCCCTCTGATGGTTGGCGCTGCATGAGTGGTTTCTTCCACTCCATGAACTTCCTCTTGTGGCTGATCCACATCGTGAAGCTCATCCTTAGGAACTAATAGCTCCTCCTCTGCATGCAAGTGTAGCTCCCTCTCAAGCGAACACTTCATGGCTTTCTCCTCCTGAAATTTTATATCCCGTCGCACAACAGTCTTGCGACTGTATGGAAAATACACACGATAGTTGTGGGGCGTATCAGTGTACCCCACAAATATCCAAACCTCCGCAGTCGGCTCCAGCTTCTTCCTGGCATCCTTTGTCACATGAATGTAAACAAGTGAACCAAAAATCCTCAAATGGGAAATATCAGGCCTCTTACTAGAAAACACCTCCTCGGGTGTACTCATTCCAAGTATCCTGTGAGGACAACGGTTCTGCACATATACTGTAGTATTGCATGCCTCCGCCCACAAGTGAATGGGTAGGCCCTGGTCATGCAACATCGCCCGTGCAGCACCCACGATCATTTTGTTCTTCCGCTCAGCAACCCCGTTCTGCTGTGGGTTATGAGGTGCTATGAGCTATCTTCGAATTCCTTCTGCGCTGCAAAAGTCCTTGAATTCGCCAGAGATGAATTCACCACCATTGTCGCTCCTAAGAGCCTTCACCTTCTTCCCCGATTCTTTCTCAACCAGTGCCTTGAACTCACAGAACTTTGAGTATGTCTTGCTCTTCTTCTGCATGAACAAGATCCAGCACTTACGAGAAAAATCATCAACAAATATCACATAATACTTGTGCTTTGCTGTCGAAGCTACTGAGAAAGGTCCACACACGTCTGTGTGAATTCTCTCAAGGATCATTGTGGCGTGAATATCCTTCTCATGAAAGGTGGCTTTCACAAATTTTCCCAAGGTACACCCCTTGCACTGATCTGACTGCGCAAGAGTACCCTTAGGAAGCCCAGTAGAAATCTGCCCAATCTCCGGTGCCACAACTTGCCATCATCCCGGCTCACCACTCCTTCTGCCTTGCCTGCCATTTCTGCATAGCCATCTACCTTCAATTGATAAAGGTTCTTAATTCGAACCCCTATTCTTCGGGTCTCACCAGTTGCCTTACTGCGCAGGAAAGCTTTTCCTTCGCTAAAGACAACATCATATCCCTTGTCTTATAACATTGCCATAGAGATAAGATTCTTCTTCAATCCTGGAACATGCATCACTTCCTTCAATACGAAGGGTTTACCAGAATCCATCTCAAAGGAAATGGTACCGATACCGGTCGCACTGTATCTACCATCATCGCCCATCTCGATGTGCACTCCAAGATCTTTCTCATCTAGATCAGTAAACAAATCTCGATCTCCTGTCATGTGAAAAGACGCACCAATGTCCAGAAACCATACTGATCCCACCACACTTGAGACCAAGCATGTGATCAGCAAAAAATCCAGCTCAAACTGCGAGGCTAAGGCCTCTCCAGCTGCAGATCCAGCAGCCTGCTAATTTTTCTTCTTCTGCGGACAATTTGTGGCATAATGTCCGTGTTGGTGACAGTGAAAGCACTTCACCTTGGACATGTCCTGCTTCTTGCCTTTCGCACCGGAATGAGAAGATTTCTTGCTCTTCCCCTTCTTTGCTTTGGAAGCCAAAGCGTAATTCTCTTCATCAGAGTTCTTTGATGACGATCCGTCCCTGGTACTCCGCCTTATCTCCTCTTGCACAAGATCCGACCAAAGTCGCTCCCATCCTGGCAATTTCTCCCGTCCATTGATAGAGTCCTGATAGGAATACCAACTCTTCGGAAGCCCAAGGAGAGCCAAGCTCACCAAGTCCTCATCATCTACAGTCACCCCCACACTTCCCAGCTCATCCCTGCATTGGATGAACTTCGTGAGGTACTTGGGCATACTGTCGCCTTTCTCCATCTTTATGTTTCTGAGTCTATCCTTGAGTGCCAACATCCTCTGGTCGCTCTTTCTTTGGAATAAATTTTTCAAGGCTTTCCACATCAATAATGGAGAATCCTTACCATGCAGGCTGGACACTATGTGATCCTTCACGCCCTCCAATAGAATCCTTCGACACTTTTCTGTCTTCTTTTGCCAAGCCTCAATTACGGCAGCATCGCTAAAAGTAGGCTTTGGGACTTCAACATCTATGAACTCCTTCAAACCATTGTCATATAACACCACTTCCATCCTATCCTTCCATGCAATATAATTTGAGTTTCCCTCAAGGGCATACTCCAATCGCAATCCGTTGAAAGACATCTCAACTTCGACACCAAGAAAACACTGCTGCAAATTCGAATTCCACCAGCACAAAACTCAACCGCTTAAATGTTCTGCAATTGCTTCGATGATCAATACTGCTCTGATACCATGTAGAAATTTGAATAACTGTTAAATTATTCACCGAGATTATCCTCATCACACACTATTTGAGCTTCATGCATAATACATAAGCTCTTCGACTATTGATCATCAATTTGCGGAATTAAAACAATCGCATGCGCACATTAAAACCATAAACAATCACACATATAAACACAATATTTATGGGAAAGCTTAAAGCTAAAAACCCCCAAATATCTATATATTATAATGATAGAGATCATGTAACAATCATATTACAAACTCCTCACAAGCTCTCAGCACTATCTCCAATTGTTACACACTACACAAGCTCAGATCATACAAAACACTTGCTCCAATCTGCTCCACCTGTTAGCCAGCCTCTACTGCGCAATCCAATATGGATAATCATGAGATCAAGGTTAAAATCCCACGAGTATGTACTGCGCAATCCTCATTGGCTTCTCAATCAATGTGTGTGCAAATATCATGCACCAGTATAGTCACAACTGATAGTCACATTGCTCTTTCACCTACCTCTTCACTAGTCTCCACTGAAACTGTCCATGCACTGAAGTTAACTGATGTATTCTTTAGTTGATTTATGAGTTAATAATTAGTGAATTAATTAATAATTAATTCACACCACTTTCACTAATTGTATCAATCAGTTAGACTAGATACAACTAGCTCAACTAAGTTAAACTGAACACAACTCCATTAACTGTCTCATCAACTCCACCAAACTCTGTCACATGAGTTCTAACTGAAGTCAACCATGCAATAGCTCCACTAAACCATAGGAATAGCGTAATTCCTTCTGTCAGCTGCATGTGCCACATCCAGGCATCAAACTGAAGTGCTCCAAGAGGATAAGATAATGTTTAGAGTCCAAATATTATTAAGAGCTAATAATATTCGACATATCTATTTTTAGACTGGAAATCTAAAAATAGATTCCACCCAATATGTCTAAAAATAGAAGTCCATCCATTTTTCCTGACTTGACCAACCATCCACAAATAGCATCCTGCAACTCATAGAACATGATCCATATGTCTAAAAATAGACTTTGCGCCAAAAATACCCTGCGGGCCCACTTAGTGAAGGCGACTCCTTTCCACTAAGCTCCTCATTGTGTTGCAATATCAACAGGCAGGTGCGGGGACAATAAAAGAAAAGGAAGAAGGAAATGGGCGGAAGACAATTGCGGAAGAGAGGAAACCACATTGGGATGTGGGCATCTTGTAGCTCTATATTTTTTAGTCCCTTATGTTCTCTGGAAATGACACACTGGTCTTTAGTGTAATACATTATGATGAATCTAATACGAAGAGACTTTTTGTGGCCTATATTGTATGTGGTTGCTTTGTATTGTTGTTGTTGTCTGAAT
Organism: Pinus albicaulis; assembly: GCA_034641835.2. Lineage (NCBI taxonomy): Eukaryota > Viridiplantae > Streptophyta > Pinopsida > Pinales > Pinaceae > Pinus > Pinus albicaulis. The sequence goes on from CM076579.1 coordinate 1,002,733,138, forward strand.
AATTGGAAATCAAAAATTTTTATGATGTACCTTTTAGTGCTCATTATTTTATAGTATTTTTAGCTCTTGCAGAATCATTACTTGGTTATGATAACAATGTTCCAGGAATACCGATTGATAGTTATCTCATGATATCTAATTTCCAACTCCCTCATTTCACTAAGGTTTTGACACGCCTCAGGTGAGACTCCTTACTCAGTCTTGGGTAAGGTGAAAATGCCAGTGTTGTCCTAGAACACAATAGAGCCTTGTTGGCTCCTGTGCCTGAACATGGTTTTTTACCCGGTTATTATTTTCAGCCAGTAATTTTGAGTTGTAATTAGTTAACTTAATTATTTGAGTTAAAATTAGTTTAACTAGTTCAAACTGATGAAGGAATTAGTGAGAATTCTAGTGAATTAAATATGATTTAATTCACATGCAACGCTCAATCAGATAACTGATAATTCACTAACAATAACTCATGCATGTCAGTTCTAAGGAAGACCCATTTGATATTGGAGTTGAAGGGAAGTGTACTATCAGTTTTATAATTAGAAAATTGTACATGTGGTGCATGGAGTTAGAGGAAGAGTCTTAATTTATTGCACAATCATTATTGGGGAATTTCCTAATTGACAGGGGCTCAATTTCCCTAGGGATTTTACAAGCAATGAAGGCATCAAAAGGCCAAGAAATTGGTTAAATATTGAACCAAGATAGCTTAGAAATCAGTGAGATAGAAAAAGATAGTGCAGAGAGCTCTTAAGCCTAAGAGAAGCATTTATTGTTCTAATATTTCTTGACTTATGAAATATACAAATATCGGGGTTTTTAGTTGAGGCTTTTCCTAGATAAATATTTGTTTTGTGCGATTGAAATTCTTTCTCTTTATTGTTCATGCGATTTTGCGATCGTAATTGGTTTCCACAATTTGTAGAGTAGATTCAAGTACTTTTTTTTATCATATTACAATATCAGTTGAATCTATGTGGATTTTATACATGGTATTAGAGCATGAATCACTATAGAAGAGAAGAATGCGAGTTTTTTTTGAGCAGGTGAATCGAATTAGCAGATATACTCTTGAGGAACAGCAGTAGGATTAGGATGTCTTTCTGTGGATTGAGACTCAAATATGCCCTTGATAGTATTTCAAATTAAATAGCTTGGAATGACAATATGGAAGCAATGTTGGAATACAATAGGGTGAAGGAATTCATAAACATTGATATTCCTAGGCCCACAACAAAAAATGCTCAAAATATGGATGCAGGGAAGAGGAATGTAGCAAAGGCGAGAAGGATTATGTTAGAAGGAGTTTGAGATCATATTTTCTTGAAACTCCATGGAAAGGAAACTCCATATACTATATGGAAGGCCTTAACATATTTGTTTCATAAAAACAATGACCACATGAAGATGGAGCTGAAGGACAAGCTCAGAAAAATCAAGATGGAGAAGGGTGACACAATACCAAAATACGTGACGAAGTTCACTCAATGTTGAGATTAGCTTGGAAGTGTTGGTGTTATAGTTTTCAAGGATGATCTAGTGATCCTATCACTTTTAGGCCTTCCCAAGAGAAGGCACAACTACTAGGGTTCAGTGAATGGGAGGGAGGAGTTACCCGAGTGGGAGAAATTGTGGTCCGACTTGGTACAAGAAGTGATTCACCGGAATACCAAATATGGATCCTCATCAAAGAATGATGATGAGGAGAATTGTGCCTTGGCTGGCCAGGAAAATAAAGGGAAAGGGAAGGCATCCCATTCCAAATCAGATTTTGGTCAAGTATGTAAGAATAAGAACTTGTCGAAGATTAAATGTTTTCACTATCATGAGCTGGGACACCATGCCACAAAGTTTCCGCACAAGAAGACTGGAAAGAATCCTTCAGGAGGAGCGACAGGTGAAGTTATTGCTTCACAATTTTAGTTGGATTTAACTCTCATCACATGCATGGAGTCATCAATGATGGGTTTTATGTGGTACCTAAATAGTGGAGCTTCATTCCATATCGCCGAAAAAAAATAATTATTTAGAAACTCGGAGGAGAAGGATCTCCAGATTCACATCGAGATGGGAGATGATGGGAGGTATAACATGACCAACATAGGTACTATTACCTTTTAGAGGGATTCTATTACTCCTCTCACATTAAAATATGTAATGTATGTTCCTGGTTTAAAGAGAATTTAGTTTCAGTTCCTATGTTAGAATACCATGGCTGTGATGTGATATTTAGCAAAGGAAGGAATTACAAATTGGATGTAGAATATCATGGTACCTTGAGTACGAAAGCAAAGAAGGTGCATAGTCGAGACATAGGTGATTTATGGCATAGAATATTGATCCATCTACACCATGGAGCTTTGAAGATCATGCAACATATTTCTAAAGGACTTCCAAAGGGTGCACTTGAGAAATGAGACATATGCAAAGGGTGTGAATTGGGTAAATACAAAAAATCCATATTTTATGCTAAGGAAAGTCAAGTTAAGATGATCCTTGAAATATTTCACTCAGATGTGTGTGGACCGTTCTCAACAACCTCAACAACAAAACACAATTATTATGTGATTTTTTTAGATGAATTTTCATACAAGTGTTGGATATTATTCATGCAGAAGAAAGATCACACGTTCTCAAAATTTTGTGAGTTCAAAAACTTGTCAAGAAAGATACAGGGAAGAAGGTGAAGGCTCTCCAGAGTGACAACGATGGAGAATATTTGTTGAATGAATTCAAGAACTTCTTTCTGTGCTTTAGAAGGTATTTGACAAGAATTTATAGCACCTCATAACCTACAATAGAGTGGGGTTGCAGAAAGGAAAAACAGAACTATTGTGGGAGAAACACGAGCGATGTTGCATGATAAGGGCCTATCGTTGCACTTGTGGGATGAATCATGAAACAAATCAGTGTTTTTTCAGAACAAAAGTCCTCATTGGATTCTGGGGATGAGTACACCAGAGGAATATTTTTCAGGTAAGAAACTAGATGTGGCGCACTATAAAATTTTTGGTTCATCAGTTTATTGTAATGTAACCAAAGATGTTAGGAAAAATCTAGAGCCAACAACTATGTTGGGAATATTTGTGGGGCACACCGATACACCTCACAACTATCAGGTGTACTCTCTGTCTTAGAGGATGATAGTGGTTAGAAGATATGTGAAGTTCGATGAGGAGAAGGCCATGAGAATTTCCTTTGAGAGGGTGATTAAATTTCATGCAATTGAGGAGCTCTTAGCTCCAAAAGAAGAACCTCAAGATGTGGAGAAGCCACAATCAGAGGAATAGAGAGTGGAAGCACCCAGTTATGTAGAGACATCCAGAGATGGAAGGAAGAACAATATAGAGGCTGATAGGTTGGTGGTTGATAGTAGAGAGAATCTGGGAGCACTCACATCACAACGGAGGCAGAGAAGGTCCATAAAGTGGTACACTGGATACATGGCTCTTATGAGTGAGAATGTAGATATTGATCCATTCTTATTCGAGGAAGTAGTGGATCAACAAGTATGGTTTGATGCCATGGTTTAGGAATATGAATCCATTATCAGAAACAATGCATGGGAAGTTGTCTCAAGACAAGAGGAAAAGTCAGTTGTAGGATGCAGGTGGATCTACAAGGTGAAACATGTAGAAGATGGGAGTGTTGAGAAACAAAAGGCTATATTTTTGGTCGGAGGGTTATCTTAGGTGGAGGGAATTGATTATGGGGTGATTATGAGGATACCTTTGGTCCAGTTGCAAGTTACTCGACAATGAGATCTATCCTCTCACTTTCAACACAGATGGGATGGAAGATACATCATATGGATGTAAAAACAACTTTCCTCAACGCAGTGTGTTATCACTAGGCTAGCACCAATTGGGCTGTTCAATGGTAAACCTAATGCAACTATTTAAAACCACTTTGGATGGAAAGTTAGCCCTTCCAGTTAGAGAGGGATCTCAAATAAAACAAATGAATATTCAAGATGAAACTTATATTGCAGATGGTTAACTCTTTTTGCATTTTAATTGATTTTGCAGGAGGAAGATGTATAAAAGGCTACCATTGGGCATGGAGTCAGCTATGGGACTTCAATCACAAGAAAATTTATTTCATGTAAGCTGAGGAAATTGAGCTTAAAGATAAATTTTTACAGCATACACATAACACATGAAGGAAATTGGAGCATAATACAATGAATTCCAAGTAATCATGAGAATATGAAGCTGATGATAATATGAGAAATGGAAAAACACAAACACATAAACTCAAAAGAAATCTCAGGTTTGAAAAAAAAATTCTACAACTCTATATTAGCTTGGTGAAATAGAATTACATAATAGTCCTCTAATCTAGATTCATCAACCAACCCCCTCAAATTAAATAAACCTCTCATTTATAGATTGATATCTCTATTACAATGGTCTTCCACTTGGGCTAGAATTCTATACTTGACCTAGAGCTCTAATTCAACTATCATTACATCATTTTGAGGAATAATAGGGATATTTTCCATTTTAGTAGAGTTGGTAATAAAAAAAAACTCTGTGACCGTTAATAAATTAAGAAAAATGTCTAACAACCCATGTTTCTCATTCCTATCGAATCAAACTGACATGTTGAGGTGGCCAACTGATACACTGGATTTAATGTCTTCATAAAACCAATTTGATGATGAGTTGTCCATTTCTGTGAGATGGCATCATGATGAGTTGTTTAGGCATGTCATCCATTTGGAGTGGATTACTAAGCTGTCCCCTAAAAAAATGGCTCAATGATATCCCTGATCTCATTTGATGACTCAGCCACCTTTATTTCTGCATTTAATTCCCAAAAAATTTCAAAAATTTCATGACACTGGAAAAAACAAGGCATTAGGAACTTTCGTAGCGTACTTTCGTAGCAACTTCAAAAACCCATATTCTGCACATATTTTGACTTTGCATACTGCTAGAGGATCTTCCTTGGGACTGATGAGGTAAATAAATTATCTAGGTCACCTCTGTTTAGAGACTTTTCAAGAAGTTTTTCTTAAAATAAACCTACAACACTTTCTTAGTGAAAACTCACCTTCAAGCCTGGAGTGCACTACAAAAGTATCTAGTTCACTGTCTTTTTCTCTTTTCTTCTTTTTTATTCCTCATAAACACTTCTATAACTTGTATATGCCTGGTTATGATAGCATAAGACAAAATGTAATTTAAAAATATGCGGCTTACCATGTCTCATGGATTAACATTATCATCTTATACAATCATCTTAAGACCCTTTTTCTTCAACTCTTGTTGCACCATTTCCATTTTTTATTCCAAAATTTTGACTTGACCTTGTAGCTTCCTTCTTTCTGCTTGCAACCACATATTTCTCTTATAAATATGCTTCATCATCCTATGAAGGGGCAGTGTCCTATTCATCATATTCCCTGACTTATCTGCCATCTCATTGAAGAAATCTAGTTGTTTTCTCACTTCCATTTTGAAATTGTCCATCTCCAACCTTTCTTGTTTTAAATCTACCAATTCCAACTTGTCTTCTAGGACATCTTCTCAAGCTTCCTTCAGATGATCTTGTAAGAGCTCCAATTCAGTATTTTCCTAAACCTGCTATTTACCTTTTCTTATCTTGATTATCTCTACCTCTGCTGGAGATAGTTTTGCTATTTCTTCCCCTGATAGTATCTTCTTCTTCTCTGGTTTTCTAGGAATATCCTCTGAAATTATTCCCTTAGACAACTGTGACCTAGTGAATGGATTCCTAGGTTTAAAGATAAACGTTGAATCTTCTTTTGAAAAATACATTTTCTTGGCCTTAAGGCCCTTCGTTTTGGTCTCTACTTTCTTAGTTTCCATAGGCTTTACAATAGGATATTATTCAATCTCAATTCCCTCCAGGATGTCTGTCAACTTACCTCTTCCCTCAGTTTGACTTCTAGTAAGCCTCCTGTGGGTCCTTGTGTATCTTTGTACCTGATTTCTGATAGATGTTTGTTTTGTTGCCACAGTCTCCTACACTTTATAAATCTCCAGCTCCATAGGTTCTACTATAGGTTTCATTTCAATCTCATGACCAACTGAAGGTTCAAATCCAGACTCCGTACTTTTCCTTGGCATATTTGGCTTGGAATTTTGTGTCTTCGTTGGAGTGAGGACATCAACTTCATATCCACTCAAAATAGGAATGTAGACCAATCCATTCTTATTTTGTTCAATTCTTCCACTACTAGCAATTTGATTAAAGCATCATGGAAAACAAAGGTGTCGTTGGTTTCAGGTTTTTCCTGCACTTTATCTGCCATTTATCCCAAACTCCTAAATAGATAATAAGGTAAGTTGAGTGGTTGTTTACTTGTAAAGTGTAGCAGTAGTTTGAAATGATATTGATATATCATATGGAATCTACCTTCACAGGTAAAATACTTTTGAATCACCATTAAAAAGTTTGAATAATTCTCCTTAAGTCAAGTTTTGGGGATGCTTGAACTCATATCCATACCTTTGTGCTCCTCTTTCAAAAATTCATCACTATTCTGCAACTTAAACATCATAACTTGAAACCATGCCTCTCCTGATCTTGGGATTTCATTAGCCTGTGAAATATCGTGAGGAGACACATGAAATTTTAACATACCTACCTTCGACCTTGTACCAATGAAATTAACTGCAAAAACCCTTGACACCTCTACATGGTATCCTTGTAGATTTTGGCAAAAACGAAGGCAACCTACATCACCAAATTCATATGAGAATTTGGGGTCTTCCTCGAGTAACCTCATGTCCATAGGATCATATTGAACAACAGTTCCGCCTTTATTTGATTCCTTCTATGATGCCATATCTTCAAAAAACTTTTTTCAAATCCTTACTTGACACCTGCAGAAACCTTTGAGACAACACACTAATTCTTTGACACAAGTGAAACTAATATTATGACAACTACTTGATCGAAAAATAGATCTTTAGATTGCTGGAAAAAAAATTGAAACAACTTACCAGGATGAGGGTAAAGTTTTTAAATCACAAATTGGATTTGAATGAACATTTGGGATGAATGGGTTAACAAAATACATGATGAAAGGGAAATGAATCATGATACCTATGTGAAATGGTTATGAGTGTCTCATAATAGTGTGGAATCTCGACCTCCAACTGGATCATTGACATTTGAAGCAAACCATTGGCACTTTATTACACAACTGGACAGTCTATATGACATGCAGGATGACATGGAAAAGTTGACAAGATGGTGGGGAATGAGTCAAATAGTCAAAGGGCAGATGGTAAGTGGAATTTAAGGGGGGGGTGGTGGGTGCGGTCTGAACTGGAGAATGACATGTAGTGGCGGTGCTTTTGAGAAACAGATTTACCCGGACCTCCCTCGTAGATATCATTCAAAAACACTAGGGGGTGCGGGTTTTTATGCACGCCGTTGGTTTTACTGCATAATATCTCGACCCTTAAAATCTGCAAGATGTTTATTTCACGTGCCAATATCATGTCACTTTATTTACTTAATGGATTAACCATATAAATATATGATTAATACTTTAAAACATATTTTTTTCTAATTTTTTTTTTAAGCAACATTTTGAAAATGGTCTGAAAACTAACTAATTCGACCTTTATGACAAAAATACATCCTTTTTCCCACTATTATGAAGTAATACAAGTTTCGTAGTGCATGCGGTGTTCGAGAGGTTGAATTCGCTAAGGAAGTGTTAGGAACTTCTGTAGAAAACCCTGATTGTTTTATATTGATTTTGCTGCAGATTTTGGTGAAAGTTCGAAGTGTAAAAAAATGACCAGATTTTCTCATGCATGAGATATTTTTTAGATTTTTCGTTGACATGACCCATATCACATGAAAAATGACCTTCAACACCCCTCACATATGTGCATTTTTTTGAAAATTTGAATTCCAAAGACCTTATTCAAACCTAATTGACTCAACCTAATTAACTTAAGACCAACCTAGAATAAGCTAACTGTTATCATGGATAACAATGGCTCCAATGGGGATGTTGCACCCCTGTAGTGCAACAAAGAAACAATAGCTCCAGTGCTTTATTGAAAAATGAAAATATTAACTTTGTTTAAGTCTTTACCAAGTCTTTATGGCCTTCTCCTCAGGCTCAAACTTAATGAAAATATAAATTTTATTTGAAAACATGATGAATGAAAATGGAATATATACAATTATGTGTCTTTCAACATATTGACTTAAGAATAATAGTGTTTCAGAAACCTGCCATTGACAGGTCCTCCTTGACACAACTGTCCATCCATCTGTTGGAGTAAGAAGGTGTTGTTTCCATGATATGTTGCAATCTTATATGGTCCTTTCTAGATGTTTTAAAATTTTCCATGTTTCCCTTTATCTTATATCTTGACCTTTGATTTCAAAATCACATCTAGAACTTTGAAATTTTCCTCCTTTATTTTCCTGTCAAATGTCTTTTTGATTTAGTTTGTGATTGCTGATAATTAGTGTACACCTCTTCTCTCTTTTATTGTGAAGAAATGAGTTGATTAATCCTTCTTTGGACTGCATTCAACTCTTCTTCCAATATATGCAAAAATTTCATCACTGACACTCCAAGAGAACTAGGAAAAATTGCTTCAGTTCCATAGAAAAATTCATAAGGAGAAGTTCCTATTGATCTCTTGGTGGAAATTCTATTAGCCCATAGAGAAAATTTCAACTTCAAATGTCATGACCTTTTGTTTTCCTGCAAAACCTTCTTGATAATTCAGACTATGATTTTATTTGATGACTCAGAAAATCCATTACCTTGAGGATAATAGGTTGTGGAGTGACCAAGAGTAATATGGTACTGATTGCAAAAACTAATCAGATTTTTAGACTTGAAATCTTGAGCATTGTCAATAATAATTTTCATGTGACAACCAAACCTTGATAAGATATTATTTTCCAAAAACTGAATGATAACTGAGTCTGTAGCTTGTCTTGTAGGGACTGCCTCAATAAAATTTGTGAATCAGTCGCTGTTAAAATCCACTAATGATGGCCTAAATATGTAGGATGTATCTCGCCAATAAATTCCAATCCCCATTGCTGGAAAGGGGCTTCTACAAATATGGGTTTCAAAGGTAATGAAAACAAATTCTTTGTTCCATAAAAAAAATTTACACTCATGGCAGACATCGATATTTTTATAGATATCCTTGAACATGGAAGGCCAATAGAAACCTTCTCTAAGTATCTTGTTTACTGTCGCTTTCCAATAATGATGACCTCCAGAGTTACCCTTATGAAATTCATCAATTACCTTTTCAACTTCATCTTTGAGCAAGCAGTTAAGGAGTATCCCACCAGTATCCCTCTAATACAAATTATTATTCAAAATGTAGTACGTTAGATATCTCAGCTTGAGAAACCTAGATTTAGACTTGGTCAATTCAGGAGGTGTGATGCTGCAAAACAAAAATTACATCTTTATACCAATCAAACATGATGAATATTTCTTCTACAAGGATCAATTCTTCTTCCTCAACCACCTCTAAAATTTCTGCAACAAAATTCATATCTAAGAAATCAAAATTTGATTGTGTAATAAACTTCTCTAGCCATTGTCCTTTCACCAAATTTGTTGGCCTAATAAAAAATTCACACTCCAACAAAGTGGAAATCCACTTACCCCTCTTGCCATCTAGATCATCTTGAGTCAATATGTCTTTAATCACAACACTAGGAACAAAAGCCACAATGTGAGAATGAACAATATAGACCCTGAAATCCTTGAGTGGCTTCACTAGAGCATAGGCTTGGTTTTCCATAATGTTGTACTTTAATTCAAAATTTTCTAGTGTTTTACTGAAGAAATAAATTGGCTGCTCATTACCTTGCTGCTTCCTCTGCAATAAAACTCCTGCAATTGTGTGCTTAGAAGAAAAGGTAAAAACTAGAAATTCCTTAGAAAAATTAGGATTTATGAGCACCGTTTCTTAGGTAAGGGCCTTATTGATCTCATCAAATAATTCTTTTCCTATTTATCCATTTAATATCAGAATCCTTTCTAAGCATCTTAGTGATATTATTAACAATTTCTGCAAAATTAGGTATAAATCTTCTAACAAAATTCGTGACCTTGCGAAAAAAGGATTGAATCTCTTTTCTATTTCTAGGAAAATATATATTCTGAATGGAAACGACCATAATTGGATCTATATTTATTCCCCGTTTTGATATTATATGACCCAATTGTTTACCACTTGTCGAGGCAAAAACAATTTTGGTAGGATTGAGAGAGATACCAAATTTTATGCATTTTTGGAGAATTATTTCCAAGTGCTTAAGATGTTCTTCTTCCTTCTTTGATAACACAGTGATCTCATCTAAATAAAAAACCATAGATATTTCCTTCTCTTCTGCAAATGCAATGTCCATTTCCCTTTGAAAAGTCACTCCTGCATTCATGATCCCAAAGGGCATCTTGGCATACATAAATGTTCCCCATGGTGTAGTGAAGGCTATCTTCTCTTGGTCATATGGATGTAATAGCATATGGTTATAGCCTAAAAAGACATCTATCATCAACATCCTTTGGGATCCAAGAATGTTTTGCAGTATGTGGTCCATCTTGGGAAGTAGGTAGCTATCTTTAAGAGATGTCTTGTTTAGATTTCTGAAGTCAATGCATATTCTAATCTTCCCACTTTTCTTCCTCACAGTCACCAAGTTAGTAAGACACTTATAAAATCTCAATGGAACAATGATTTTTGCTTCAAACAACTTCTTAATTTCTTTTTCAATCAATGGCATAAGTATTGGATTAATCCTCCTCAATTTTTATTTAAAGGGCTTTTCGTTTTCTTTGATGGGTATTGTATGCTGAGTGATGCTAAGGTCATACCTCATCAAATCTGCATAAATCCATGAAAAAACATCAATATATATTTTCATCAAGTCAAAATACCTTTGTTTTACTTCTGAAGAAAGAAGCTTGGACAACTTGATAAAATTGGGATTTTCTGCAGCACCAAGGTTACACCTTTCAACTTTCTCATCATCAAATTTCATCTTAGGAATCTTAATCACATCATTTTGATCAAAAAAAATTCCAAGAGGGATCAAAAATTTAGGAATAAAATTATTCTTCACTTGTATGACCTCATAATTAGCTTTGGTTTCAGCAAAAATGTTTTGGTTGTCAACTTGGATGTTTTCAAATTATACTTTCAACTGAAGAAAATTTCTGACTTGATGATCGCTATCAAACACTTGCCAATTGATTATATTATCAGATATAGTTCTCCTATGTCTAAATTCAAATCCTTACATCTTGATAGGATGGATGGGAATGGTAAACAAACTAGCCGAGACAACCAAACAATCAGCTAGAAAATTCCGATCTCTTGATTTGATGGTGAAATTATGCTCTTAAAATTTTTCAAGCATTTTGAGAATCAAGTTTCTATATGCTCTCATTCTAACATATTTATTTTGGTAATCACCTTTTCCTGCTTGATGACCAATTCAGAATCGCCACAAACTAAAATCTTCTTGGCACCTAAAATTTTTAAAACTTCTAGACCTAATGCCTCATACTCTGCCATGTTATTTATGCTTTCAGGTCCCTGTAATACTGTTTCTCATGGTATAATGTCTTGCCATCTCCATATGAATGTCAGTGTCTTTATTTTCCTTCTCTAGCAGGCCCTCTTGATGAAAATTGGCTTTCTCAAGCCAAGAATATCTATCCCTGCTAATATCTATGGCAAGCAGCTCACTTGGAGTGAGCTGCTCTGCCAATTCTGCCTCTTCTTGCCTTTCCCGGGCTAAAGCCTTCTTTAGTCCAATGGTCTTTAGTCTTTGTCTAGGAAGCTGATCTTCCTCATCATCACTACCATCAAAACTGCCCAAGGTATCATCTAGCAAATCCTTGGCCTTTCTGGCCTCTCTTTGAGCTCTTATTGCCTTGACCTCACTGATGATTCGTTTTGTCTCTAGTTGATGATTCTCTAACTCAAGAAATTTAATTACATTCTTTGCTCTACCAAGATTAGCTTGAAGCTCACTAATCTTGGCATCCTTACCTTTGATCAATGCACTAGTAATTCTCTCCTCATCTTCATCATCAAGGTCAATCAACTGAAACTCCTGCTCAATTTCATGTTTGTCTTCCTCCTCAATAATGATAGGCTCTGTAGCCTTTTCCTTGCCCTTATCAACCTGTTTTGCTAATGAATAAGGCATTACCCCTTTCACACCAAGTGAAGCAAACACATGCCTGTGGCCTCTCTGATATGTCAAAGGAAATGGCTCAATGTCAATCATTTTAGTGCCAGCTGTCTCAATGTCCCTTTCACTGCTTGATGCTCTGGTATCATGATATGAGGGTGAAGGGTCGTGGAAATGTGATGAGGAAGGATCAACATGAGGTGAATGGATGTGAGTGGATGGTGATGTATGAATAGTGGGATGTGATGGAGAAGTGGATACGGGAGGATGACATGATGAAGTGACATCCTGCTGATGATGGCCAGGGGGAGTAGTGAAAACCTCATTGGCCATGAATGCATCCCATGAAATTTTTTTCTGCTGAAGCTGATGCATGACCACCATCTTCATGAGTGAATGATGAAATATGATTTGCATTTGCTGATTGTAATCCCTCTTTTGCACAATGTAAGACATTTTATCAATGCTAAGGAAAATATAATAAGGAAAATGCATCATTCTAACACTAGTGAAATGCATGAGAAGACTAATATGATATGAGTAGAGGCGGGAAAACATTCCCTCACAAGTGAAGTATTTCATTATTATCATCATCATGGGAACATACCAGTCAAGGAGATGAGAGAAAGGGAAAATGTACTTGTTATGATCTTTGTACCTAGGTTTGAGGTACGGTTCATAATAGCTCATGTCTAAGTTTGCTTTTTTAAACGACCTCTCTCCCACACTAGGTATCCCTATAGCAGCTACAATGGCATTGGTGGACATCTCAAAAGCAACCCCGACAAGATTGACTTGCTTGTCATGTAGATTGATGATGAACAATCTTGTTAATTATGGGTGATTTTGGACTTGCTGCACTCTCTCACAAAACTCAAAGCATTCCACATGCTTAAAGCAAGAAACAGTGAGAGGAGAGGCCATGAGTTCCCTTGTATTGATTTGTTCAAACCTGTTTATCTTCCCCCCCTTATGATCATTTCTCTTTGGCATTTGTTCCTCACCAACACTGCCATTGTCTTCTTCCTCTGACATCTTCAAATTATGATTTGGAAACCCTAAATAAATGTAATTACCTTATTTTTTGACTGATATTTCTTTTAGGAGGATGGAACAAGGTTAAAAATATCAATCACAAGCTAAAATTTAGGGTTTCATTTACATTCAATTAAGAATCACCAAATGGAATAAAAATAGGGCTTATGTCATGTACTTACCACTTAAGAGTGCTTGGAGGAATTTGGCAAGAATTTCGAGAAGATTTGATGTGATTTGAGTTGATACAACAGTCACCAACCTTCCCTGCCTAAACGTGCAATGCTAGTGGTAAGCGCACAACGCCTCTGCAAGGGCACAGTGCCAAGCTACAAGCGCGCATCGCCTTCAAAAAATTCATTAAAATTCTCGGGCAAGGGCGCAACACCGTTCTCTAGGCACGCAGCGCAAGTGAAAATGCGCAACAGCAAGTGCTAAATGCACAGCGCCAAGGAATTTTGCCCGAATTCTGGTTGAAAACTCACAAATTTTTCCTTTGCTAAATTCTTCTGATCTTTTGAAAGGCAACAATGATTCTCTTAAAGTGTTAAATGCCCTTTATAGTGAAGTGGATTTTAAATTAACTTGAAAAACCCACTTTCTAACGTTTGAAGTATTTTCCTTTTCTCACTGATACTCTTTGACACTTTTTTCTTTGCAGGTTTCTGAAATCATGGAATTGGATTTTCTTTGGCTCATTGAGGCTTGACATGTTCACTTTGACAACTTTGGGATTTAATTATTACATATAGTAGCATCTTCAAAATCTTCTGTAGTTTCCACCATAAAATTAAACTCACCTTTTCCACCTTCTCTGGCCACCTTTTTCAAATCTCTAAGTGCTTGCAGTTATTTACAACAATCATCAGTGTTGTCTTCTAATTTCTCTATAGCCCTTTCAAGTTCATTCATTTCTGTCCATTTCACCTTACCTTTTTTCCATATTCCATCAATATTTTCTGATAGAATTTCTTCATGTTTGGCCTTGTGTGCTTCCTCCATGTTATTTTCCTACAAGTAATCACTACTTTGGCACTCAAATGGACTATCAATTTTATAACCCGTGTCATATACAAAACCAAGTTTTTCCCCTTTCCCTTGCTGTAAATTGTTTTCATTCAGGAATAGACAATCTACATCATCAATACTTTCTACTGATAAATCTTCCAACACCTCTACAGAAGTGCTAAAATTTGTCCCATTTTTCACACTTGCAGGTTCTGAACTGAGAATATAATCCTCCTTGGAAATTTTAGTTCCTTCTTGAATAACAATGTCTTGACATTCTATTACATCTGAGCTAGATTCTAGCAAAGGAAAAGTAGTGCCTGAAACATCCAAGGATTTTGGGGAGCCAGAAGAATGCTTATCATAATCAATCCTTCTCATATGTGTGTTGAACTCATCGGAATGAAAGGATGACCTTGGAAAAATGAAAAACCCTAATGACCTAATGGGAGTGCCTTTTGACTTGATTTTGAATGAAATCCGACTCAAAAAATTTCAAGTGAAAAGAGCATTTCCAAAAGTGCTGTTATGCTCAAGGGGACATGGGAACGAGTTAGCAAAAAGAAATCTTAGAGGGAGGATGGAGTTTATTGAGAGGGTAAAATGGGGAAATGAGGTTTTAGGTAGGAAAGAAGGATGAAAATGAGAGGTATACACCCATACTGAGTCTTTTAAGAGAAAGAGGGTGACTTTGATATGGAAAACTGATGGATAGGGAAAAGGTTTTATGAAGATAATGAAGGCAGTGAGATTTATGAAACTCAAGATATTCAAGGAATATTGTTTTCAGAAAAATATAACTATTCTATAGTCATACAAAGATAGTGACAAATAATAATGACTAACAGCGGCTCCAATTGGGGAGGGTAGCTCCTTTAGGAGGTGCCAAGAACCTTAGAGTTTAGATATTTGGACTTTGTAGATCAGTGCCTCACTTGTACTTGGTAGATTCCTATTTCTTCAATTGCTGATTTGCTACTGTTATTTAAAGCTGTGATCTTTTAAAGATCTGAAATCATGCTTTGTTGTAACTCAATTTTACCTACCCCTCATACTTCTAGCATTTTTTCTTCATTTGGGTGCATTTGGACTCGTAGAAGTTTGACGTTCTTTTTCTTTTGAAAGCATAAAACTATCTATTTCTACCCTTATAACATCCAAAGGCTCATATTAGACTGATGAGCTCTTTTTATTCTCTACCCAATCTACTTATTTGTCAAGATTAAACAGTTTGACAGATGTGCATTCTCTAATCTATTAACATGAAATTTAAAACATGACTAAATCAATATTAAGCGGTTTGATTGCCATGATTTGTGGCATTCTAGACAAGATGCACACAAAATTTATTTTGCAAAAGTAAAACTAGAAACTTGAGGTCTATAATTTAAAATTTTTCATCCATCCCTCCTCTCTTTTTGGTTCAGATTTGAACTTTGGAGCCAATTTCTTTTTCTAACCTAGTGTACTGATAAGCCAAGTTTAAATAGTTTGGAAAATCTTCATTTCTAAATTATCAGTAATCAATTTAAATTTTTTCAACCATGATTAAGCTGTATGGCTGAACAATGTTTCATCAAAAAGTAGTGGAATTTGGACTTGCACACTTTCAAAAATATTCTTTTTTGGTATGGGGCCTACCTCTTCTTTTTATCTGCCCTCTTTTCTTCTTTTCATTGTTTTTTTTTGTTTATTTTTCCGATCTTTTATTCAAGCAGTGTTATGTACGATGAATAAAGATTTAAACTAATAACTTCAACACAAATAATGCTTCAACATCCTGCCATTGACATGACCTCCATATAATTATGTTCCATTTATTGCTTATAGAAAGAATGCATTGTTACCTCTTGTTGAGTGGATGATGTATGGGCCCTTCCATAGATTGTAAAATTTCCCATGCTTGCCTTTGTCGTCTATTCTTGAATCCCATTTTAGCACTTTAGGTCCAATGTTGAAGTCATATTCTTTAGTCCTTTTGTCAAAAAGCTTCTTGATGTTTTCCTGCACTTGATGTGTTCTGTTGGATACTTCTTCCCTTGATTGCTGCAATTGAATGGTTTGGTTCAACCTCCTTTGTATATCATTCTCCTCTGACTGTACCTCTTGAATAAGGTTCATCACTGGGACTCCCAAGGATGTCGGAAAAACTACACCCATGAAAAACACTAGTTGATAGGGAGACACATTAATTGATTTCTTTTTTGTTAATCTGTCTGCCCATAGTGCATGCACCAATTTGCTGTGCCATGACTTTTTGTTCTCTTCCAACAATTTCTTGATGATATTTACCAAAATTTTGTTAGAGGACTCAGCCAACCCATTACCTTGAGGGTAATAAGTTTTACAATGCCCTAATGTAATCTGATACTTGTGGAAAAATTCCACCATTCTCTTGGATTTAAAAGGAGCATCATTATTAGTGATGATTTTTCTTGGACAACCAAATCTGGACATAATATTTGTTTCAAGGAATTTTATGATTACCAAGTCAGTGGCAGTCCTTGAAGGGATGACTTTTATCCATTTGGTGAAATAGTCAGTTTCAGTGAGGATCCATTTGTGTTGGGCAGAGGAGGCAGGGTGGATTTCTCCAATGAAATCTAAACCCCATTGTTGAAAAGGAGTTTCAACACAATTAGGCTGTAAAGGAAAAGTTAGCAGTTTTCTCTTTCCCTCAAAGATTTGGAATTTATGGCAAGTCACTACTAGCTTGTGAATATCAGGGAAAAGATTGGGCCAATAAAAACTAGCTCTAAGGATTTTGTTGGCAGTGGTGTTCCAATAGAGTTGAAATCCACATTATCCTTCATGAAACTCATGCATGATTCTATCTGCGTCTTCTTCAAGTAAACATTTAAGCAGGATACCAACAATTTTTTTCCAATATAAAGCTTTATCTAGAATGCAAAAATTTATAGCTTTTAGTTTCAATAATTTGGCCTTTGTTTTGGAAAAACCAGGAGGAGAATTTAGATTAAAAAACACATATAATATATCAGCATACTAGATTGAATTCAGAAATGCTTCTTCAATAGGTGGAGTCACCATCTCCTCTTGTTCATCCAAGGAATGTATCATGTTTATGTCCAGTGCTTGAAATTTTTCTTCAACCATCCGTTTGGCCAGTCCTTTCCCTTTGATTAGCTTGGTGGGCTTGATATCTAGACCATACTCTAAGATATCATCAATCCACTTACCTATTTTACCATCAAGATCTTGAGTTAGTATGTCTTTAACAACTGCATGAGGAAAAAAAGCAATGACATGTGAATGCAAGATGTAAAATATGAAATATTTTAATGCTTTGATTAAGGAAAAATCTTGTTTTTCCATAATGTTATATTTCAGAGGTGCATCTCTTAGTTCCTTGCTGAAGAAAGCTGTGGGCTTTTCTTGTCCCATTATGTTCTTTTGTAGTAATATTGCAACAATTGTGTGTTCTGATGGAAATGAGAAAATGAAGAAATCCTTAGTGAAGTCAGGACTGATGAGGACTGGTATTTGGGTGAGAGCTTGTTTTACCCATTCAAAGGATTATTTTGCTTTTGTGGTCCATTTTACTCTTATTCCTCTTTTTATCATGTTAGTAATTTTTCTTAGGAGTTCTGTAAGGTTTGGTATGAAACTTCTTAGAAAGTTGATCTTTCCAATGAAAGATTGCAGCTCTTTGATGTTCCCAGGGTGACTGATCTGCAATATCCCCTCAATCCACTTTGGGTCTATCTTAATCCCTTATTTAGATATGATATGGCCTAAAAATTTTCCTTCTTGAAGACCAAAAAATTTTTTCTTGGGATTTAAAGATGGACTATACTTTCTACATTTTTCAAAGAACTTTCTTAGGTGAACTAGGTGTTCTTCATCGGTTTTTGAATAGACCGTGATATCATTAAGATATATCACAATGAAGTAACCTATTTCTTTGGAAAAATAAATGTCCATGGCTCTTTGAAATGTGGCCCTAGCATTCATTAACCCAAAAGGCATTTTGACATACATGAAGGTGCCCCAAGGTGTAGTGAAGGCGGTTTTGTGCTGATCATCTGGATGTAGTAGCACCTGATTATACCCTGAAAAACCATCAAGAAAATATATTCATTTGGAGCCTACTACCCTTTGTAGTATATGATCCATATTAGGTAAAGGGTATTTGTCTTTCAGGGAGGCTTTGTTTAAATTTCTGAAGTCTATGCATAGCCTAATTTCCCCTATTTTCTTCCTCACTGATACAAGATTTGAGACCCATTCTGAGTACCTGAGTGGGACTATTATTCCAGCATCATACATTTTTTTTATTTCTTTCTTAGCCAGAGGCATTAGGATAGGGTTTATTCTGCACAATTTCTACTTAAATGGTTTTTGGTTTTCCTTGAGAGGAATCTTATGCTGAATGATGTTTGTATCATAGGACCTCAAGTCCTCATAACCCCATGAAAACAAATCCTTAAATTATTTGAACAACTCAATGTATTTATGTTTTATAAGATCTGGCAGTGTTTTGGACAATTTTATCATTTTAGGTTCTTCCTCACTGCCTATGTTGCATTCTTCTACATCTGTTTCAGTTGATTCTATTTTAGGCTTCCTAGCAACATCATTGAAATCAAACAGTTCTTCTAAGGGGAAAAGTCCTCTTGACTATAGATTTTCTTTGCATTGCAATACCTCATGGTCCTTTTTATCTGAATCTTCACATAGTTCTGCCTCATGAGGGTGTTTTAGTAGATTTATATCAGCAGCATAAGGTGGCTCTATTTTGTGTGTTTGTTCCTCAGAAAAGGAATCCTCTTCATGATCCGAATCTGATTTTGGAATTTCAAACTCTTTTTTGGACTGCAGGAAGTCTTCAATATGTTTTTCACCTTCAAAAACTTGCCAATAATCTATGTTATCAGGGACTATCGGTCTGCTTTTGACCTTTCCTGTGTATTTTTCATTGGCATGAGGCAGTTGGCAAGTGCTGGCAACGAATGTTAGTTCATTTGCAAGGTTGTTTTGAGTCCTTGGGATAGAGGTAAGATCACATTTTTCAAATTCTTTTAGGAGGTCTAAGGCAGCATTTCTATATTCTCTTAACCTGGGATTTTTGGTTGATTATTCTCCTTTAATTTGCATAATAATTAGCTCAGAATCTCATTGAATAGAAATCTTCTTATCTCCTATATTTTTCAGCAATTGTGAACCTAGGAGAAGAGCTTCATATTATGCAATATTTTTTCTACATTGAAAATCCAGCTTGTAAGAGTGACCCTCATTAGTGATTTGCATCCAAACACTTGCTCCTGAACCATCTTTGCCACAAGAGCCATAAAAGCTCACATTCCAAAGAGTTTCAAGTTCAGATTCGCCATTGTGTTGTTGTTCATGGTTGCTATGATTTTGACTGTTATGTTCTTCATTTTGTGTTTGGTTTGACTGTTCTCACAGGTCTTGCTCTTCCTCATTTTTAGATACTTGTTCATTAATTTCATACTCATTGTATAAAATAAACGAATCAAGGTCTGAATGGACAGAATAGAGAGGGGTGTTATTTGGCTTATCTTGGCTTCTTACCATGTATTTCATGTGATTTTCTCTGTACAATCTTCTTGTTTGGTTAAAGACTGGTATGGTAGCATATGTCATGTCCATTTGGAGGGTTCCTTGGAGTTTGGCTCCCCATGATCTTGATAAAAGCATGCCATATTTTGGGGGAATGTCTGCCACTACAATATCCATTACAAGGCTCTTGGCTGGTATTTGTGCCAGATTAACACATAGATCTTTGATTAGGCCCAGACATTTAACTCTACTTGAATCAAACGAGTACAAGTCTTTGTATGGTCTGATTATTTCAAGGCTTAATATTTCCATCACTACCTTTGGTATGAGGTTATGTGAAGCACCAAAATATAGCATGGCATTGTGTAGGATTTTGTCATGGATGTTCAAACTGACATAGAATGGAGGCACACCTCCCTCTTGAAACTTTCTCTCTACCTCTGGTGCAAACAACAATTCTGGCTTGTCATCAGTCAACTTTAGAGTATCAGTGTTATTTCCTATGTTTAAAGCCTTCAAAACTTGAGATCTATATACATCATGAGTCACTAATTCAGTAAGGGGTATGGCTATTTTTATCTGGGAAATTTCACTCTCAATATTGAATGGTGTCTGTGTTCTTGGCAGATTTAAATCAGTTTTATCAGACGTTGTTTTTTCAGCAACTTTGGTTTGTAGATTTTTATTTGGAATCTTAGTTAAAACAATTTTTTTGGGGCCACTAGTTGATGTAATAGGGCAACTTTGATCACCATCCTATTGGATTTTTTTTTTTTCTTTGTTCCGAATTCTTATCCAGTGTGTTTGTATTTTCTGCTGTCTTTTTAGGACTGTTTTCAGGGGTCTTCCTAGTAGAAATTTATAGTTTGTTCCTCTTGTGGATATCTTCGGTTTTCCTACTTTTGAGGTCATACTACCTATGAACCTCCATGATAGCATTTTCAAATCCTTGTTTGTATTCTTCAGAATCCTCATATGTTCTTTCAACTTGGTTTGAAGAAAACATATCTTGTTTTTTCTTTTGTGAGAAAAACAACGTCCTCATTATCAGAGCCTATTAGATTCACATGGTTTTATTCTAGCTCTTCAGTCTCTCTCTCCTCTTCATCTACATAATTTTCTTAGAAAGGAGGTCTGATTTGCTAGTCAGTTTCTCTTTGTCTTATTTGAGGAGGATCTCTTATGAGGTTTTGGTTTCTGTTTTTGTTTTGAGGATTTTTTTGGTTTTCCCTAGGGATGCTCTTTCATTTAAGTTAATTCTCTCCATCATCCTTTCCATTGTCCTAACTAGACTATCAATTTTAGCATCAGATGTGAAGGCCATAGGTTCCTCTTTGTATGTAACCCTCTTTTTATTCTCATTCTAGCCCTTTTAGCAATTAGATTCGCTTCTACACTTACTGCTCCCCTTTGCATGTATTCTAAGGTAAGGGGATCTCTTTCCTTAATTGGTAAGCCATTTCTGGATCAAATCCATCTGGAAATTTTACTAGGGCTAGGCCTTGTGGGGGTTTCATGTGGGGAGGAAGTGCATTATATACACTATTGAACCTAGTGCAGTAGTCTTGAACACTCTCCCCAACATTTCTTTTAAGGTTCTCATACTCTGATAAGATCTGAAGAGGATTTTTCTTAGTTTCCCACTTGTTTATGAATACTTGATGAAGGGAAGGGAGATCATGAATGCTATTAGGAGCTAAGATCTTGAACCATTTCTTTGCTTTTCCCCCTAAATTTTGGGCAAACATTCTCATTTGTATGGCCTCATATTCTATTTCTTAGTAGTCAAAACCATCGTTCAACTTGTCTACATGCTGTTGGGTAGTTTTAGGATCAGTTCCATTAAAATGAGGGATTTTAGATTGATATTCTTGTGGCATAGGCAGTAAAGGTTGTGGTAGTACCAGAGGGGCATACCATGCTACCATGTTTTGAGGTAAAGGAACCAAAGGAGGATTTATAAGAGGAGGGTTTATGAGTGGAGGTGGAGGATGAGATGGAGGGGTTTGAACAATGGATGTATGAGTGGGGGTAGCAGATGTTCTTGGAAAAATTAGCTAATATTGAGTGGATTTGGAAAGAAAGGAGTGAAAGTGTTGGAGAAGCTGAAGACCAAGAGGAGTGGAAGGAGAGGCTTCTCTGCTAGGACTCTGCTGTAAGCTGGTAGGCTCAAGGTTTGTCTGGTCTATCCAACTTTGAGACTTAGTTCTGAATAGGTTTATTCTATGGTGTAAGTCAAATTGGGTATCTTGCAAGGATGTAAGGTTTTCAGGAAAGGAACTTTCTTTGTGAATTGGTCTCACAATAGTTGAATCTTTAGTCCTAGAAGTTTTTCTTAAGATTCTTTCTGGGTCATCAACTATAGTAGGAGGGTTTGGGTCAGGGTGAGATCTAGTGCACGTTATTTTTGAAGCCAGATTTCAGACCCAAAATACAAAGAGGATGAACACTTGTAACAATTTGAAAAACAGACGTATCTATAAAATTACTAAATTCACACAGTATGTGGCTGGGTTATATACTATTAGGATTGATTAATACATTCCCAGGGGAGTTTGTGAGAACTAGTGGAGTCAGTAGGCCTACTAAAAACCTAGTGGAGTCACCAGGTGGATGATGTTAACCATTTTTAGGATTTTTTTGTTGTCCACCATCAACAATTGGATACCAATCTTGAGATATTTTTGGGTTTTCTGAGTTCTTTATATAACACTAAGGTTTTGAATAAGTGTTCCCCAGTGGATTCACCATTATGTTAGGTCCCTATAATTTGTTAGATTGATAAGACTAAATAAACAAGGGTAACATCAAACCAAATTTTGATTCTGAGGACCTAGCCTTCTTGGACTTAGAGAGGGCTCTCTCTATATTTGTATAAAAGATATAACTTGATTGATTTAGGATGCTAATTTTAGGCTAGTTAAAATTATAGGGTTTTCTTTTTTTGTTTTATTTTGTTTGGTTTCTTGTTAAGAAGAACGGATAGAGTAAGAGAAATTCAAACCATTGGGCTATGGAGTTTGTGAAAGTTTTGAAGAGTACAACATCAAATCAAGGGTGTTCCACAGGGCAAGTTGACAAAGCCAAATGGATCTTAATAGCTTACGTGGGTGTGAAATGAACACTAAGTTGTGATTTTAGTAGCTTAAAGGGAAATTGAGAATCCTTTAATATGTACTAGAATAACAAGAGTATTTAAGATTACTATTTTTAAGAAAGAACCAAAGGACAGGGCATACCATAAACTTCTTTGACCAGACCTTACCAAGTAAAATTTAAGACAAGAATCCAACAAACCCTAGAGAGCAGGGAACTCCTAAATTCTCTAGCTATTCACTTTCAAACAAAGAAAACATTTAAGATAACAAATAGGTAATGATTAAAGAGAAAGGAACTCCTAAATTCTTCAATCAGACTTCAAATACCTTTAAAGTGACTGGTCAAGATAGACCAATGGACAAGGCAAACCATAAACTTCTCTAGCCAAACTCTAGTAAGTAAAATTCAAAGAAAGCCTTGACAAAAACATTTCAAGCAGAACCAAAGGACAGGGAGAAACATAAACTTCTTTGGCTAGACTCTACTAAGTTAATCTCAAGAAAAAAAACTAGGTGAAAATGGAGAGTAGGGAACTCCTAAGTTCTCCAATCAGACCTAGTAGATGAAAAAAAATTAAATAACATAAATCATATAGACTGAAGGTGTTGGACAACATATCTTAACCTAAATTTTAATGTCATGTTATAAGGGAAATTGATATACAAAATGGAAAACATAAGGAAACAATTACAAGAGTAGAATAACATCACCATCTAAAAAAGTTCATGAATCTTGTGAATGTGCTTGTTCTATTGATATCGAGTCCAAAACAGCTACAGGGCTCCAAAGCCAACTTCTTTACAACTCAGATTGTATGAAGCATTCAGCTTAACAACCAACCAACAAAAAAAATGAAGCATACATGCAGTATTTTTCTGTAAAATGAGGAGCTGATCCCAAGCTAGGGTTTCATATGTTATTTATTATAGAGTTAATACATTTTTGACCTTTGATACCATGCAAGGCCCAAGGAAAAATATCTGAAAGTGACTCACTATAATAATAATTCCCAACTTCATTGTTTGAGCTAAATTTGGAAATATTTGAATTTTAAGGCTTTTTAATAACTTTTGTAATAAATTATGGTGTCTTTATTCAACTCCTGGCAAGGGCGGAACGCCAAGGTACAGGGGCATAACACCGATGCAAATGCGCAACACCATGACAGAAAAAATGGCCTGTCTTGCAGCCAACATTTGGAGGCCTTCCCAATGTCCAAATGAGCTCCATGATGGCTCATTGGAAAAGTCTCCGAGTCTATTTTCTAGACATTCTTTCAATTTCCAAAATGGTGACCATATTCCCTGTCAAAAACATATTCTCCCAAGATTGGTAAACGCACAACGCCAAGGTGAAAAATAAGGAAAAAACATGATTTTTTGATGGTTTTTGGCTTTTTTGAGGGACCAGGTTTGCTCCAAATATCCTAAAACTTTATGAGGTTGATGTACTTATCAACAGGAACATGAATATTCTGACCATTTTCCATTTTGGATGGCCCAAAAAAGAGCGCATCGCCAGTGGCGCTGCACGTTTGGCACAATTTCTGCATGTCAAACTGTAAAAAAATCAAAATGTGCACAAATGTGCCAAAATTGGAATTTTGCTTGCTAATAAAGGGTTAGAGGTCTGGAGGGACACCTAAGAAAGAATATTGAGCTTCTCTTTCTCCTTATACTCAGTCAAATCCCGAATCTTGGCATGGGCACATTTGAGCTTGGCCCTTGCAATCCTATTTCTCATGGCATAATGTCTTGCCATATTCCTTTGAATTTCAGTGTCTTTATTTGAATTCTCTAGCAGGCCCTATAGATGAAAATCGTCTCTCTCAAGCCAATACTCTCTATCCCTGCTAATCTTTATGGAAAGCAGCTCACTTGGAGTGAGCTGCTCTGCCAATTCTGCATCTTCTTGCCTTTCCCAGGCTAAAGCCTTCTTCAGTCCAATGGTATTTGGTCTCTATCTAGGAAGTTAATCTTCCTCATCAGCACTGCCATAAAAAATGCTCAAGATCTCATATATAAAAGCCTTGGCCTTTTCGGCCTCTCTTTGAGCTCTTATTTCCTTGACCCCACTGATGATCTGTTTTATCTCTAGCTACTGATTCTCTAACTCAAGAAAGTTAATTACATTCTTTGCTCTACCAAGATTAGCTTTAAGCTCACTAATCTTGGCATCCTTGCCTCTGATCAATGCACTAGTAATTCTCTCCTCATCCTCATCATCAAGGTCAATCAATTGAAACTCCTACTCAGTTTCATGTTTGTCCTCCTCCTCAACAATGATAGGCTCTGTAGCCTTTTCCTTGTCCTTATCAACCCGTTTTTATCATGAAGAAGGCATGACCCCTTTCACACCAAGTGAAGCAAACACATTCCTGTGGTCTCTCTGATATGTCAAATGAAATGGCTTAATGTCAATCATTTTAGTGCTAATTGTCTCAATGTCCCTTTCACTACTTGATGCTCTATTATCATGATATGAGGGTGAAGGGTTGTGGAAAGGTGATGAGGAAGGATCAACATGAGGTGATTGGATGTGAGTGGATGGTGATGTATGAATAATGAGATGTGATGGAGAAGTGTATACGAGAGGATGAGATGATGTGTAATATTCCCAAATTTGAAAAGCAAGAATATAGTGAAAAATGATGGAAAAATAACGTAGATCATCATTTATAGAACAATATGCCAATATGGAGACCTTTCAGATGTTATTACAATAGAAAAATATGTTTAAGAAGTGGCCCATAAGATTTATAACAGGAAAAACAAGCCTCGAATGAATAAAATGCCTCAATATGAGGTGCTGCAACCATATAGAAAAGCTTGGAAACCCTTACAATGTTATTTTATTGCCTCTGCAGCAATAGTAGATTATAAATCAGATCTAGAGCTGCTATGTGCATAAAATGTTAGATCTATATCATATCCATGCATTATACAAGCTCCTATAAAGAACCCCCTTGGGGTTTTCAGCAAAACACCAAGTACAAGTTGTAGATCTGAGATCTAAGACTGCAGATCTACTGAAAAATATAGATCTCGTAAGTGTGGCTGATCTAATATGATCAATAGAATAGCCTCCTCCAATAGATCTGCAAAGTGAAGGGCAGATCCCCAACACTAGAAAATCAGCTCTCCAAATGGTGTGCTAAACCACCCTGCAACTCCTCCTACAGAAATAACGCAGATCTGGAAGTAAACTGCATTGTAGGGATCAAAATAAGGTTGGCATGATTCCAAGATATGAAAATGAGCTAAATTCCCTCTAATATTGTCCTCCCAATGAGGTGGAAACCTCCTCCACTGAAAAGGAGCACTAAAATGGCCTAGATCTGAAAGATCTAGTCTCCACTTGCTGCAACTTGCAAAAAAAACCAAACCCTCAACAGGATCTGCGCTATAGTTGAAAGAAGAAGCTTAGCCCTAAGCCAGATAGTGGACAATTCAATACAAACTCTCCCAAGAGCTACTCAATGGGAAGAGGTGGGATTCCCGACCAGGAACACCCAATGCTAAACAACATTCAATCTCAGCTAAACAACAAGAGAAAGATATATGCCTAAACATACCATATATTTAGAAAATATCATATACATCAACAACCTTATAATGCTGCCATCCTCTTCCTTTTATAAGTAAAGATATTGCAAACCCTAAACCACATCCAATGATAACACTCCTTTTGCACAAAGCATCTCCATCTAAAACTGCGTTGTACCTCATTGATGGCCACTCCTCTATTACAGCGTTGTAGATTTGGTCAAGGTTGACCTAGTCAAAGTGATCCAGCCCCTTTCACACCAAGGGTTCTTCAATTAAGCTTCCAAGATTTGTCTCTTTCACATTTGGCTTTGATTTATTCATGATTAAGGAGAAATATGGACCTCCTTTGCCCTCTTATTCTTTAAAAAAAGAAACAAAACAAAAATGAATATTCCAATTAGCTTTTGACTAACTGGGAATATTACATGATGAAGAGACATCCTGCTGATGATGGCCAGGTGGAGTATTGAAAACCTCATTGGCAATGAATGCATCCCATGAAATGTTTTTCTGCTGAAGCTGAGGCATGACCACCATCTTGATGAGTGAATGATGAAATAAGATTTTCATTTGCTTATTTTAATCCCTCTTTTGCATAATGTAAGCCATTTTGTCAATGCTATGGAAAACATAATAAGGCAAATGAAACATTCTAACTCTAGTGAAATGCATAAGAAGACGAATATGATATGAGAAGAGGCAAGAAAACCTTCCCTCACAAGTGAAGTATTTCATTATTATCCTTATCATGGGCACATACCGGTCAAAGAGATGAGAGAAAGGGAAAATGGACTTCTTGTGATTTTTTTACCTAGGTTTGAGGTACGGTTCATAATAGCTCATGTCTAAGTTTTCTTGTTTAAACCACCTCTCTCCCACACTAGGTATCCTTGTAGTAGCTGAAATGGCATTGGTGGAAATCTCAAAAGTAACACTAGCAAGATTGACCTACTTGTCATGTAGATTGATGATGAATAGTCTTGTTAACTACGGGTGATTTTGGACTTGCTGCACTGTAGTATTCCCAAATGGGAAAATCAACAATATAAGCATGAAAAATGCATTTTTCAGAAATTTATGCTATAAATGTTAAGAAAAAGCCATGGATCCATTATTTTATACATTATAGAAACCAAATATACAAGGATATCAGAAAAAAAATCATTATTTCTTAGTTAAAAGGCCTCCCAAGCCCAAAACAACCCAAAAACACTACAACCCCATGACTACTCCAACACAGGAATATTGAAGCAAGTGAAAACGTAGTTTAATGAGGGTTTATACAAAAAAAATAGAGAGACAAATGGTTTTTTTGATATATTACTCAAGAGGGCTTAAAAACTGAGATCTAGTCTCTTTTACATAATTCCAAGATAACCTGGCAAGGGTTTCTTGATAGGCATGAGATAAAAGAAGTATATGCTGCAAATCTATGGCTAAATCATGCTGACTAGCTAAATAACTGCATAAATGTGGCTAACAAGACAAAGAAATTTTTGTAGCTCCTCCTTACTATCTTTCGGGGAAAAAGGCTGATCCTCCCTCTAGGAAACTAGCTCATAAGACAGGGGTTCTAACCCTTCCACTGCAACACCATGAGAAATAATGAAGTTTATCCAAGGGATTGAACTGTAGCTCTAGGTGACTACTTGACCCAATTTCTAATGGTGGAAATAAAGCCCAAAATTCTCCTTTCATATTTCTTCAACAAGTCCTCCAAGGAAAAGTGTGGAATTCCTGCATGAGAATACCCTTGCACTAAACAGTGCAACAAACCTAGTTAAAAAGCTGAAGCATGCAATTAGTCATAAGAATCAAACATAAAATAATATCTTCCATACCCCATAAGGCTGCCATTCCCTCCGTTATATAATTGATGAGCTTCCTCACCATGGGTCCCACCCATTTATGAGGTTACTTCCATGCAAAGACTCCTCCTCCAAAGTTACGCTATCTCCACTAGCTCCACTCTCTCATTTACAGCGCTATTTGATTTGGTCAACCTTGAATTAGTCTCCCCGAATTGTCTCCTTTCACACCCATGGTGGCTTTATTCTAACTATATAAACTAATCCACATTCACACTGGCCTATTTCTATTGATGATTCATTCCCTCCATACTAGTGCTGTTGAGTTGGTCAAACTTGACCTTGTCCACATGCATTAGCCCCTGTTCACACATGAGGGTGCTTTTTCTAGTGATGAATATGATCTCTTTTCACATTAAGAGGGATTTTATGCCTACTAATGGGATTTATGGGCCTCCTTACCCATTTATTCATCTAACTAGATGCCAAAAGCAAAATTAATATTCAATTAGTTGCTTGCTAATTTAGGAATATTACAATCTTCCCATCCCAAATGTTGCTTGTCCTCAAGCAAATGCAAGGCTATTGCAAAATCTCCAATGGATATGTCCCCTCCCAAACATACAAGTTAAGCCTTTGGTAGATAAACCAAATAGCTATCATTATGAAAAAAAGTGGGAGATATATGAAAGGAGTTATATGTTGTCCATTGGCCTCCTTAAGGCATAAGAGATGGTAAATGTTAGTTGCCCCAATCTCAATGAGAAACACCAATCTCCATGCTATCATCCAAAAAAAATGAGCCATCCTTGGTAGCTCATTGAAACAATCATCAATTCCCCGGTTCTGCAATGTATAGGGGCTGTATGGTTGAAAATGAGAGATGATTTTGTTCAACTCATGCTATCTCTCTCTCCATTTATGATATATATGGAACTGCTAATATTTGGTTGCATTGATATGGTCATTAAGGGGCCAAAAGGAACTTGGACTCTCATGACCCCATTCTTTGGTTCGAAGAATCACTCTTGCCCAATCCATCCTACATATAGTGAATAAATTATCATCACCATATGGGACCCAAAATAAAAATGGACTATCTATCATGTAGCATGTTGGATGGTGATAATAGTCCTTTAAGTGAGACCAGCATTGTTCTTCTTCTTGCTGCCTCAAAACATGATGTGATAAGTGGCCATCCAACCACTTACTTCCTTCCATAAGCTTCTCAAAAGCTTGAAAATAGTAGAGGATATTAGGTGTTGGCTGAATATGATCCAAGAAAAACATGTCTTGCCCAAAATCCTCCATAAAGTGGTCATCCCAATCACTGAAAGTAATCCCACAAGGACCATGAAATACACAAAGAGGTTTGCTCTCTTGTGGACCAATGTGTTGCAAATGCATGGTAAAGGAGTGCACATATATTGTTAGTTGATAAATAAACATCAAAACAAAATATTTACCATATGTTGTATACAAGTTGGTGAAGAGGTTCATAGATGATCCTTCCCATTTCTCCATCAAAAGGGAAAGTGATTGTAACAACCTTGCAAGGTGGTTGTTCTCCTCCTCATACATCAAACAAGTTAGATATATCTTGATATGTTGGTGCACATATTATTTGAGGTCCTCCCAATAGAATACCTTCATGATGGTGTGATAGGACTAAATGGAATGTCCTGAAAATAGTTCCTCACAAGCTACATGTAGAAACTCCTTCTTGAACTTGAAGTATTAAGTCAAGTAGATTTGATCATGGAAATAAATGACTATATCAACCACTCTATATCTCTTATCCATCACTTGCCGATCAAGAACCTTACATGTGAAGAGGTTCTTGGAATGTTCAACCAATAGTTGGGACTCCCAATATGGATCTAGGCTTCGCAACAATGACAATGTTGTGGAAATCTGAAATGAAGCACCTGTCATATCATTAGTCTCCTCTTTGACATGCCCAATGCCAAAGCCACATGTTGGAGTGTTGTTACTCCACTTTTGCTGCATCCCTTGTGTTAGTGTCAGTCTATTCATACTTCCATCAGTGATCAAAACTGCTCTTTTGCATTTGCATATTAGGAGTCTCATACCGAATAAATTTCACCGTTCCGCTAGGTCATGGATTCATTGATGGTAGTGAGTTTTCATCAGTCTTCTCTCATGAGGCACTTGATGATTCTCCTTTCTATGGTCTTTGGTCATAAATTCGCTTTCACTCTCAAATCATGTCAGTAGGTCATAGGATGGGTCTCATTAGTTTCTAGGGCCTCACCATGATCGAATTAATGAGTCAAGTGTCAAATAAAGATCAACAAGGTCATGAGGAATTCAATAAACTCAAAATCATAGCACCAGAAAGATCAAAGATATCATTTATTCATTTTGATGCAAGTTTCACCTCAAAACCATGTTTTGAGGTGAAAACATAATACTTGGTCTTTCAGTCACAATTCAGAAGCTGTCATCTCCGACAAGATCATCACCCTGCCTTTTAGAGAATTTTTTCACAACATGTTCAGTGTCAAATAATTTTCCAAGTAGATCTAGCAGAAAGAGCCTGGAAATATCTTTCCAACGGTATACTACACTCTCAAAACTGACTTCTGGATTAAAATTTACGCTTGAGTGAAGTAAAAGTCCTTATACCTTAATATATCCCCTATTTCCCATTTTTCCCCTTAAAACTTTGTGTTATTAAAGTTTTAATATCTCCCTTAAAAATTCCCTTTTCCCCTTTCCGATGATAAAATCGCATTATAAATACAAATGCGATTATGCCAAACCACTTCCCCTTCATGCCTTTAAAACTTATATCGAAGTCCAAAACTTTATATTATATATAATCCCGCCGCAATTGCAACCCTTCCCTTCTCTCCGACCGCAACGTTTATTTGAAGTGCCCCAATCACTCCAATCGCAAATATCTCTGATGCGATTGGTCACATCGCAAGTCTTGCGCCCCTCCTCCGATCGCACCACTCCCTTCGACTACCCGATCGCACCACTCCCTTCGACTACCCGATCGCAACCCCCAATCCGCTCCCCTGATTAAAACCTCCGATTGATCTGGCACCATCGATCTGCCCCACTGATTAGACGGCCCACAGCTAATTAGGCCATCGCAATCGGCACTTCCATAAATCCCCTCCGATTGGCCAATCACAAGTCCCTCCTTCGATTTCTCGATCGCAGCATCCCCCGATTGAAACCTCCGATCGCTCCTCAACTGTTGATCTGTCCCCGCCGATTCGACGACTCAAAGTCAATCGGGTCATCGGCAGCAGCATTTCCATATGTGTTGCACTCTGCTCCCCTCCAATATTGCGATTGTGATTGACCCCGGGCCCACCATATAGTACTTCCACCCATTCGTAATATAATGGCCCTTTTCCCTTTGTTAAATTCAAATCTTATATATTTTGTTTTATACAAAGGCTTTGGTTAGTTCATCGGCACATTGTATTGCCCCGCTCCTATCTCGATTGCGATTACACCATTACAAATATGTATCACTCCGCCCATCTCCCCATTCCGATTCTGATTGTGATGGCGCCATATTACAATGTGTTTATTATATTATATCTCTCTGCCCCGTCCATTGCGATTGTGATTTACATATGCGGATCCCGCCTAATCCCCTTCCCTTTTTCCCATGCAAAATAAATTTTTCCCTTCACGAAAGCATAATTTAATTTCAGTTCAACAGCGTATTATAAAGGTTGGTCTTCTTCAGAGTAATGACGGAAAGCAAAGCGACAGTCAGAGGCTGAGACCCAAATTCGTAACAGTCACATCTATAGTTACGTGGTAAAGAGATCTACGTTACAATGTTTCGCCTTCTCACTGACCAGATGTACGCATCTCTTCCTTTATGGAGAGATTATTGGCTCTTGGTTTTCCATCTTCAGTTATAATTTCTCCTCTTTCCATCGATCTATATTCCCACAAAATCTGTCTATTTATGGTAAATGCTAATCATTTGTAAAGGGGCTGAAAGTCTGAAGTCTGAAAACTCAGAAGTAAGAGAATAGTGTGGTAGTGAGCTCTGCGCTCCATTTTACAGTTTGGCAGGGAATTAATAAAGTGATGCAGCTCTGATTTGTGGGATTCATGTGGTATGAGTTTTAGTATATGTCTCTCCTTTGTGTTTCATATGTACATTGTTATATTTCACCATTAATTCATAAACATTTCCAGTTGAATGTTTTCAAGTTAGAAAGGTAGAATCCATTTTATATGCTCTGCCTTGGGGAATCATTCATACTCTGTGTGTTTTCTTCTATTTGAAAAGGATCCATTTATTATGCCCTTTATAGCTTCTCAACAGTCTTTCCACTCCATCTTATTTCAACTTGATTGCTAAATCTCCTGCCTATCTTGCCCCATGAAATACTCTGTGTATTTGATTTAATTCCTTGGTTCATACTGTCCTTTTGTCCCATACATCCCTGAAAATTTAGTCATTTATCAAAACCCCTTTTCCCATTTATATACCTAGCCTAAAATCAGTTCATTATTGAGTTATTGAATATCTATTCTACGAAGAGAGCCCTCTCCTATCCTTGTAGGGCTAGCTACAAGGCTGAGCGTGGTTTAGTTGTTACCCTGAATTTCCTTTTTCAGCCTGAGGTTCAGATTGGGTGCTAACATCTCTGGTGACCATAATGGGGAACCACAAAATTTTTGCATAGAAGATTCATCACCCCAGTAATAGCTTTCTTGTAAAGTCTTGATGATGATATTTCAGAGTTTTCTAGGCTGATATAAATATTGTACAGTAGAAATTTGACCACACTGGCTTCAAGAAGATACACAAGGGCTAATCCTGATCCAAATCCTCCCCCTGTGTTTGAAAATCCAAATCTTATCCCAAGAATAGTTAGAAGACAGGAGGGATCACTAAGTCCTACACCTATTTTCAGGTCCCATACTTGGCCCAGTGAGTGGTTTTTTGTAGAAGAGCTTTCTTTTGACGAGAGTTTTGAGCTCTCTTTGTTTAGAAATCATTCTGAAACTGCACTCGTAGACACAATTTTAGATCCAGAATTCCTTGTGGATATTGAAGTTCAAAGAGCGAATTCCTCCATTGACGACTACATTTTGAATTCTCCCCAGTCCATCACTATAACTAATATTCTCGAGGTTTCAGAATCATCAGGGACAGCATTCCATCCTCCTGACTCATCAGCATTCCCATCATTCATTTTCCAGTTTTCATCTCCTCCATCAATATCTCCCTCAAATCACAGTACTACAAACACTGTTGTAAATCCTCCCAGAATCATGGCTGCCAGGTATGCACCCCTGGTTTTACCCCAGGTCCTCAATGATATTCCTGCTGACTATCAGAGTAAAATTCCAATCTTTGATGCCACTCAAAGCATCACAACCCAGCAGCATGTTGATAAGATGAATGATTTTTTTGATCTTCATGAGGTAGACGAAGAGAATGTAACCACTAGACTGTTTGTTCAAAGCTTTGGAGGCAAAGTTAGAAAGTGGTTTAGAGCCTTTCCAGCAGGCTCTATTCATACTTTACAGGAGTTACACACATACTTCTTAGACCAGTGAGAGGTGAAAAAGATCCCACTCCAAATTCTGTCTGAATATGAGAATATTAAAAGAAATATGGGTGAAACTGTGCAAGACTATTGTTTAAGATTCAATGCTGTATACAATGCTATTTCGGCTAACCTCAAACCTCCTATGGATTCAGCTTTGCTGAAGTTTCCAGATGGTTTTGATGCTGATATGGCATATCAGCTACGTGAAAGAGATCCGCCGTCACTTGAAGACATGCAGAGGATAGGAGTAAGCGTTGAAGCTAATCTGCTAGCTAGAAGAGCTCGAGCCAGAGCTGAAAAGACAGTCGTGGTGAAAGAGGAAGCCTCCCCTTCGGACAAAAAAATGGACACAATGATTCATACAATGGAAAGGATGGTTGATCGATTAATGATTTTGGACAGACCTGAACCCCAAATAAGAAATCCAAATTTTAGAGGACAACAACAGCCGCAATTCAGAATTAGACAGAGAGAACAGAGGGTGTAGGACCAAGCGGCACCACAGAAACAAATTAAAATGCCATTGTAGCAGAACTACGTGCAAGGGACAGACTCAGATGATGATGACCCTACGATCAAGGCCAATCACTTTTTCACAGCTGATGGTGCGCCCATTTTCGTCACAGAAGACGAAGAATACACAGTGGCGACTCCAGACATTCGAGGGGACGAAAATTTCATTTTGGCCAATGATGTGGTGTTAGAGGAAGAATCTGATGACTAACAGAGAGGGTATATGAACGATCTATCAGCCCAACAAAGGCATTATTCTCTGAGGAATAGAAACGTCACAATCAGTCCCATTCAAAATAGAAAAGAACTCCAAATGAAGGATGAGGCACAGAAGAAAGGAAAAGAGCTAGCCAATCCTTCATCCAGCAAAGCACCCGCAATTACTAACACAACAAATGAAAAAAGCCAGTAGAGCATAGCAAAGGAGAAAACAGAGAAGAAATACCCTCCCATTAAAGAGGTAGAGAAAGCTCCTTCCTTTAATTTAGAAAATGAAATTTCTAAACTCAAAGTGTCTGTGCCCCTGACTGAGTTGGTGAAAAATAGTGTATATAAAATTCAGGTGTCTAAAGTCTTGCAAATTGAACCTCTTTCTGATATGGTTAATGTGGAAGATGACTACCCTGAACTTATTTTTGGTCCAGCCACAAAAGAATCTGAAGAAAATGAAGTCCCTCCCTTTTACCTAAGTCTTAGGTTGCATGAGTTTATCTTGCATAACGCCATGTTGGACTCCGGGGCCTCACATAATTTGATGCCC
This sequence comes from Pinus albicaulis, assembly GCA_034641835.2. NCBI lineage: Eukaryota > Viridiplantae > Streptophyta > Pinopsida > Pinales > Pinaceae > Pinus > Pinus albicaulis. Next base: position 1,002,768,200 of record CM076579.1, read on the forward strand.
AAAGCTGTCATGGAGAAGTTAGGCCTTGATGTTACGAGAAAATACCATGATTTGTATTCTTTTGACTCAAGTAGGGTCCATTGTATTGTTCTTATCAAAGACTTGGTAGTGTCTTTAGATCAAATCCCAGCCAAAAATGTCTTAATGGATGTAGTTGTTGCTGATGTCCCACCACAGTTTGGAATGCTTCTATCTAGGTCTTGGGGTGCAAAAATTAAGGGGACCATACAGCTTGACTTCTCTTATGCCACAATCCCTGTATTTGGCCATTTGAGAAAGTTATATAGGGAAAAGAAATTGAAACATATGATTACTAGCAAAGACAAGCTAGTAAACCATCCCATCAATGCAGTCCACATAGATTCAGAGTCTTTTGTCTTATATTTAGATGGTGATTTAAATGATGAGGATGTTCAATTGGTACAAGTGGATGAGATACCTGAGATTTCAGAAAATTTCAGAGAGGTCCTCGAACAGGAAAAGGACAAAGCGGCAAGTACTTCTGAGCGTCTTGTCCGCCAGCAGCAAAAAGACATCGAACAACCAGAAATCAGCCAAGGTAAAGAGAAGGCAGAAACTAAATTTCAGCATCTACAAGAAGAAGAAGAAGAAGGCCTATGGGGTATGGATTTTGATGGAGCAGTTAGTAAGGATGGAGCAGGTATTGGAATATGGATTCGGAGCCCTATTTTCCAGCCTGAAAAGGTCCTTAGTAATGTTAGAGTATGTGCTTATAAGTTGGATTTTGACTGCTCCAACAATGAAGCGGAGTATGAAGCTCTGATTGCAGGCCTCAAAATCTTGAAGAAGTTGAAGGTGAAAAGGATTTCTATGTATGGTGACTCTGAGTTAATAATCAAGTAGGTGAAAGGAGAATACCAAGCTAAACATCCAAGATTGAGGGCCTACAGAAATGCAGTTCTAGACATTTTGAAGACATTCCCAGAGTACACTTTGACAGCAGTGCCTAGGATGCAGAATCTTATTGCTGATTCTCTTGCCACTACTACAAGTAACCTGAAGATTTCGATGAACTCCAGCAATAAGTTTGAGATCCATGTCAAACATAGGCCTACTGTTCCAGACAATTTAAGGTACTGGCAAGTATTTTGGGATGATAATGAGATCATTGCATTTTTGCAGGGTGATGGAAAATTCAAGGACACTCCCATAGAAGGTGAGTATGTGGTTGATGATCCAGAATTGGAAACAAACCAGATGGACATATTGTAGCTGAAAGATAATATAATTCCTATAGGTCTCATACCTTTAGAGGAGTTGTTTGATCAAGACGATATGGAAAATAAGCCAAGCTTGGTGCCCATAGAGAAAGGAGTTGAAGATGTGAATCTTGGAACACCTGATCAACCCAAGTTCGTGAAATTGTCAAAGGCATTGTCCCCTGAAGCGAAGGAGAAGTATGTGAAGTTTCTTTCTAAATTTTCTAATGTATTTTCATGGGATTATTCAAATTTGAAGGTGTATGATAAGAACATAATCCAGCATAATATTCCTATCAATTCGGATCAAAAGCCATTTAGAAAGAAGCTGAGAAGAATCAATCCGAAGCTGTTGCCATCCATCGAAAAAGAGGTAAACAGATTGTACAAAGCTGGTATCATAGTCCCCATTATATTTTCTGACTGGATTTCAAATTTGGTCCCAGTACGTAAGAAGATTGGAAAAATAAGGTTGTGTATAGATTTTTGGAACTTGAATAAGGCTTCCTTAAAGGATAATTATCCACTTCCAAAAATGGACCATATTTGGCAGAGAGTAGTTGGAGCATCTAGGATGTCACTACTTGATGGCTACTTAGGCTACAACCAAATCTTGGTGCATGAGAAGGACCAAGATAAAACTACCTTCACAACACCCTGGGGAACCTTCCAGTATGCCAAAATGCCATTTGGACTGAAGAATGCAGGAGCTACTTTCCAGCGTGCAATGGACATTGCTTTTGCCAAAGAAAAAGATGTTTTTCTAGTCATTTATTTGGATGATTTGACAGTGTTTTCAGGATCAGATGATGAGCATTTGCACCATTTGAGAGTTGTTTTTCAGCGATGCAGAAAGTTTGGAATTTCTCTCAATCCCAAGAAGTGTCTCTTTGCCATGGATGAAGGCAAGTTGCTGGGGCATATCATCTCTAAAGATGGTATCCGCATCGATCCATCTAGAGTGGAGGCAATTCAACACATATACCTTCCACGAAACAAAAAGGAGATCCAAGCATTCAATGGTAAGATGAACTTCTTACGTCGATTTATACCCAATCTGGCTGAACATTTGGGGGAAATGACTAACATGTTGAAGAAGGACAGCACTGTCAAGTGGAGTGAAGAAGCTATCAAGTCATTCAATCTGGTAAAGTTCGCTTTGTCTAATGCCCCAGTTTTGATCAGTCCCGACTACACTCAAGACTTTATCATATTTTCGTTTGCATCTGAGCATACTTTGGTTGTTTTTTTAATGCAAAAGAGAGACGAGATCGAAAAGCCAATTGCCTTTTTCAGTAGAACTATTAGAGATGCTGCTTTGAGGTATAATATTATTGTAAAACAGGCATTGGCTCTTATCAAGGCATTGAAGGATTTCAGAGTCTATATTCTGCATTCACATACTATAACATATGTCCCTAATGCAGAAGTGAAGGATGTGTTGATGCAAACTGATCCAGAAGGTCGGAGAGGTAAGTGGATAACAACTATGTTGGAGTACGATCTGGAGATCAAGCCCACGAAGTTGATCAGGCCAAGGCTTGGTGAAATTGATGGCCCAATCAAATCTGCGTGCTTTAGATATAAACCTCATAACAGCAGTGGCAGAAGATAAAGATGAAGGTTTGTTGGTTCCAATTTCAGATATTTTTCTGCAGTCCCCATGGTATTCAAATATTGTCTATGTCCTTCAGCATTTGTCGCCTCCTACGGGCATGTCTAAGAGTAAGGGTAGATCTCTGAAGCTAAAATATGCAAAATACTGCATTTTAGATAGCGCTCCATATTAGAAATATCTAGGAGGCATTCTGATCAATTTTTTGGTTGAAGAAGAGGCGTAGAAGGTAATGCATGATTTTCATAAAGGCGACTGTGGCAGTCACTTGTTTTGGAAGACTACAGATAACAAGGTATTGAGAGCAGGATATTATTGGCCCACATTATTTTCTGATTTATATAAGATAGTGATGAAATGTCATGAATTCCAAATCTTCTAAGGAAAGAAGAAATTGCTTCCACTCCCTTTGAAACCAGTTTCAGCGAACACACCCTTTCAGCAGTGGGGGCTCGATTTCATAGGAGAAATTCATCCCGCGTCCTCAGCACAACACCGATGGATATTGACAAGGACATATTACTTTACGAAATGGATCGAGGTCATCCCATCCAGGAAAGAAATAGACACGGTAATCATTCAATTCCTGGAATCGAATATTTTATCTCGTTTTGGCTACCCATGCAAAATCGTAACAGACAATGCAGCAGCGTTCCAATCCAAGAAGATGATCGATTTTTGTGACAAATACAACATCGCACTGGGCCATTCGACAGCGTATTATCCACAAGGCAACGACATGGATGATTCATCTAACAAATCACTGGTAAATATAATTAAGAAAATTCTGGAGGCAAACAAAAGAAACTGACATCGCAAGCTCATCAGCGCTCTGTGGGCAGACAGAGTTAGCGGTAAGAAATCAATCAGTATGTCGCCTTTCGAATTAGTTTATGGAACTGATGTTGTCTTCCTCACGTCCCTTACAGTCCCAGTTATGAGATTATTGCAAGAATTTGGCAGTGAGGATAATGATAATCAGCGAAGGATCAATCAGATGATCCACCTTCAACAAACAAGAGAGGAAGTGTCACAGAACGCCATTTAGTTGCAGGAGAAAATAAGGAAGATCTTTGACAGAAAGACCAAAGCAGAAAAGTTTCAGCTGGATGATATAGTGTTGAAATGGGATGCCAAAAATGAAGATAAAGGGAAGCATGGTAAGTTTGACAATCTGTGGAAAGGACCATACAGGATTTCAGCATACAGAGGACAGAATGCCTTCTTGCTCTTAGAAATGGATGGCCAAGATTTCCCTGGAGGAGCAGTAAATGGTAGGATTTTAAAGCACTACCATTGTTGAAAACAAAGGATCAGAATTTATGTCATCATCATTGTATATACCATGTTATTTTTGTTAGAGTTTAGAGTACACAGTCATTGAAGTTTGGGGCCCGAGGTGAAGGCTATAAGACTTTAATGTTATGTGTATGGTTTGGTTTTATTTCAGCTTCTCAGTCTTAGTCTTGAGTCAGTGTCAGTCTGCATTGTGTCAGTTTTTCAGTATTTTTTACTCCATGCCCAATGGATAAGGCTACTTGGTCTACGATGTTCTTGGCACCTCCAAGGAGCTACCATCCCCATTGGGGCCAATGTTAGTGTCAGTCTAGTCATACTGCCATCAGTGATCAAAATTGCTCTTTTGCATTTGCATATTAGGAGTCTCATACCGAATAAATTTCACCGTTCCGCTAGGTCATGGATTCATTGATGGTAGTGAGTTTTCATCAGTCTTCTCTCATGAGGCACTTGCTGATTCTCCTTTCTATGGTATTTGGTCATAAAGTCGCTTTCACTCTCAAATCATGTCAGTAGGTCATAGGACGGGTCTCATTAGTTTCTAGGGCCTCACCATGATCGAATTAATGAGTCAAGTGTCAAATAAAGATCAACAAGGTCATGAGGAAGTCAATAAACTCAAAATCATAGCACCAGGAAGATCAGAGATATCATTTATTCATTTTGATGCAAGTTTCACCTCAAAACCATGTTTTGAGGTGAAAACATAATACTTTGCCTTTCAATCACAATTCAGAAGTTGTCATCTCCGACAAGATCATCACCCTGCCTTTTAGAGAAGTTTTTCACAGCATGTTCAGCATCAAATCATTTCCCAAGTAGATCCAGCAGAAAGAGCCCGGAAAGAGATTTCCAACGGTATACTACACTCTCAAAACTGACTTCTGGATTGAAATTTATGCTTGAGTGAAGTAAAAGTCCTTATACCTTCATATACCTCCTATTTCCCATTTTTCCCCTTAAAAATTTGTGTTATTAAAGTTTTAATATTTCCCTTAAAAATTCCCTTTTCCCCTTTCCGATGATAAAATCGCATTATAAATACAAATGCGATTATGCCAAACCACTTCCCCTTCATTCCTTTAAAACTTATATCGAAGTCCAAAACTTTATGTTATATATAATCCCGCCGCAATCAAAACCCTTCCCTTATCTCCGATCGCAACGTTTATTTTAAGTGCCCCGATCACTCCAATCACAAATATCTCCGATGCGATTGGTCGCATCGAAAGTCTTGCGCCCCTCCTCCGATCACAAGATCCTCCGATCACACCCCTCCCTCCAACTACTCGATCGCACCTCCCAATCTGGTCCCCCGATTGAAACCTCCGATTGATCCGACACTATCGATCTGCCCCGCCGATCGGACGACCCACATCTAATCGGGCCATCGCAATCGGCACTTCCATAAATCCCCTTCGATTGGCCAATCGCAAGTCCCTCCACCGATTGCCCGATCGCAGCATCCCCCGATTGAAACCTCCGATCGCTCCTCAACCGTTGATCTGTCCTTGCCGATCCGATGGCTCAAAGTCAATCGGGCCATCGGCATCGACATTTCCATATGTGTTGCACTCTGCTCCCCTCTGATATTATGATTGTGATTGACCCTAGGCCCACCATATAGTACTTCCGCCCATTCATAATATAATGGCCCTTTTCCTTTTGTTAAATTCAAATCTTATATATTTTGTTTTATACAAAGGCTTTGGTTAGTTCGTCGGCACATTGTATTGCCCCGCTCCTATCTCGATTGCAATTACACCATTGCAAATATGTATCACTCCGCCCATCTCCCCATTCCGATTCCGATTGCGATGGCACCATATTACAATGTGTTTATTATATTATATCTCTCTGCCCCTTCCATTGCGATTGCGATTTACATATGCGGATCTCGCCTACTCCCCTTCCCTTTTTAATTTTTTCCCTTCACGAAAGCATAATTTCATTTCATTTCAACAGTGTATTATAAAGGTCGGTCTTCTTCAGAGTAATGACGGAAAGCAAAGCGACAGTTAGAGGCCGAGACCCAAATTCGTAACAGTCACATCTGCAGTTACGTGGTAAAGAGATCTACATTACAATGTTTTGCCTTCTCACTGACTAGATGTAATGCAACTCTTCCTTTATGGAGATATTATTGGCTCTTGGTTTTCCATCTTCAGTTATAATTTCTCCTCTTTCCATCGATCTATATTCCCACAAAATTTGTCTATTTATGGTAAATGTTAATCATTTGTAAAGGGGCTGAAAGTTTGAAGTCTGAAAACTCAGAAGTAGGGGAATAGTGTGGTAGTGAGCTCTGTGCTCCATTGTACAGTTTGGTAGGGAATTAATAAAATGATGCAACTCTAATTTGTGGGATTCATGTGGTATGAGTTTTAGTATATGTCTCTCCTTTGTGTTTCATATGTACATTGTTATGTTTCACCATTCATTCATAAACATTTCCAGTTGAATGTTTTCAAGTTAGAAAGGTAGAATCCATTTTATATGCTCTGCCTTGGGGAATCATTCATACTCTGTGTGTTTTATTCTGTTTGAAAAGGATCCATTTACTATGCCCTTTACAACTTCTCAACAGTCTTTCCACTCCATCTTATTTCAACTTGATTGCTAAATATCCTGCCTATCTTGCCCCATGAAATACTCTGTGTCTTTGATTTAATTCCTTGGTTCATACTGTCCTTTTGTCCCATAAATCCCTGAAAATTCAGTCATTTATCAAAACCCCTTTTCCCATTTATATACCTAGCCTAAAATCAGTTCATTATTGAGTTATTGAATATCTATTCTGCAGAGAGAGCCCTCTCCTGTCCTTGTAGGGCTAGCTAAAAGGCTGAGTGTGGTTTAGTTGTTACCCTGATTTTCCTTTTTCAGCCTGAGGTTTAGATTGGGTGCTAACACCTTGCAGCTAATCTTTCCCAAGACAATATTTAAGTTCATGGAGGTTAACCTCCTCTTGGAAGGTATCTCCCCTCAAAAACTTCCATAGTTTTGCCAATGCAAGCAAGAGTGTTAATAACCTCTTGTCATATTCAGAAATCTTCCTCATGTTTGGAGGCATCATTTGCTTCCCTAAGAAGATGGAGTAGCCCCTTAACACCATGGTTGTGCCATCACAAATTTCTAAATCTTCATCTTCCAGCGCAAGTAGTTGAGTGGGAGATAGTAATGTCCATATCATAGAATTTCTCACCCTTCCTTGGAACCCATCAAAGGTTCTCAGTGCTTTGCTAGCTTCTCCCAAGGCTCCTTTCTTAGCCAAATATGTCAATGCTGCCCTATGATGAGAGAACACTTTATTCATCTTCCGATCAGGGGGTCTTCCTTTTGGAATGCCTCCATGTAAAGAGACATCAAAATCTGAAGTAGACTGTATAGGTGAGTGGACTTATTTGTCGCTTCCTTCTCTGCATAAATCAGCTTCCTTCTTCTGTACATAAACACCTTGAAATAAAAAAGGGTGCATGCTATCCCTCCTTTTTTTCTGTTCCACCTTTTCCTCTCCTCTTTTGATCAAGGAGTTACAACCTATCACTATTGTCACAAGGTGCTCCTTGGGAACCTTTTTCAAAGATGCAAAAGCTTCTCCACTTGAAGCAACAACCTCATGCCCATCTCCATGTGGTGATGGTTCTCCTCCCAAAGTGACAATGCTATTACTTTCCTTCTTCTCTTCCTCCTCATCCATATTTGAGAATACCTCATCAAAAAATGAGAGACCCTAGATCTTGGTCTTCCCTTGAAGGAGGAACCTCCATGTCTTCCTTTGGAGAAGAAGGCTCTTCATGCAATGGGGATCTTGCCCTTGGAAAGGTATCATACAAGTTTTTATCCCCCTCAATATAAATTTGAAGTGGAGTTGGTGCATTCAATATTTCCAACTCATGCAAAGGTTTTTAATGATTATGTTTTTCTTGCTCAATCAAAGATGTTTCAGATTGTTTTACATCAGATCTCTTCACTAATCTATTAGTGAATCTTGCATAAGTAGCTATATTGGCATGATTAAATGAATATGATTCATAAAACCACCAAGTATAAGCCTTACCTTCAAGATGCAACACTGCTACCCTAAGGGCTTCCTGTTCTGAAACTTGATGTAGATGCAAATATGAGTCTAGTTGCTCTATCCAATCCTTGGTTGTGCCTTTAGATGACCCATACAAATTTGGTAGAAAGAATCTACCTCTTCTATTTCTATTGTGATTTCTAGGCCTTCTATTCTACTTGAGTTGGAAAAACCCTCAGAAACTCAAGTGCTCCTTGAATCTCCGAAATTGAGATTCATACTCCTGAAGATAGTCACTCAAAGTTTCCTCCTTTGGTGCATCTTCTTCCTCCATCTCACTTGCCATGAACATATGAATGGTAGAGCGTTGTAAATCTGATGGTGTGGCTGAATGACCACACCAATAATATGAGGTATTGGAACTTTCCTCATGTACCAATATTTTTGAGCGATCTCCATGTCTTTCCCTCCTCATTTCTTTTATGTCTTTCCTAATGCACTAGAGAGTTTGTAGAAGAAGTTTTGAGAACTCCTTCCCTCCCAATAAAGTTTTTCCTTGATCTATTCTGCATATATTCTCTTTCCTATGAGAAGCATCCTTAGATGACATAATGGCTAAAGTACACAGGCTGAGCCGAGAACAAAGCTCTGATACTACTGTAGTATTCACAAATGGGAAAATCAACAATATAAGCACAAAAAAACATTTTTCAGAAATTTCCATGTATCCATTAGTTTATACATTATAGCAACCAAATATACAAGGAGATTAGAAACAAATAATTATTGATTGGTTAAACAGGCCTCCCAAACCCAAAACAACCCAAAAACACTGCAACCCCATGACTACTACAACACAGAAACACTGAAGCAAGTGAAATCAAAATTTAATGAAGGTTTATACTACAGAAATAGAGAGACAAATGGATCTTTTGATATATTACTCAAGAGGGCTTAAAAACTAAAATCTAGTCTCTTTTACCCAATTCCAAGGTAACCCGGCAAGGGTTTCTTGATAGGCATGAGATACAAGAAGTATATGCTGCATATCTATGGTTGAATCATGTTGAATAGCTAAATAATTGCATAAATGTGGCTAATAAGACAAATAAATGGTTGTAGCTCCTCCTTACTAGCTTTCTAGGAAAAAGGTTGATCCTCCCTCTAGGAAACTAGCTCATAAGACAGGGGTTCTAACCCTTCCACTGCAACACCATGAGAAATAATGTAGTTTCTCCAAGGGACTACGTTGTAGCTCTAGGTGACTGCTTGAACCAATTTCTGATGGTGGAAATAAATCTCAAAATGATCCTCTCATATTTATTCAACAAGTCCTCCAAGGAAAAGTGTGGAATTCCCGCAGAGAATACCCTTGCGCTAAACAATGCAACAAACCTAGCTAAACCACTGAAGCATGCAATAAGTCATAAGAATCCAATATAAAATAATATCTTCCATACCCCATAAGGTTTCCATCCCTTCCATTATATAATTTATGAGATTCCTCACCATGGGTCCCACCCATTTATGATGTTACTTCCATGCAAAGAATCCTCCTCCAAAGTTACACTGTCTCCACTAGCTCCACTCTCTCATTTAAAGCACTATTTGATTTGGTCAACCTTGACTTATTCTCCCTGCATTGTCTCCTTTCACACCCATGGTGACTTTATTCTGACTATCTAAACTGATCCACATTCACACTAGCATGTCTTTATTGATGATTCATTCCCTCCATGTTAGTGTTATTGACTTGGTCAAACTTGAGCTTGTCCACATGCATTAGCCCCTGTTCACACATGAGGATGCTTTTTCTAGCTATGAATATGATCCCTTTTCACATTAAGAGGGATTTTATGCCTACTAAAGGGATTTATTGGCCTCCTTACCCATTTATTCATCTAAATAGATGTTAAAAGCTAAATTAATATTCCAATTAGTTGTATGCTAATTTAGGAATTTTACATGCACTCTCTCACAAAACTCAAAGCAACCCACATGCTTAAAGAAAGAAAAATTGAGAGGAGAGGCTATGAGTTCCCTTGTATTAATGGGTTCAAACCTGTTTATCTTCCCTCCCTTATGATCATGTCTCCTTGACATTTGTGCCTCAACAACAATGCCACTATCTTCTTCCTCTGACATCTTCAAATTCTGATTTGGAAACCCTAGGGTGGAAGTAAAATGAAATGAGGGGAAGGGGATGATATGATTAGCTTTAAAGATGAAAAGAATGAGTGTGAATGAAGGGAATGAGTGAAAGGGAATGTGTGTAGGGACAAACTAGATGAATGTAAACCCTAAATCAATGTAATTACCTTGTTTTTTTACTGATATTTCTTTTAGGAGGATGGAACAAGGTTAAAAACAACGATCACAAGCTAAAATTTAGGGTTTTCTTTAGGGTTTCATTTCCATTCAATTAAGAATCACAAAATGGCATAAAAATAGGGCTTATGTCATGTACTTACCACTTAAGAGTGCTTGGAGGAATTTGGCAAGAATTTGGAGAAGATTTGATGTGATTTGAGTTGATAGAACAATCACCAACCTTCCTTGGCTAAATTCCCAACGGTAGTGGTAAGCTCGTAGTGCCTCTGCAAGGGTGCAACGCCAATCTATAGGCATACAACGCCTTCACAAAAACGAATTAAAAGTCTCGGGCAAGGGCACAGTGCCAATCTCCAGGCGTGCAGTGTAGGTGCAAACGCACAATGCCAAGTGCTAAAAGTGCAATGCCAAGGAATTTGGCCCAACTTCTGCTTGAAAACTCACAAATTTTTCCTTTTTTAAATGCTTTTAATATTTTGAAAGGAAACAATAATTCTCTTGAAGTGCTAAATGACCTTTATAGTGAAGTGGAATTTAATTTAACTTGAAAAACCCACTTTCTAATGTTTGAAGTCTTTTTCCTTATCTCACTGATACTCTTTGACACTTTTTTCTCTGCAGGTTGCTAAAATCATGGAATTGGCTTTTCTTTGGCTCATTGAGGCTTGACATGTTCACTTTGACAGCTTTGGGATTTAATTATTGCATATAGTAGCATCTTCAAAATCTTTTGTAGTTTCCACCATAAAATTCAACTCATCTTTTCCACCTTCTCTGACCACCTTTTTCAAATCTCTAAGTTCCTGTAGTTCTTTACAACAATCATCAGTGTTGTCTTCTAATTTCTCTATAGACCTTTCAAGTTCATTCATTTCTGTCCAGTTCACCTTACCTTTTTTCCATATTACATCAATATTTTTTGATAAACTTTCTTCATGTTTGGCCTTGTGTGCTTCCTCCATGTTATTTTCCTGCAAGCAATCACTAATTTGGCACTCAAATGGACTATCAAGTTTATAACCCGTGTCATCTACAAGACCATGTTTTTCCCCTTTCCCTTGCTGTAAATTGTTTTGATTTAGGAGTAGACAATCTACATCATCAGTATTTTCTATTGATAAATCTTCCAACACCTCTACATAAGTGCTAAACTGTGTCCCATTTTTCACACTTGCAGGTTCTGAACTGAGAAGATAATCCTCCTTGGAAATTTTAGGTCCTTCTTGAATAACCATGTCTCGACATTCTATTACATCTGAGCCAGATTCTAGCAAAGGAAAATCAGTGCCTGAAACATCCAAGGATTTTGGGGAGCCAGAAGAATGCTTATCATAATCAATCCTTCCCATATGTGTGCTGACCTCATTGTAATGAAAGGATGACCTTGAAAAAATGAAAAACCCTAATGACCTAATGGGAGTGATTTTTGACCTAATTTTGAATGAAATTCAACTTAAAAACTTTCAAGTGAAAAGAGAATTTCCAAAAGTGTTGTTATTCTCAAGGGGACATGGGAACGAGTTAGCAACAAGAAATCTTAGCGGGAGGATGGAGTTTATTGGCAGGGGAAAATGTGGAAATGAGGTTTTGGGTAGGAAAGAAGGATGAAAATGAGAGATATAAACTCATCATGAGTCTTTTGAGAGAAACAGGGTGATTTTGAGATGGAAAACTGATAGATAGGGAAAAGGTTTTATGAAGATAATGAAGGCAGTGAGATTTGTGAAACTCAAGTTATTCAAGGAATATTGTTTTCATAAAACTATAAACATTCTATAGTCATCCAAATATAGTGAAAAATACTGATGACTAACATGTGTAATCAAAATTCAATTTATAAGAGAAGAACTTACTCTCATCCCTTGGATTGCCTCTCTTCCAATAGCACCATCAAAATCCATATGCCACCAACCTTCCTTTTCAACCTCTTCAAAATTATGAATTTCTTGTTGCTGATTTTTTTTCAATTTCTGGTTTTCTACCTAATTAGTAATTTCATTGAAGAGGATGGAAGATCCCAACTCAGTTTCCATTGCATAGAATGGAAATTTTTGGGGTTTATCTTTACTACTAACCATGTATTCCATCCTAGACTCTCTATACAATCTTCTTTGCTCGCCAAAAGCAAGGATGATGGCACAATTCATGTCCATTTGCATATTTCCCTTGATTTTTATAGCCCAAGATCTAGATAATAACATGCCAAAATTTGAAGGGATATCAGCCACAACTGTTTCCATCAATACTGTCATAGTAGGCACTTGAATCAAACCAACAACCACATCTTTAATGAGACCTATACATTGAAATATTTTAGAATCAAAGGAAAATAAGTCTTTGTAAGGTCTAGTTATGTCTAAACCCATTCTCTCCATGATGACCTTACGCATTAAGTTATGAGATGCCCCTGAATCTAGAATAGCATTATGTAAAATTGAGTCATGAATGTTTAGTCTCACATAGAAAGGTGGGACTTCTTCATTCTGTTCATCTTCCACTCTTGGCCCTAAGAAGATAGTAGGATGATCTTCTTGCAAATTATGAATATCAGAGGGTCAAGGCTGAGTATTAAGCATTTTGACAATTTGGCTTCTATATTCAGTAACTTTGATGATTTCACCAAAAGGGACAACAATTTTGATCTTTGAGATCTCATTTTCTAATTTGAAGGGAGACTGTGTTTTCTCAATTTCTTTACAATGAGAGATATCTTTCTTCTATTCAACAACCTTCAGAGCATATTTCTTAGTCTGATTTTCATTCGCCACTATAAGAACATTTTTACTCCTAGGGTTATATTTTTTTTGCATTTCAAAAATGGCATGTTGGTAGCCTTTCAAATAATCATATTTTTTTTCATCTTCTTGATTTTCTATGTGATGGCTAGATTCATCATGCTCTTCCTTTGTCAAAAACATCCCTGCTACATCTTCATCCAAATAGTGAATGATATCGTCTTGAAATTCAGGATGTGATTCTTCTTCATCCACTAAGTTTTGTTGGAAAGGAGGCCTAACTTGTTGGTTAGGATGATTTCTATTATCTCTTGGTCTTTGCTGATTTTGAGGTCTTCTAAAATGAGGATTTCTAATTTTTGTTTATTTTTGTGCAATAGGTGGGGGGGGGGGGGGATTGTTTCCAAGAGAAAGCCTATCCATAAGTATCTCCATAGTTTTCATCATGGTGTCAAATTTCACATCAGAGGATGTAGAGGGCTGTTATTCTTCTTTCAATCTTGCTTTTCCCATTTTGTACCTCTTTGTCGTAGCCACATTAACCTCAAATTTAACAACATATTTTTTTATATCAACCAAAGTAACAGACTCTCTCCCCCTCATTAGAATGTAAAATCCATAATCAAAGGCCTTAGCATACTGTAGTTGGGCAGCTCCTGGAGGTGGTTTGATATGAGCAGGAATAGAACTGTAAACCTTATTGAATCTCTTGGAAAAATATTGGACTGACTCATTGTTATCTTTCTTCAAGTTATTATATTCATTTAAGGCTTGTACATGGTTTACATTACTTCCCCATTTTCTCAAAAAATTATCCTCTAGCTCATCCCAATTTCGCAGACTTCCCGGGGTTAAATATTTAAACCACTTTATTACTTCACCAATGAAAATTTTCACAAACAACCTCATTTTGACATCCTCATCATCTACCTCTTCTTAGTTTATGAAATCACTAAATTTATCAACATGATTCTCTGTAGCGATTCACTCTTCACCTCCAAAAGTATTTATTCTAGTGAAGTATCCTTGTGGGAGGTCATGGAGTAGGGCGGGCAGAACAAGAGGAGCATACCTAGCAAGGCCTACAGGAGGAGGAGGGGGAGGAGGAACTCCAACCATACTGGCAATGTGAGTGTTGGTTGAAAATGCAACAGAAGGAGTAGTTGTTTGACTAGGGAAAGAAGTCGTGAAATAGGATGTGAAATTAGAATATTGACTGACAAGAAGTCATAGCTTAGAGACAGAAGAACTCCACTGAGGTAAAGGGACACCATCCCTTGTTCTCAACAATAAGTAAAAAGGATCAAGTTCTTTAAATTTTTCAAATGACTCTTGCTCTAATGATAATTCAGATGTAATAGTTTCCCCAAAACCCTCTTTATCTTCCTTCGACACAAGAGATGAAGTATAAATTCCTAACCTTTGTAGGTCTAATAAAATTTCAGTCAATTCATTCTCTGATTTATATTTAAAAACGATTTCTTCTATATTTTCACCAAACTTTATGTCTTCAAAACTTCAAACAACCTCAAAGACGAAACTCATATGAGAAGTTGATTACTTGATTTTGATGAGCTACCAATACCTTTGAGAATTTTTTTTGATCATCAACTATATATGATGGATCAGGGTCTGGATTACACCTCATGTGAATCTTCTTAGAATCCACCTTTATGTTGAAGATCTCAGTGGAGTCACCAAGGTAGAAGTACAACCTCAAATATTTTTGATCTCCTGCTACCTTCAAGAGCTTACTTACTTTGATTTGAATCAATTTCCTAGGATAATGTAGCTTCAAACTCCCGAAAGACGCACCAAAAATTTATCACTAGGCTGACACCAATTGGGTTGTTCAATGGTCAACCTAATGCAACTATTTCAAACCACTTTGGACTGAAATTTATCCCTTCCAGTTAGAGAGGCCTCTCTCAAAGAAAAAAAGTGAATATTGAAGATGAAACTTGTATTGCAGATTGCCAACTCTTTTTGTATTTTAAGTGATTTTGTAAGTGGAAGATGTATAAAAGGCTACCACTGGGCATGGAGTCAAATATGGGACTTCAATCACAAGCAAATGTATTTCATGGAAGCTGAGGCAATTAAGCTTAAAGATAAATTTTTACAACATACACATAAACCATGAAGGAAATTGGAGCTTAATACTATAAATTCTAAGTAATCATGAGAATATGAAGTTGATGATAATATGAGAAATGGAAAAACATAAACACATAATCTTAAATGAAATCTCAGGTCTGAAAATATTTTTTCAACTGTATATTAGCTTGGTGAAACATAATTACATAATATTTCTCATCTACATTCATCAACCAACCCCCTCCAAATTCAATAAACCTCTCATTTATAGAGTGAGATATTTGTTACAAAGGTCTACCACCTGGGCTAGACTTTGATACTTAACCCTAATATATAATTCAACTAGGATTACATCACTCTATGACCATTAATAACTTAAACAAAATGTCTAGCAACCCGTGTCTGTAATCCCTATCGGATCAAACTGATGTGTTGAGGTGGCCAACTGATACAATGGATTTAAGGTCTTCATAGACCTGATTTGATGATGATCTGTCCATTTCTGTGAGGTGGCATCATGATGAGTTGTTTAGCCATGTCAGCCATTTGGAGTGGATTGTTGAGTTTCCCCTAAAAAAGATGGTCCAATGATATCCCTGATCTCATTTGATGACTCATCCACCTTTCTTTCTGTGTTGACTGCCAAAAAAATTTCAAAAATGGCATGACACTGTAAAAAATAGGGCATTATGAACTTCCGTAGCGTACTTTCGCAACAACTTCAAAAACCCATATTCTGCACATTTTTTGACTTTGCTTACTGCTAAAGATTCTTCCTTAGGATTGATGTGGTAAATACATGCTCCAGGTCACCTCTGTTCATATACTTTTCAAGAAGTTTTTCTTAAAAGAAACCTACAACACTTTCATAGTGAAAACTCACCTTCAAGCCTGGAGTACTCTACAAAAGTACCTAGTTCACTGTATTTTGCTCTTTTCTTCTTCTTTTTTCCTAAAAAAAAATTCTACAACCTATATATGCCTGGTTATGATAGCATAAGAAAAAATTTAATTAAAAAATGTGTGGCCTACCATGCCTCATGGATTAACATCATCATCTTGTACAATTATCTTAAGGCCCTTTTTCTTCAACTCTTCTTGTACCATTTCCATTTGTGATTCCAAGATTTTGAATTGACCTTGCAACTTCCTTATTTCTACGTGTAGCCACCTATTTATCTTAGAAAGATGATTCATCATCCTATGCAGGGGTAGTTTCCTATTCAACATCTTCCCTGACTTATCTTCCATCTCATTCAAGAAATCTAGTTGTTTGCTCACTTCCCTTTTGAAATTGTTCATCTCCATCCTTTCTTGTTTGAAATATGCCAACTCCAAATTTTCTTCCAGGACCTCTTCTCTAGATTCCTTCAGCTGCTCTTTTAAGAGCTCCAATTTAGTCTTTTCCTAGACTTTCTCTTTACCTTTTCTTATCTTGATTAACTCTACCTCTGTTGGAGATAATTTTTCTATTTCTTCCCATGACGGGAGCTTCTTTTGCTATGGTTTTCTAAGCATCTCCTCTAACATTTTTCCCTTAGAAAATTGCGACATAGTGAATGGATTCCTAGGTTTGAAGATAAACCCTGAATATTCTTTTGAGAAATCTAATTTCTTGGCCCGAAGGCCCTTCTTTTTGGTCTCTGCTTTATTAGTTTCGGCAGGCTTTACAATAGGAGATTCTTTAATCGCAATTGCCTCCAGGATGTCTGTAGACTTACGCCTTCCCTTAGTCTGACTTCTAGTAAGCCTCTTGTGGGTACTTATGTATGTTTTTACTTGACTACTGGTAGAGGTTTGTTTTGGTGCCACAGTCTCCTACACTTGCTCAATCTCCAGCTCCATAGGTTTTTCTATAGGCTGGATTTCAATATCATGACCAACTGAAGGTTCAAATCCAAACTCCTTAATTTTCCTCGGTGTATTTGGCTTGGACTTTGGTGTCTTCTTTGGAGTGAGGACATCAAATTCATATCCACTCAAAAATAGGAATGTAGACCATCCATTATTAGTTTGTTCAATTCTTCCACTATTAGCAATTTGATCAAAGCATGATGGAAAACAAAGGTGTCACTAGTTTCAGGTTTTTCTTGCACCTTATCTTCCATTTTTCCCAAACTCCTAAATAGATAATAAGGTAAGTCCAGTGGCTATTTACCTATGAAGTGTAGAAGTAGTTTGAAATTTTATTGATAGATCATATGGAATCTACCTTCACACGTAAAATACTTTCGAATCACCATTAAATATTTTGAATAATTACCCTTGAGGCAGGTTCTGGGAATGCATGAACTCATATCCATACCTCTGTGCTCCTCTTTCAAAACCTCATCACAATTCTACAACTTAACTTCATCACGTTAAAACATGCCTCTCTTGATCTTGGAATTTTAGTAGTTCGTGCAATTGTGTCAGGAGACACAACAAAGTTTAACATACCTACTTAAAAACCTGTACCAATGAAATTAACAGCAAAAGCCTTTGACACTTGTGCATGGTATCCTTGTAGCTTTTGGCAGAAATGAAGATAGCCTACATCAGCAAATGCCCGTGGTAAGATGGGGTCTTCCTCGAGCAGCCTCATGTCCATAGGATCATATCGAACAATGGTTCCACCTTTATTTGATTTCTTCTGTGATGCCATATCTTCAAAAACTTGTTTTTCAACTCCTTCCTTGACACAAGTAGAAACATTTGAGACAACACACTAGTTCTTTGACACAGGTGAAACTAAGTTTATGAAAACTGCTTGATCGAAAACTAGGCCTCTAGACAGTTGGCAAAAAAATTGAAACAACTTACCATGATAAGGGTAAAATATTTAAATTGAAAATCGAAATTCAATGAACAAGTGGGATGAATGGGTGGAAAAAAGACATGATGAAAGGGAAATGAATCAAGATACCTCTGTGTAATGGTTTTGAGTGTCTCACAATGGTTTGGGATCTCGAACTCCAACTAGATCATTGACATTTGAAACAAACCATTAGCACTTGATTACACAACTGGGCAGTCTATATGACATGTGAGATTACATGGAAAAGTTGACAGGATGGTGGGGAATGAGTCAAATAGTCAAAGGGAGGTTTTGAAGCCTACTCGGAGGGGGGGGGTGGGGGGGTGTGGTATTAACTAGAGAATGACCTGTAGTGGCGTTGGTTTTGAGAAACGAATTTACCCCCCCGCGCCCCCTGTGGATATCGTTCTTAAACACTTGGGGGGTGCAGGTTTGGATGCACACCATTGATTTGAGAACATAAGATCTCGACCCTTGAAATCTGCAAGATTTTTATTTTACATGTCAATATCATGTCACTTTATTAGGAATTTGGATTCTATGATACATAAATTTTATATAAAATTATTCGATGATAATCACATCAAAGAATATATTGCCGACGTGTTTCGAACCTGCCAGTGTGGTTCATCATTAGGACAAGGTGAGAAATATGATCAATGAACTAGTTTAAATGGATAAAGGGACACTCCAACTAGCAGTTGTAAATAATGGCTAGTTTGAGTCAAACAAGAAAATTAAAATGAATTAATTAATATATATATATATATATATATATATATATATATATATATATATATATATATATATATATATATAATTTATTTATTTATTTATTTACTAATTTATTTTATTTTTTAGTTTGACTAAAATAAGGAAATTAAGAAATTTAATTAATTTAAAAATGAATTGATAATAGTTGCATACAATTTAATTTAATAATAATGATAATAATAATAATAATAATAATAATAAAATATACAGTTATTAATTATTCATTTTAATTTTATTGTTTGAGTCAAACTAGCCATTATTTACAACAACTAGTTGGAGTGTCCCTTTATCTATTTAAACTGGTTCATTGATTAGATTTCTCATCTTGTCCTGATGATGAACCACACTAGTTGGTTCGAAACATGTCGGAAATATATTCTTTGATGTGATCATCACCGAAAAAATTTATATACATCATGTAACTTTATTTACATAATGGATTAACCATATAAATATATGGTTAATAATTTAACACATACTTTATTATAATTTTTTTTTTTAAGAGACATTTTGAAAATGCTTTGACAACTAACTGATTCAAACTTTATGACAAAAATGAAACCTTTTTCCCACCATTAGAAAATAAGACAAGTTTCATAGTGCATGCAGTGTTCAAGAGGTTTAATTCACTATGGAAGTGTCAGTAACTTCCGTAGAAAACCCTGGCTGTTTTATACTGATTTCGGTATGGATTTTGGTGAAAGTGCCAAGTGTACAAAAATGAACATATTTTCTCATGCATGAGATTTTTTTTAGATTTTTCCTTGACATGACCCCTATCACATGAAAAATGACCTTAAATACCCCTCACATATGTTCATTTTTTTGAAAATTTGAATTCCAAAGACCTTATTCAAACCTAATTGAATCAACCTAATTAAATTAAGATCACAAACCTATAATAACCTAAATGTTATCATGGATAACAAAGTGATTGAGGAAGAGGTGTACATAGAGCATCTAGAAGGATTTTAGACCTTCGACAGAGAGTCACATGTGTGTAGACTCAAGAGAGAGTTGCATGGTACACTTGGATCGACAACTACTTCATCGAGTTGGGCTTCACTAGGTTGGGCTTCACTAAAATTGAAGCAGATGTGAACCTTTACCATATTGTGGTAGAAGGTAAATTATTGATCATTGTACTATATGTCGATGATTTTATTCTGACAGGTGATGAGTAGCTGATCAAATATTGCAAGAAAATTTCCGATGAAGGATATGGGGCCCTTGCATTATTTCCTTGGATTAGAAATTTGGCAAAAGATGGGGAACTATTTTTATCTCATGGAAAGTATGCCACCAATATTCTAAAGAAGTTTCACATGGAGAAAAAAAAACCCATGGAGACTCCTCTAGCAAGGAATTGGAGGAAGGGAGATTCTACTTCAGGAGAAGTGGTAGAAGCTACCATCTATAGGAAGCTTGTGGGTTCACTCTTGTACTTGGTGAACACATGAAAAAACATATGTTATGCAATTTACCAACTTATTCAAGCTATGGTTAAGCCTACCAAGCTCTATTGGAAGGCAGGAAAATATGTGTTGAGATACCAGAGAGGCACCACTTAGTTTGGGATATGGCATAGCTGGACAGAGGGAGTGAAGCATCAAGGCTTCACAGATGAAGATTGGGTGGGGAGTCCATCCAATAGGAAGAGCACATGAGGGGGCATATTTAGTATTGGGTCAGTAGTAGTTCCTAGTACAACAGGAAGCATAGATAAGTTACACTCAGTTTAGCAAAGGCAGAGTACATGGCTGCTAGTCAAGAAACTTGTGAGGCTATATGGATGAGGAAGATCCTTGTTGGGTTAATTGGTCAACAGATGGATCTGATGGTGATTTATTATGATAACCAAAGTTGCATCAAAATATCGGTTAATCCATTTTTTCATGACATGTCCAAGCATATTGATATCCCGTATCACCATCTTAGACATTGTGTGCAGAGGAGGATTATGTCATTAGAGTACATTTCTATAGAGGAGAAGGATGCAGACATCTTAACAAAGGAATTGTTAAGAGGAAAATTTGAATTCTAGAGAGATAGGATCGGTGTAACAGAAAATCCCTTTCTTGTTGGGAGGGAGTGTTGGAAATGACAACAAGAAGAGGCTTATAATTAATTTTCCCATAATTAAATTAGAAGGAAATTATAATTCCACATCACATGGCAACTTGTACGAGTTAAATATGTCAAGAAGAATTATTTAGCTCATTCAATTCAAATTTAGGGTAAAACTAGAGGCATGCATATTGTTCCCTAAGTTTTAGGGGCCCTAGTTGCAGTTTATTTTGAGTTGTAACTATTTAACTTAATTATTTGAGTTAAAATCAGTTTAACTAGTTCTAACTGATGGAGGAAATAGTGAGTGGTCTAGTGAATTAAATCTAATTTAATTCACATGAAGTGGTCAATTAGATAAATTATAATTCACTAAAAATATCTCATGTATGTCAGTTTTGAGGAAGACCCAGTCGATATTGGAGTTAAAGGGAAGTGTACTATCGGTTGTATAATTAGAAAATTGTACAGGTGGTGCATGGCGTTAGAAGAAGAGCCTTAATGTATTGCACAATCATTATTGGGGAATTTCGTAATTAATAGGGGCTCAATTTCCCTAGGGATTGCGAAAGAAATAAGGGCATATAGATGCCAATAAATTGGTTAAGTATTGAACCAATCTAGCATAGGAATCAATGAGATAGACGAAGATACGGAAGAGAGCTCTCAAGCCTTAGAGAAGCATTGTATTTTCTCATAGTCTTTGACTTATGCAATATACAGATAATGGGGTTTTTAGCTGAGGCTTTCCCCAGATAAATATTTGTGTTGTGCGATTGAAATTCTTTCTCCTTCTTGTTCATCTGATTGTATGATCGTAATTGGTTTCCATAGTTTGTAGAGTAGTTTCAAGTATTCTTTTTTAGTATTTTACAAGATCAGTTGAATCCGTTAGCAAAATTATTTGCTAAGTCATGAGGCCATTCCATAGTTTTATTTTCAGGATTAAAGTTCAAAAAATTCAAAATTTAAATATTTTTTTTAGGCGCTACTAGCATTTCCTGAAGCACCAAATTTTTAAGCCTTTCATACAGTTTGTTATTTCCTATTTCTATATTTTTATTTTTATTTTCCAATGCTACTCTAATTTCCAGAATCATACTATGTTTTTTAAATAGATCTAAAAATCACATCCGATTTAGTTATACCACGTGTCATAGGGTTAATACACACCATTTTTTCTTTATTTTTATATCTTTCACAATCTAATTATAGGTATCGTATTACAGTTAGTTAGCTAAGGTCAAGTCACTGTATACGTTGAGGTACATGTGTCATCCACAGTTAATGACCGAACCATTTCCCATCATGCCTGCCTATGCTAGTTCAGTCATCCATACATTAAGGTACGTATTTTTTTGAGTTAAAGGGATAATGGTGATAACACCGCACACCATAACCGCTCGGCTGGATGCACAACACTGCTACCGGAAATTCTAGCCAATAAACAACACAGTTTGTGGAGGTGACTGTATGTCATCAAAGACATGTTCCATAAGCTATCTGGATATCCCATATGGAAAACACAACCAACTTAAGGTGGTGATGGTGTGTCACATGGTACACATCATGATCATGAATATTTGTAATGATGGAGGGTGATTTGCATTGGGTGGTGAACTAAGATTTAGTTTTAAAACCACCATAAAAACACGAGTGTTGTTATTTTTAGTCTAAGATGCTGGATTCAAATTTTATGAGAGTTATAGTTGGAGAAGAAATCTATATTTTAGACAAGATTCCAGAGAATAATACAGGCCACACCTGTAAGGTAAAATCTTCCTATTCTACCACCTATCATTTGCAAGAGACATAGTCATTTATTTTTCTGAAGATGACTGAAATAGGTGGTAAGATAAATCGAATAGAGCCACAAGGTGAAGATTCGGTTGATGATAATCCAAGGGTAAGAAATCTGTTTATGTAGTCAGGATGGTATCCTCTTTGCACCAGGTTGGGAAGCTCACATTCATGGGTTTATCTAAAGTTTTATAATTCTTTTTATGGATAGGAGTCTACAATTTATGGCCTCACTTTGTAGGGTTCTGAAGAATCCATTGATGAAGCCTTTTAGCTTCCCCAAGAAGGAGAAAGGTGGTTCAAGGGACAAGTTATCATAGGAGGTGATCTCAACAGCTTCCTCAAGGATGTTCACAAGGATCCAAATAGGGGAAAATGCATCCCAAGAAGCTACCTTAAGAATGACTAGGTAGAAGAAATCAATCTTATCAAGATATACCTCACATATGAAAGGAGGTATACAGTGGTATTCCTATATAACACAAGGTTTTTTTTTCATATTGCAGGGATGAAGAAATTGAATCTGCCATTTTTCTTGTTGAATAGCCTAACCAATATGTCCACAATGTTTTAGACCCATAATGATGTTTCTAAGTACAGCTTGTACCATCAAGCTTTGATAAAATTTCTAGTTGAAGAAGAGTTGAGGAAGAGAAACCCTACTTGGGATCATTTTCTATTCTATAGGGTAGGAAAACCTATACCTACACCTCTAGTTCCACAACCTAATCCTCAGCCTACAAAGAGAAGAAAAAAAATAAAGTCTCATAAAGAGAACATTCATAAAAAGGCCAAAGGTAAGAAAGAGAAAGTCTCTGTAGGAAAAATTGAAATAAATGTAGAAAAAGGAGAGAGCTCCTCAGCAAGAAAGTCGAAGTCCATGAAGAGAATACCCCATGTTCCTTCATTTTGCAATGTATACACTAGAGCTGGAAGAGGAAGGTATGCAACAAAAAATAATTCAAAAGCGCAGATGCTAACGGAAATTCCGAAAGCACCTATTTAGAAAAAGTTTTAGAATGAGTATCAACCTACACCATCAGATGAAGAAATCTTTTAAGATTTTGGATATGAAATCAATAGAAAAAATAAGAAAGAAGAACCTAAACCTATTTCTAGCACCAGAAAGATAAATACAATAGAGAGCAATAAATTTAGACTTAAATCCAAAAAAATTCTCAACCCAAGCCTATTGACATAAGTCCTTCATTTTGAAGGGAAACCTCAAGGTTCAAAGATAGAGAAAACATAAAAATCCATGAAGAAAAGTAAGAACCCAACCCCTTCAAAAAGGCACTCAGAGCCATGAAAAAGAAGAAATACATAGGAGGGTGCTAGGAAGGACAAAGAAATTGTCAAGGAGGCAACTACAAGAGAAACCAGATCCAAGACATCAATTGCTAAAAAAAAAATTGATTTAGATAAACAGGTTGAAGCTGCAACACACTTAGAGGAAAGGTACAAAGGTTTTTGATACTAATTCCTTTTTTCTTATCAGTTACAAATTTTGAAGAGCAACCTAGTTGTTATGGAATACAAGGAAGCACATAATTTTTAGAATTTTTCTGTGTATTTTGAAAAAGAAACAGGGTGCTATTGGAATTTATGGCAGCATTCCAAATTTTGTGCAGATACAGGTTTTTACTAGAATTTCTGGCAGCACCTAGTTTAACTAAATTTTGACACTTGTCAACAAGTTTTTCCGAGCCAGTTAAGGATGGATAAGAACCCATAACTAAATTGATAATACAAGTGATGGTGAGAGGTAGTTATGAGGTTGTTAGAGGTCTTATTAAATGAAGCTGCATGGTTATTAAAGTCCCAATACACAAGGAGAAAATTCATCATCAAAAGGGGCAACATGACAATACACTCAGCATTCCAGCCCAAAAGTTTTCTCTTCTTATTTCTCCTTTTGTCCTTTCTATTTTATTTTTAGGGGATAAGGATGTAATGTCTTTTGAAACATATGTGATGTTATATGTGATGTAATGTATTTTGACACATAAGGATGTAATGTCTTGTAAATACTATTTCCAGGATGGATGTCAGTCTACCTGAAGACTGAAAATAATAGAAAAAAATTGTTTTCTTCATGCTGGAGGATTTTGTGACTCAATGAAAATATAATGTCTAGTGTGTATATTTTCTTTGTTAATTTTTTCTAAAATATAAATTGAAGCAAATAGAGAAGTTTGAGTGAGAATCCATTAAAGGATTTAACAATAAATTATCTTCTTTCACTTTTCTACAACTTATATGTGTGTAATAGAACATGTCAGTGAAGATTTCATAGAGGATTTGTGGAATAATTTATACATGCAATCTATTTTCTAAGCGTTGTTTGTTTAACATAAACATAGTTTGTGTTAAAGGTCATCATCATAGCCGTGTGACTGATTTAGGATAAGAATATTTCCTAAAATAGGTACCAGTTATTCATCTTCTTCCACTTGTGTACTCTTCTCCCTATACTACCTTTTACCCACACAATTTATACTTGCCACAACTTGAAAAATGCATGAATGTCTTAAATAACATAAAATCATGCAAAAATATTTGAGAAATCCATCTCACCACTCAAACATCCCCTTTAAAATTTGAAATGAACTATGATGTGTAAGGATTACTCCTTAAGTAGTCAAGGAGTGACTTCTTACGCTAACATCTTTAGCGCCGTTTTCAGGGAGGAAAATTGAAGTTTATCCCTGGGTGAGTGGAAAATTTGTAAGTCTAGATCTGAGGTGTACATTTCCAGATGTATTTTTAGATTTCTTTACACCTCGTGACTCCATTGAGAAGTTTTGGCTCCTAGAATGAATAGAACTAGGGCTAACCCATATTCCCCTTTGAGAATTCCAGTTTCTGACCCTGAAAAGCTAATCAAGAAAAAGAGTAAACGAATTTTTGCCTCTACTACTATTGTTTTCTCAAAGGATGTTCCTAAAAAAGTCCTACAAACTTTATCCCCTGATTTTGCAGAAAATCCTGTACATCCCTTGTTTTCCATTAAAAAAAATACCCAAATCACAAGTAGGTTCTTCATCATCTTCTGTTCACAATCCACCTATTTTTATTCCACAAATCCCAACAAATCACACCATGGTAGGTCCAAACCCACCCCCTAACCAAATGGATGAAATTTTTGCTGCAAGGTATGCCCCGTTGGTTTTACCTCAAACTATGAATGCATTACCTGTAGGAGATTATCTCAAGTACATAACTAAGTTTAGTGGTGAGGGAGAGGTAACAGCTGAAGAACACCTTGCCGTTTTTTATGCCTATGGTGACAACATGAATATTGAGCATGAATATGTTTAAATGAGATTTTTTGTTCAGATTCTTGAGGGTGATGTAAGAAAATGGTTCAGATCCTTGATAGCTGGTAGCATCACTGGAATTAAAGCCGTAGATGATACATTTTTAAGGAAATGGGGTGATAAGAAATATTATATGTATTATATCACTGAATTTGGTGCAATAAAAATAAAAGAAGGAGAACCAGTTTCTGATTTTTCTAAGAGATCCAATAAGATGTATAGTAAAATACCTACTGAAATCAAACCTACTGAAGCTTCATCCAAAATCACTTATGCTGGTGCCTTTGATCCTAATTATTGTTTATTATTGAGAGAAATAAGATATGCAACACTAACAAAAATGCAGGACAATGCACTGGATGTAGAGTCTAATGTGTTAGTAGCTGATAGATTGAGAGGAGGGATTGATAGAGAAAAAGGAAAGAAAAAAAATGAAGTTTCTACTTCAAGAACTTTAGAAATTGATCCTAAGTTAGATGAGTTGACCAAGATGGTCAAGTCATTGACTACTGAAATTTCCAAGCTCAAGATGGAAGCAAGACCAGCTACAACTAGAAATGCTTCATTTGGTCTACATAGTAGGTAGAAATTTAGAAGAACTAATGTTCCTCAAATTTTGTAGAGAGAAAGGAGAGAGGTTGATGATAAAAAATTTCAGCCTCCTTTGCAGAATGCTATATTTGAAGATGAAGAGGAAGCTGAAAGGTTGGAGAAGGATGCTGATATCAATTTTATGTGAGACAAAGAAGGGTTGATTCATGTTACACAAACAGAGTATGAAGATTTTAAGTCATATACTTAGAATACTAAAGTGGTTCCTAATCATTAAATGCTTGTAGCTGATCATCAAAGCCGATATAATCTCATATCAAAGAATATTGATGATAACCCACAACCTATTGCACAGTCAAAGAAGAATAAGGACACAAAAAATATTCCAGTAGGAAAACAAGTTGAAAAATATAAATTACTGGAAATTCTAGTAGCAGTCAATAATCCTTCACTTGAGGTAAAAATTGCTCACAAATTTCCATCTATTTTCAATTTTTAGAATGAAATATAAAAGATAAATATTCATGTTCCTCTTGTAGAGCTTATGAAAAATGATGATTTCAAAAAGACCTTTATGAAAGCTCTTCAAACCCCACCTATTGAAGTAGATTCTAATTTTTTTAAGCTTCAAGATGAGAAGCCCACTGTTATTTTAGGTCCATTGGTAAAAGACAGAGATGAATATACCCCTCCTTTTTATCTATCTCTGAATATTCATGAAATGATCTTGCATAATTTCCTAATGGACTCCAGAGCCTCACATAATTTAATGCCCAAGGTAGTTAAGGATGAACTAGGTATTGAAGTAACTAGAGAGTACCAAGATCTCTCCTCCTTTGATTCCCGGAAAGTTCAAAGTCTTAGTGTCATCAGAGACCTTGTAGTAAGCCTTTTTTAGTTCCCATGAGAGGAATGGTGATGGATATTGTTGTAGCTAACATTCCTCGTATATTTGGCATGTTACTTTCTAGGTCATGGATTAGAAGGTTGGGATGAACATTGCAAATGGATCTCACTTATGCTACTGTCCCTGTTTTTGGAGGAGAACAAAGAAGATTTTATAGAGAAGCTCAACTAGCATATATAATTAGTGACAACAAAGACCCCACTAATCATCAAATTTATGATAGAAAAAATGATGTTGGTTCAAGCATCTTACACATGGATAATGTTGTCCTATCTGCATAAAAGTTTCAGATTTTGAAGCCAGCTGAAAAAAAGATCAGTCATGAAGGATCCTAACTATGGAAAATGTGCTTTGATGGTTCATGTTCTAAAGAAGGAGCTGGTGCAGGAATAGTTATTATTTTTCCTTTGAAAGAGAGCTCCACTTTTTCTTTCAAACTTGAATTTGAAGCAACTAACAATGTGGTTGAGTATGAAGCTCTGCTGATTGGTTTAAAAGCAAAAAAGGACATGAATATTTGAGAAATTTCTATTTTTGGAGATGCTGAACTTATCATTCAGCAAATTAGAAATGTTTATCAAACTAAGCATCCTGGACTTAGAGATTACCAGAATGAAGTATGGAGTATTTTAGAAGACTCATTCTTGGCTTTTAACATTTCTTTTGTTCCAAGAGAAAGTAATATTTTGGTTGAATCACTTTCTATTTCATCAAGCTCATTTAAGATCCCAATACCTATGAAGCTAAAATATGAAGTGGAAGTCAGGTTCAGGCCTAGAATTCCTGACAATGTCAAGCATTGGAAAGTTTTTGAAGATGACCAGGAAATTAGAAGATTCATTGAAGCTGTCAAAGATTTTTTTGTCCTAAAAATTGATCAAGATGAATATTTCATGAAGGATGATGTTGATTTTCAAGACACCAAAAATTTTCAAAAACAAATTGTTGATCAACCTATCATTCAAATTCCTACCAATCACATTCCCAAGGGGTTAATCCCACTTGAGAAGCTATTTGATCACAATGATGTCTCAGTCAAAATACAGTTAGCTGAAATAGAAATAGAATTAGAATTTTTCAATTTGGGCACAAAAAAAGAAACAAGGTATGTGAAGCTGTCAAAAGTTTTATCAGAAGAAATTAAGGCTGAATACCACAAGATGTTTTATGAATTTGTTGATGTTTTTTCCTGGAAATATGAAGATATTAAGACATATGATACAACTATCATTGAGCATAGGATACCATTGAAGGATGGTACTAAGCCATTCAGACATAAATTAAGGAAAATCAATCCACTATTCTTACCAGTGATGGAGAAGGAAGTTAAGAAAAATTTGGATGCCAAAATCATCACTCCATTAAGATACTCAGATTGGGTTGCTAATCTAGTTCCAGTAAGGAAGAAGAGTGGTGAATGCAGACTATGTGTGGATTTTAGAAATCTTAACAAATGCTGCAAGAAAGATAACCATCCTTTGCCAAATATGGATCATATTATTCAAAAGTTGGTTCAAACAAAATTTCTATGTTAGATGGTTTCTTCGGGTACAATCAAGTTTTAGTTTGGATGGAAGACCGAGAGAAGACATCATTCACTACTCCTTGGGGAACATTCATGTATGCAATGATTCCATTTGGACTTATGAATGCCGAAGCTACTTTTCATCGTGCTATGGACTTTGCATTCATTGGAGAAAAGTACAAATTCTTGGTAATATATTTAGATGATATTACTGTTTATTCAAATTCGGATCAAGAACACATTAAACACTTGAGACAAGTATTTGTTAAATGAAAAAAATATTGTATATCATTGAATCCAAATAAGTCTCATTTTTCTCTGAAGGAAGGTAAGATGTTGGGTTACATAGTTTCTAAAGATGGCATGAAAATTGATCCTAAGAGAGTGATTGCAATTCAAGATTTAACATTTCCAAGATCCAAGAAAGAGGTTCAATATTTCCTTGGTAAGATGAATTTCTTAAGAAATTTTATTCCAAATTTTTCTGAAGTGGTTAAGAATATTACTTGCATGTTGAAGAAGGAAAAGAAAGCAAGTGGGCCATTGAATGCATCAATTCATTTGAGATGAAAAAAAAAAGTCCATTATTGAAGCACCTCAACTGGTAAGCCCTGAATAATCAAAGCCTTTCTTGATCTTCTCATTTGCCTCAGAAGATACCATTGTTGTTGTTTTGTTACAAAAATATTTAGAAAATAAGGAAGCTCCCATATCATTTTTCAGCTGAGCACTTAGAGACGCAGATTTGAAGTTTGAAATGTTGGAAAATCATGCCTATGTATTAGTGAAAGCTCTGAAAGCTTTTAGAGTTTATATTATGCATGCTCAAGTTATTTATTATGTATATTCATTTGCTATTAGAGAGATATTAGTTCAACCTGATATTGATGGAAAAAGAAGAAAGTGGGTGACTAAATTTCTTGAGTTTGATTTAGAGATAAATCCTACTAAAATAATCAAAGGTCAAGGATTAGCCAAACTACTAGCTGAAGAAAATTGTAAAGTTTTGGGCTTGAATCTCATTGATGACAAATTTGAAGGGTAGAAAACAGAACCTATAGAAAACATGGCAGTGGATATAAAGCTTTATGAATGCAGTTGGTATAAGGACATCATCTATTTTCTACAGCATTTAAAACCTCCTTCAAATTATGATAAAAGCATAGTAAGATCTTTGAAGCTAAAAACTGTTAAATTATGCATTAAATATAATTGTTTATATTGGAAATATCCTACAGGAATTTTTTTGAGATGCACTGACCCAGATGAGTCCAAGAAATTTATCTTCAATATGCATAGTAGTGTGTGTGGAGGGAATCACTATTGGAGAACTACAACATACAAAATATTGAGAGCTGGCTATTTTTGGCCTAGATTTTTTTCCGATGTATGTTCTGAAGTGAGAGCATGTGAAAAATGTCAAAAGTTCACCGACAAGAAACATTTGAAGTCTTTGCCTCTAAAGCCCATAGTTGTTTCTGCACCTTTTCAGCAATGGGGCTTAGATTTCATTGGAGAAATTCATCCACCTTCAAGTGGATAGCATCATTGGATTCTTGATGCAACTGATTAATTCACCAAATGGAGTGAAGCAATACTTACCAGGAATGATACTCATAAATTTATTATTAATTTTCTGGAGCGAATCATAATGAGATTTGGATGTCCATCAAGGTTAGTAGCAGATAATGCAGCTGCTTTTAAAGCCACTCCATTAGTAATTTTTTGTGAATATTATGGCATTAAGCTCACTCATTCTAAAAATTACTATCCACAAGGGAATGGTTTAGCTGAATCATCAAACAAAATTTTGGTAAGGATCATCACCAAACTGTTGGAGAAAAACAAGAAAGCATGGGATTCAAAACTAAAGTTTTCTTTATGGGCAGACAGGGTGACAATCAAAAAGACTATTAATACATCACATTTTCAAATGGTTTATGGAACTGATGTTTTTTTTCCAATTCAATTGGTCATTCATGTAGCTAAATTTCTGCAAGATCAAGAAGTTGAACCAGATGATATGACCAATATAGTTTATCAAATCATAGAAGTGCAACAAAAGCAAGAACATCGATATGATTTGGTAAGAAAATATCAGCAAGCTGTGAAGCAAGTTTTTGACAAATGAACTAAAAAGGAAGATTTTTAGATTGGAGATCTAGTGTTGAAGTGGGATGCACAACATCCAGATCCATGTAAGCATTTCAAGTTTGATGCTTTGCGGATTGGTCCTTTCAGAATCTCAAACATTCTTCAGAACAACACTTTTGAGTTGCAACATCTTGATGGAGCAGAACTATTTGGAGGCCCATTCGATGGGCACTTTCTCAAAAAAATATTTTACTAAGGCTGTTGGTAGCCTAATTCCATTGTAAATACCAGTGTGTTTTCATAATAAGACTCCATATCCCAATGACAAGGCATTGAAACTAAAAAATATTCCTAGAGACTTGTACGGAGAGATATATCCTCTGTGGAGCCAATGTTAGCATAGTTCTTTGCTAAGTCATGAGTCCATTCCATAGTTTTATTTTCAAGATTAAAGTTCCAAAAATTCAAAATTAAAAAAAAAAATTGGGTGCTACCGGATTTTCTGGAAGCACCAGTTTTCTAAGCCTTTCGGATAGTTTGTTATTTCTTGTTTCTGTCTTTTTCTTTTTATTTTCCGATGCTACCGCAATTTCCAGAAGCATACTCTGTTTTTTAAATAAAGCTAAAAAGTGCATTCGATTTAGTTATACCACTTATCATAGGGTTAATATGTACCAATTTCTTTTTGATATCTTTCATGATCTAATGGTAGGTGTCATATTACATTCAGTTAGCTAAGGTCAAGTCATTGTATATGTTGAGTCACATGTGTCATCTGCAGTTAATGACCGAACCATTGCCTGTCATGCATGTCTATTCCAATTTATTCATCCATACGTTAAGGTATGTGTTTCTCTGAGTTAAAGGGATAGTGGTGATCACACTACACATAAAAACCGCTCATCTGGCTGCACAACACTGCTGCCCAAAATTCCGGCCAATCAACAACACAGTTTGTGGAGGTGACTGTATGTCATCAAAGATAATTTTCATAAGCTATCTAGAGATCCCATATGGAAAACATAGCCAAATGAAGGTGGTGATGGTGTGTCACATGGTGCACATCATGATCATGAATATTTGTAATGATGGAGGGTGATTTTCATGGGGTGGTGAACCAAGATTTAGTTTTAAAACCACCTTAAAAACAAGAATGTTTTCATTTGAAGTCTAAGCTACTAGATTTGAATTTGCTCAGAGTTATAGTTGGAGAAGAAGTATGGATTTCAGAATAGATTCCAGAGAAGAATACAAGCCACACCTATAAGGTAAACTCTTCCTATTCTGCCACCTATCATTTGCAGGAGACATAGTCATTTATTTTTCTGAAGATGACTAAAAGAGGTGGTAAAATAAATCGAATAGAGCCACAGGGTGCAAATTTGGTTGATGTTAATCCATGGGTAAGAACTCTGTTTATGAATTCAGGATGGTATCATCTTTGCACCATGTTGGGAAGCTCACATTTAGGGGATGCTCCAGTGTTTGCTAATTATTTTAATGGGCAGGAGGCTACAATTTATGGCCTCACTTTGCAGGCTTCTGAAGACTCCATTGCTGAAGCCTTTAACATTCCCCAAGAAGGAGAAAGGTGGTTCAAGGGAAAAGTTATCAAAGGAGGTGATCTTAACAACTTCTTGAAGGATGCTCACAGAGATCCAAATTGGGAAAAAGGCATCCCAAGCAACTACCTTAATAATGACTTAGAAGAATCAATCAATATTATCAAGATGTACCTCACATGTGAAAGGAGGTATACATTGGTATTCCTCTATCACATGAGGTTTATTTTTCATATTGCAGGGATGAAGACATTGAATCTGCCATTTTTCTTGTTGAAAATCATGACCAAGATGTAAGCAAGGGCTTAGACCCATAATGATGTTTATGAGTACAACTTGTACCATCAATATTTGATAAAATTTCTGGTTGAAGAAGAGTTGAGGAAGAGAAACCAGACTTGGGATCATTTTCTATTCTATATGGTAGGCCAACCTGCACTACAATTCCAGTTCCACAACCTAATCCTTAGCCTAAAAATATAAGAACAAAAATAAAGGTCAGAAAGAAAACATTCATAAAAAGGCCAAAGGTAAGAAAGAGAAAGTATCTGTAGGAAAAAATGAAATAAAGGTGGAAAAAGGAGATATTTCCTCAATAAGAAAGCCAAAGTCCATGAAGACAATACACCATATTCCTTCATTTCCAAATGTATACACTAGAGCTAGAAGAGGAAGGTCTATGACAATAGATAAGTGAAAAGCGTAGGTGCTACCAGAAATTCTGGAAGCACCTATTCAAAAAAAGTTGCAGAAGGAGTATGAACCTACACCATCAGATGAAGAACTCCTTAAGGATGTTGGATATGAAATCAACAGCAAAAAGAATAAATAATAAGGTAAATCTATTACTAGCACTAGAAAGTGACATACAAGAGAGAGCAATAAGTTTAGAATTAAATCCAAGGCTATTCTCAAGCCAAGCCTATTGACAGAAGTAATTGATGTTGAAGGGAAAACTGAAGGTTCAAAGACAGAGAAAACAGAAAAATCCATGAAGAAAAGCAAGAACCCAACCCCTTCAGAAAGGAACTTAGAGCCCTCAAAAAGAATAAAAACATAGGAGGGTGCTAAGGAGGACAAAGGCACTATCAAGGAGGAAAATACAAGAGAAATCAGATCCAAAACATCAGCTTTTGATAGAAAAAATGATTTAGATAAATTGGTTGAAGCTGCAACACACTTAGAGGAAAGGTAAAAAGGTTTTTGGTACTAATTCCTTTTTTCTTATTAGTTACAAATTTTGAAAAACATCCTAGGTGTCATGGAATACAAGGAATCATAGAATTTTTAGCATTTTTCTGTGTATTTTGAAAAAGAAACATGGCACTACCAGAATTTCCAGTAGCATTCCAAATTTTGCACAGTTACAAGCTTTTACCACAATTTCTGGAAGCACCTGTTTTAATTGAATTTTGACACCTGTTAGCAAGTTTTTCCGAGCCAGTTAAGGATGGATAAAAACCCATTACTAAATGTATAATAAAAGTGATGGTTAGAGGCAGTTATGAGGTTACTGGAGGTCTTATTAAATGAAGCTACATGGTTATTAAATACTCAAGACACAAGGAGAAAACTCAGTAGAAAAAAGGGGTAGCATGACAATACAGTCAGCATTCCAGCCCATATATCTTCTCTTCTTCTTTTTCCATCTGTCCTTTCTATTGTATTTCAAGGGGATAAGGATGTAATGTCTTTTGACACATATGTGATGTTAGAATTAATTTTTCCTTATTTTTATAAGAGATGGAGTTGGTTCCTCTCTTGAAATATATATCACTTGTAAATACTATTTCCAGGTTAGATGTTAGTCCACCTGAAGACTGAAAATAATCAAAAAACCTTTTTGCTTCATGACGGAGGATTTTGTGACTCAAGGAACATATAATGTGTGGTGTATATCTTTTATTTGTTAATTTCTTCTAAAATATAAATTGCAACAACTAGATAAGTGTGAGTGAGAAGATGTTAAAGGATTTAACAGTAAATTGTTTGCTTTCAGTTTTCTGCACCTTATATTTGCGTAATAGAACATGTGAGTGAATATTCCATAAAGTATTTGAGGAATATTTTATACATGCAATCTATTTTCTAAGTGTTGTTTGTTTAACATAGACAAAGTTTGTTTTAAAGGTCATCATCATAGTTGTGTGACTGATAAAGGATAAGAATATTTCCTGAAATAGGTACCAACTATTCATCTTCTTCCACCTCTGTACTCTACTCCCTATACTACCTTTTACCCACACAATTTATACTTGCCACAACTTGCCAAATGCATGAATGTCTTAGGGAACATAAAATAATTTCAAAATATTTGAGAAAGCCATCCCACCACTCAAACAACCCCTTTAAAATTTGAAATGAACTATGATGTGTAAGGATTAATCCTTAAGCACTGAAGGAGTGACTTCTTATGCTAACATAATCTACATTGATTTTATACAAAATCTCTGGAGCCTTGGAACAACTTTGGTTCCCTAGAGTTTGTTGATTGAGATGGAAGTTCTCTAAAGCCCTGTAACAACTTTGTTTCCTTTGAGGTTGTGGGTTGATATAGTAGTCCTTGGAGGCAGGCTAGAAAAATTAGGAAGATACCAATATAATTTGGTGTTAGTAATTTCTAGACTGGTTAGGTGAAATTAGTATGGTTGAGGGTTAATGTGGTTTTCCTCTAAAATCCCTAGATGGTTCTATTTTGGTTTAACCGATATGATCCCACATTCATGCTTGGAATATGGCATAGGGGTGATTGGATGAAAGAGAGTATTGGTTCAGCCCAATATATGGTCGTGTGGTAAGTGGAAGTCCCTAACTTGGTTGTATTTTGCATATGTTAATATGAGCTATTATCTTATTGTGATTGATGATCACATGTACTGGTTAATGTGTCGATCTTATGGTATATTTTTCATGACTTCTATTATGGTTATATGCTATTTATATGCATGGTTATATAATGTTCTCTTGCTATGGATCTGGTGCATGATTGATCTAGGTGTATATTGGTGGCCAACCTCCTATTCCACCTAGACCTCCAGTCGGTTTCATCAGTTTCGTTATTTATAGCAACATTTACTATTTTTAGCATTTTCTGACGTCTTTAACTTCTGGAGCATCTTTGACCGCCTAAACGAAATTTTTTGAGGTTCGTAAAAGGCCCATAGGTGTAGGCAAGGGTCTGTAGAAAACCCTTTAGTACTCGGAGAGATATTTCTGACAAGGTATCATACATGCCAAACAAAGAAAATATGACTAAGTTACAACCCCAAAGGTTGGCTACCCAACCAACCCCAACAAGGCCCAACAACTCTTGGCGTTCCATCTCCTGGGGTTAGGGTTTTGGTTGTTTAGGGTTTTCCCTTGTTGTTCAATAATAAAAAGGTCATTGAGCCTCATTGTAACACAGGTCATAGGCATGTAGCCACCACCTCTCTTCTCAGAGATAAGCTACCATGCCCAAGCTAGTTTATTTCTATTTTATATGGAAGCATATTTCAGTTCTTTGATATTAATGAAATGAAGTTTTATTTCTGCTACAATTTTATGCATATTTTTATATCTGTATTCTATTATTTTCCTGCATAAGTTTGGATCAATGGTATCATAGCGGTCTTCTATTTGTCGGTTTTTCTTTTCATGTCCCCAACGAGGTCATGGTATAAGGAATTAGGGCTCGAACTGGATAAACCTTTGTAAGATAAAACTCGAAAACCCTGATGACTTGCCATGGCGAATGAAATTAAAGATGAGCGAGCAGGAGATCCTTTCAAAATATTTCTTGAGGAGGCCTTCAAGAAACAAAGGAACGTGATGATATATAAATTTTCCCAGATCCTTCAACGACTACCCATAAGTGATGCATCTTCGTCTGACAGCCACTATGGAGGTGCTACTCCTTTTAAGGTACAAGTTAAATTTGAAATTCCCATATTTGAATGCCAGATAGATCCGAATGTCGAATATAAATGGTTAAATCTATTGGAAGGATATTTTTCAATTCATGAATTTTCCAACCGGTAAAAGATTATTTTTTCACTCCTAAAATTCGCCCCCCATGTCAAGTACTGGTGGGAAACCTACTGTTATCAAAATGGCAAGGGGGAATACTCACTGTTTTCAGCTGGACCCACTTTGAATTATTTCTAAGACGCCATAAAGGAATGATATTACCCTTTTGGTAGATATGAACATAAATACATAAAGTGGACCATGATGTGGCATGGAAGGGACCAAGATGTGTTAAAGTTCACAAATGGTTTTCATGCCATTCACACGAAGCTGAGTATCAAGTATTTTGAGCTGCTTTTGGTAGTCAAGTACTGTGTCTCTCTGCATAAGTACATCCAGGATGAAATGGAGTTCTTGGACATCTCCTCACTCAGTGCCACCTATCGGTATGATGTCAATATTGAACAGAAGTTTAAACAGAAGAAGAAATACTTTAGATATTTGAATCCAAATCAAGGGAAATGAACTCCAAAACTGTAGAACAAAGAACAAAGCCAAGGAAGGGAGACCCATGATAATCCATTAAAATTGCAGGTAAAGAACAAAACCATGAAGACAAAGAAGGAAATGGGGAAGTGGTGTGAGTTCCATAACATCTCCACTCAAAACATGAGTGAGTGCTGAGCTAAGTAGTCACTGGTGGCTAAGCTAAAGGCTTCTGAATCAGATGCATGCTATGAATCTAAGTCTCAACTAAATAATGGGAATGAAAAAGGGAAGTAGATTATTAATATAGATATCATTTCTACCAATTCCACAACCAAGATCCAAAAGGACAAGCCCAAAGATCTAGAGGAGGGGGAGTGCCTCTTCCAATTAGAGATGTGGGTGAAGGGTTCTTCACTACAGTTCATTGTCAATAGTGGGAGCCAAAATAACCTCATTTCAACAGAGGTTGTCAAGCGAATATGCATACTGACCAAAACAAACCCATAGTCATACACCATCGGGTGGCTTCACCAAGGACAATATCTTCGCATCAACTAACAATGTCGCCTCCCTTATAGCATCAATCCCTTCACAGATGAGGTACTGTGTGATGTTTCTCCCCTCAAAGTTTGTGATGTATTATTAGGACAACCATATTTATGGAAGATACATGTTGTCTATGAATCTAGGCCTTACACTGTTATTATTACTTCAGGAAATAAGTTGTACTGGATACCAGAGGTAGCACCGCCTACCGCTATCTCTCTCATAGCTGCGAAGTAATGTAGTAAGATCATCTCCCATACTAGGATTTTTTTTTTTCCTTATGATTTGACCTTAGGGCCAAAATAATATTGTGGCCATGGCCTCCAAACAGGGCTCCTTTGCACAAGAGTAACATATGGACAATTTTGTGGAGGAGTGCAGGGACATCTTCACCTCACCCACATGGGTACCTCTACACTGTCAGGTCAAGCAC
The DNA here is from genome assembly GCA_034641835.2 of Pinus albicaulis. Lineage (NCBI taxonomy): Eukaryota > Viridiplantae > Streptophyta > Pinopsida > Pinales > Pinaceae > Pinus > Pinus albicaulis. Next base: position 1,002,806,329 of record CM076579.1, read on the forward strand.
TCCATCGATCTGGCCCTAGGAAACCCACTACCAAATGGACCAATATATCGACACTCTATTTTGGAGAATGAGGAAATAAATAGGTAGATTCAAGAGCTACTACAGAAAGGGCACATTAAGCCAAGTTAATCGCTATGTGGAAGCTCGATCATGTTGGTAGAGAAGGATGAGACCTGGAGACTCTGCATTGAATATCAGGCATTGAACAAGATCACTGTCCAGAATAGGTATTTGATCCAATAGGTTGATGACTTGTTGGACCAAATCAAGGGGGGAGAAATATTTTAGCAACATTGACTTGAAGGACTTGAAGTACGGTTATCACTAGGTACCAATCGAACCCTCCAATGTGTGGAACATTGCCTTCAAATCCAAGGTGGGCCTTTTCGAATGGTTGGTCATGCCTTTCGAGTTTACGAATGCCCTCGAAACCTTCATGAGGCTCATGGAATACATATTTCTACCCTTTACCAACTCATTCGTGGTGGTGGATTTGGATGACATATTGATCTTCATCCAGAATTAGCAAGAGCAGCTCCACTACATTTGAGAGGTCCCTTAAATATTGTGACAACATAAGTTGTGTGCCAATTTGGAGAAATACACTTTTTGCATGACCCAGGTTCAATATCTAGGATACATCATTGATGAACAGGGCGTGAATGTGTACCTATCCAAGATACAAGTCATTCGGTATTGGCCATCCCAACCACTCTAATAGAGCTCCACAACTTTCTAGGCCTTGGAAAATTCTACTGCAGGTTTGTGTTGGGTTTCTCTCACATCACTTGGCCTTTGAGCCAAGTTACTAAGGGAGGAGCGAAAGAATAGTTATTTTGGTCTGAATCCCAACAGAGGGCATTCACTGAGTTGAAGCATCAACTATGCTCTACACTAGCTCTCATATTACCAGACCTAAAACAACCCTTTGAGATTGAGACAGATGCCTCTAACTATGCTATTTGTGCAGTTATTACTCACCAGGGAAATCCAATGGCATATCACAGTGAGACACTTTCAGTCAAAGTTAGAAAGTATCCAACCTATGACAAAGAGATGTATTCCATTATGCAGGCCTACCGATAATGGAAGCATTGCCTTGTGGGGAAGGAAACAGTCATGCATACTGACCACGAACCCCTGCAGTTCATACAGAAACAAGGGAAGTTGTAGAATTATCACCATCAGAAATGGTACACATACCTGAAATATGTCCATTTGAACATTAAATACAAGAAGGGAAGCACCAAAATTGTTGCAGACAACCTCAACCTACCACTGATCGCAGCACTAACCACTATTCTCAACTCTTGTAGGCATGTGAGTTTAAGGTGGCCGAATCTTTGTAAAAGCGATTCAGAATTTGGAAACACATACCAGACACTCCTGGAAGGCAAGATAGTTCCAAGTTTTCACCTCCAGGGTGCATTTTTATGTAACCTGGGACACCTATGTGTTCCTTTAAGCGAGCATGCCAATATGATTTTGGAACAGCACTACAATCAGGTTGTTGGACATTTCGGAGTGGAGGAAACAGTGGAAGCACTATAAAAGTATTTTTATTGGCTGAAACTTCGAGAGGATGTTGGGAAGTAAATCAGATCCTACACTGCCTACACCATTTCCATTCTGACCCCTAGTCAGACTTAGGAATCCATCTCCATGGATTATATGTTGGGCCTTACTTCTACCAAGCATGGAAATGACTGCGTTTTTGTGGTCATCCGTAGTTTTTATAATATGTCCATTATGGCGGCCTGAAATAAGAGTATCACAATAGAATCCACTGCTAAAATATTATTTGAATGAGTGTGGGTGCACTTTGGGATCCCATAGTCCATTATCTCAGATTGGGACATTAGGTTCCTAAGTACATTTCAGTCAAGTCTCTAGTCAATGCTGGATACGAAGCTCACTAAGTCCACGACTTTCCACCCCCAAACTAATGGCCAAACAAAGGACATCAACAGGATGATCATACACATCCTGCGCATGTACAATTCAAAGCATCCTCAAACATGGGATGAAATCTTCCCCTATGTCCAACACAGCTAAAAATGAACTCTTCATAGATCAACTAGCCACAACCCCTTTCATGTGGGGTTGGGATTCCAACCATTATGTCCCATTGATGTGGCCATACCATTTGCAGCTACTCGGGAATATTCAACTCATGTCCAACTTGAAGCGGATAGGGCGAACAGCTTCATTGATCACATTCAATATGTCCGCCAGTAGGAGTTTTGATCCCCTAAACGACGTTTTTTTAGGTCCGCTACATGCCTTGCCTGTGGAAAATATTATAATAATCAAAGATATATTTCTGAAAAGGTATCAGAAACGCCAAACAATAATAATATGACCAATTTATGACCCCAAAAAGTTTCCTGCCCAACTAACCCTAACGAGGCCCACAAACTCTTGGCGTCCCATCTTATGGGGTTAGGGTTTTGGCAGTTTAGGGTTTCCCTTGTTGTTCAATAATAAAAATTCCCTTGAGCCTCATTGTAACACTGTTCAGAGGCATCTAGCCACCACATCTCTTCTTAGAGATAAACTACCATCACCAAAGCTATTTTATTTCCATTCTTTATGTAATCATATTTCAGTTCTTTGATATTAATGAAATGAAGTTTTGTTTCTGCCACACTTCTGTGTTTATGTTTATTTCTGTATTTTAATGTGTTACTGCATAAGTTCAGATTAATTATTGATAATTTATTGAATTGTTGATGAATGGATGGACCAAAAAGTGTTGTTTCAGTTAGCTTAAGATGACATTGAACCTTCTTGATGATTCTTTGATGAGGTTAAGAAGATCATGATCATATATGCATTCATGACCTGTCGATATTATGCTTACCATATGTTTGATGGAATTTCTATCATGTATTAGGCATGCATGGGAAAATGTATAGCCCTATTATTTATTTTTTATACTTTTAATCATATTAGACCTGATTCTGGAAATTTCTGGGCAATGGTCTGTAGGCAATCACTAAAAAAGTGGGACACATATCGCAACTGCTCACAAAAAAAAGGAAATTTTGATCATAACTGCATGAAGGAAAGTTTATGAGTGCAGTTGGATCCCTCCAATAATAGGCACAGTGTGTCATGGGTGTGGTTGGGATGTAAAACTTGTGAAGAGAAGTCTAGCTCAAGCTTTGATCACTAGAGGTTGTTGGCTGACTTCTGGGTGATCTGGTGTTCCCGAGGGGTATCGGTAAATTTCCGGTTTATAGGCCCCACTTCCACAACTAGAACTTGGAGGTTGGGTAATATCGTACTAACACTAAGCTCATGTTTACCCCGAATACCTTGTAAAAGGAGGTAAATGTGGGAGGAGGTGTTACAAATTGGTATCAGAGCAAGTTTCATTCCATACAAGCTTTCCTCTAATATCGTTGTTACAAATTTGTATTAGAGCAAAGTTTCAACATTGGAGCTTCGGGTAAATGTGAATGTTATGCATGCATGTCAGTTTTATATGTGTTTTCTATGCATGCATTTTTATAGTTAAGGTTATAATATTCATGTATGAATTGATATTATTGTGATATTGTATCGTACTAATCCGAATTAAACTATGTAGATGTGATATCCTCCCCTGAGATACATTGAGGTATGGTTTTGATTATGTATTCTATTTGGCTTATCTAATATGGTATATTTGTAGGAAATAAAAGATCAGAGACGAAGGGAAGATGGTTGATTACAGTTCACATGACTCACCTTACAAGCCTGCTGTGTATTCTATGGAATGGGAGAAGTCAGTTGTGAAAACAAGGAGAAGAGTAGTCTCCTGATTTAGGAGATACATTAAGGAGTCTGAGGGAATATATTAGAAGTTACAATACAGATAATAACAGGTTTATTGAGGCATGGGAAATAATTTTAAGGCATCAATAAAATAAAGCAGAGGTCAATGCAGTGATTCCTCAGAGCATTTCAAATTTGCAGAATCAGGGACAACTATGGATCAGTCATGGAGATATGCAAGAAGAAAAGACTAATGGAGAATATGGTAGTAGGTATTAGAAAGGATACATGATGGATATAGATGGTACATTCAAAGTTGGCATATATTTGGATACACCTAAGAGGAGGGTAGTACTCATGGGTTTTATTCTAGATCCAATTTCGAGAGACATCGTCGCCGTCACTGCAAACATCGTTATAGGAGGAGTGAGAAGGGAAATTATCTAGAGGATTTCAAGGAAGCCAAAGCCTCCTACATTTGGTGGAGATATGAATAAATTAGAATATACATAAGAATGGGTACTTTGGATGAATAATTTCTTCATATTGCATGATTATTCAAAGGCATTAGAGAAGAAGAGTTGATTTGGGATGAGTTTGAGAGACTCTTCATGAAGAATTACCTGTTTGAAAGATACCATGATGAAATGGCCAAGGAGTTCTATGAGTTGAAGATGGGTTCCATGACATACGATGAGTATAATAACATATTCTTGTTGTTGTTGAGGTATGTGCCTTATCTCAAGGATGACAAAGAGAAGATTCAAAGGTTAGTGGGTTTCCAGTAGCATTCAAAAATCGAATTGAGTTTGATGAGTCTTAGTCATTGGTGGAGGCCATCAAAAAACTTAACCATTATTATTATCAGCCAAAAAGAAATCCGGAATTCAAGTGTGATTGGAAAGGGAATGAAAATACTAAAGGAAAATGTACTAATATGTGAGTAATACCTCAGGATGCATGTCCAAGGGAAAATGTGGGACCTTACAAGAATTTCAATGCATTTGAGAGAGGATATGGGTCTCATATTGAGGAGAAAAATAAAGGTGATGGCAGAAATACTTTGAGGTGTTGGACTTGTGGTGGAAATCATCACAGGAGAGATTTCACATCACACTAGGGTGGCAGACCTCAGATTTAAAGTGCTCAAAAGGCACAAAAAATTGGAGATGTTGGTCAAAATATTCCTCATATTTATGTATTATTAGATAATAGACATGCTGATTATCATGCATCCATTATCGATATGGAAGGTAAGTTTTGTGATAAAGTTGTTTCTATTTTGTTTGATCTTGGATAAAATAATAGTTATTTAAATCTTGACCTAGTGGATAAGTGTTGCTTGCATAAATAAGTGCCTGTAGAGTCTTGGTTGGTACAGTTGGATGCAAGGACAAAGAGAATATTTCATCATTGGGTGAGATCTTTTTCATTTAAGATTAATGGCATTCCTACATAAAAAAATCTAAATGTGCTTCCTTTGGGTTTATATAGTCTGCTTTTGGGAATGGAATAACTATTTATTCATAGGACTAAGGTGGACTATTATGATGAGGCTATTGAGTGCCCTGATGATGATGGGGAAAAGAGAATATTGTAGGGAAAGAAGAAGCCTACATCATTAAGAATGGTTACAACTATGCAAGAAAAGTGCAATCATAGGAAAGGGATTTTATTGTTTGCAGTTCATGTTTGCATTAATAAAGGGATGGATTTTCAAGATGATGACTTCCTAAAGAAGTATCATGTTTTGCAATAGTTTCTATATTTTTTTCCTACAAATATTCTAGAGTTACCACCTCATAAGGAAGTGGACTTCTCTATTGAGTTGATTTTAGGAGCAACACCGGCATCAAAGGCGCCTTATAGGATGAGCACTCTGGAGTTGGTGGAGTTGAATTTTTAGCTTAAGGAGATTCTTGATAAGGGATACATTAGGTCAAGTGTGTTTCCTTGGGTTGTGTAGTGTTATTTTGCAAGGAAGAAGGATGGTAATCCAATATTGTGCATTGATTACATGAAGTTGAACAAGACAACCATCAAGAAAAAGTATCCATTTCCCAATATTTATGACTTTTTTGATCAACTGAAGGGAGCAACAATATTCTCAACTATTTATTTGAGATAAGAATATCATCAGGTGCACATCAAAGAAGAAGACATCTACAAGACTGCATTTCACACTAGGTGTGGGAGGTATGAGTTTGTTGTGGTTCCTTTTGGTCTTACTAATGCTCCAACCACCTTCATGTGTTTGATGAACAATGTGTTTCATCCTTATCTGGGAAATTTTGTGATAGTCTTTGTCGGTGATATATTTGTATATTCTAAGAATGACAAGGAGCATGCATAACACCTAGAAGCGATATTGAGATTTTTGAGAAAGGAATCAAAAGTATGCCAAGCTCAGAAAGTGCAGTTTCTTTCAGTCTCAGATTCACTACTTGGGAAATGTTATCTCCAAGGAAGGGATAACATTGGACTCAAAAAATATTAAAGCTATCACAGAGTGGCTAAATCGTAGGAATGTGGATGAGTTTAGATAATTCATGGGACTAAAAGGTTATTATAGGAGGTTCATCAGGAACTTCTCAAAGATTGGTTATCCTATCACATAATTATAGAGCAAAGGAAATAAGTTTGAATGGAAAAAGAAGTGTGAATCTAGTTTTGAGCAGTTGAAGCATTTTCTTACAAATTCTCTAGTTTTGAAGATTACAGACCCTAATAAGGAGTTTATGGTTTGTAAAAATTAATGTAAGGAAGGACTTGGTGGAGTCCTTATGAAAGAAGGACAGGTAGTTTGTTATGAATCAAGGAAGTTGAATGAGCATGAGAAAAATTATGTGACTCATGGTGTTTATTGAGCCAGATATGTTGGTTGAGATGGAGAAGGAGATGAAGGTTATCAAAAGGAATTTAAAGGGAGCACAATATGGGTAGAATATTTATGCAAATAAAGATAGATAATTTAAGGAGTTTCAAGTTGGGGAGCATGTGTATTTGCACATCGAGCCAAATAAGAGATCCTTGAGGATTGGGTAAAGTACCAATATGGCACCTCGATATTGTGATCCTTTTGAGATCTTTGAGAGGATTGGACCAGTGGCTTACATATTTTCACTACTGCCGAAAGTAAAAGTCCATGATGTTATCCACGTTTCATTTCTTAAGATATATGTGCGAGATGTTGATCATGTGACTGATTGGTCTATGTTAGAATATATAAATCACTTATTAAATGAATGAATAGCACACATTTAATTATCAATCCAGGGACATTTGTTTATTCCAATGACAGTTGCACTATCTGTGCCGATACACCAACCAGAAGTGATTTCAGAGAAAAGAAATCATTGCTGAAGTAATTGCTAGAAATAAATCACTCGTGCAGAAATAAAAGAACCTACAAGATTGAATCACACTTCAATTGATCTGTCTATCTCGCCTCACAATAAGTACCCAGCTGGTGTCTTTATTATCACATGTGTAACATCATATAAACTATTGAAATTGAAGCAGATATATTCTCAACTGAACAACAACAACAACACTCTATTGATACATAAACTAAAATACAATTACATACACAAAACTACTTTAATCACTGCAATCCCTGCTAAGAACGAGGGCCCTTCCTCCCTAGCAGGGCGAAGGTAGAGAAGGAACCTTAACGGAAACTAAATAGAATCACGCATGTAACAACAATAACAGGTTAATATGTATTAATCTGAACACAATTACAGTGCCAAAACAACGTTGTTCTCTGCTAACCTCTTGACCTCTAGGGCCGAGAACTATATAGTGGTTACATTAGAAAATCCAGGGATAGATCAGTCATGATAATATTACGATTCTCATGCTGATCGAAATAGAACACATATAATTATAACCACTTAATAAAAAATTTCTGAATAGAAAATAAATATTACAATCGAAACTGCCCTTAGGCTGTTATCCCAAAAATACAATGCTAAACAACTCCTACAGCTATCATAATGGAATCACAATAGTAGTGAAACAGCCAGAGGATAGATCAACAACAATATTGATGAGATCAGTCGATGGTACAACTGTATCAGCAGTTCGCCAACGAGTCTGTAACAACAGAGTGTAACAACAGTTTGCCGGTAGGTCTGTAATAGCATCGCTGTTCTGTAATTGCAGTATCCGAATTTCTCCAGTGAAATTTCGTGCTTAGGATATTTGGTGCTACAAATGACATCTGAAAAGACAACACAAATACCATCAATATTCTCCAACATTCACCATCAATTAGTCATAAAAAGGTATAATAGATCATAATAATTGGTGAATTGGCAAAGTAACGAAAGCAAGGTGAAACATCACAAGTTAGGGTAAAAAGGTATGGAAAAGGGGTAAAGATAATCCTATTGGTTATGGTTAAGAGGAAAAATAAGGAAGATAAGTGTAGGAAAAATGTACAAAACTAGCACCCAAGATCTCCCCCAACTGAAATACTTGCATGTCCTCATGCAAACTCATATCTCATGGGAATATCTTTGGTGCAGGTCGGTGAGATCATAAGCACTAGTTGTGTGTTCATCTGCAGACCTGTATCCTTGATTGGTCATCAAATACCGTACCTAGGATTCTTAATCATACTTACTCAATTTAAAATTGATATGGTAATCGTCAATGGGCAACCAAATCAAAGGAAACTTGAACTTCAATCCCAACCACAAAGCGCCAAGGGATTTTACGATGTTTGCGTAGGCTGGTACATGTGTAACATCCACCACGAAATTCTGGAATGAGAATGGATCTCCCTTCATTAGCTCAACACTACTGTCTTTTGTGCATTTTAAGAATCCTTTCAAAGCTCGGCTCTTCATCATTGCGAACTGATTAAGGTAGAAATTCAAAATTATTCTTCTATAAGTGGCAGCTGGTTATTTAATCCGAGGGGTACTCAACATTCTCCTGAATTCTTGTCTCAACTCAGCAACCTGTCCTAGTTCTGCCCGAAACCACAATGTTGTCTTCTCCTCATTAGTCTCCATAGATTTAATGGCCAGATGCCATTCAATATGATTATTCATAAAGAACACAAAATCACTTAATTGAATGTCTCCCATATAAGAGAATACTGTCACAACCATCTGCATACTCACATGTTCACAAATAATGTTGTGTAAATGTAATTCACACAAAAAACTTTGCTCATCAAAATCAGAGGCAGGGAAAAAATATAGAAATGTATGAGTGGAGGAACATAAATAAGGTTTTTCCTCTATAATGTCTTTCAATTGAAACAAGAAGTAACGTTCCCACAGAAAATAGGATAGGATGGAGAAGGCCGCTTACAACCCAGCAATTTGAGGGCGAGGTCATGAAGTTTTTGCTTATCTATGTTGAGGTCTCGAATCTGCTCCTGTAACAGCATCAACTGTTCTTCTTGTTTCTTCAGAGCTTCCTTATTCTTGTAATTTTCCCACCCTTTCTTCAACTCTGCTTCCATCCATCTTTCATGTAAAGTGTCTAGTTCTCTCTGATGTTTCTTTAGCGAAATCATCCCATCCCGAAGGGAGATTTCTTCTCGTTTCCATTTTTGTAACTCAGAAATCAATAGGAGCTTCTCAGAATTCCATCTCGAGATGGGACTCGACGTTCTCCTACATTCAATACCTTCAGCAAGAATGGGTGTACCAGCCTCTTCTTCTTGGGGTTTTTCCACCTTTGATGTTGGCTCTTGTGTGTCAACGCCTTTGTTTTTACATAGAGTCGCCTCTGTTTCCATTGTTGTTTCTTCTACAATAGGAGTGGCCTCCATAGGTTCTTGTGGGTCGGCTTCTAGGTCGATTATTACAGGAGGCTCTGATTTAACTGCAGGTTTTTGTGTAACAATAGTATCATCAATTGGTTCTTGTGTAACAGCCTCCTGTTGTTCTCTTTCTACTTCCATTGGGCTGATATTTTCTCTACGTTCCTTATATCCTGCTGCTGTTAAGTCTTGAATAAATGTCATGCATACTGACACTGGGATTTCCTTCCCCTCAGATAATTTCCACTTCAATTCCTCGTTTTACTTTCTTAGTTTTTCAATTTCTAAAAGCAAGGCATTGGTTTAGTCCTTACCTGATGAGGAAGGTTTCCTTTCTTCTTCTAAAAATTCTGCATTCGCCTGCTTCTCAGCCGTAGGCAAGGGTTTTGTAGGTATTCTAACCTTCACTCTTTTTTTTGGTCTTCTGTCCCCAATTGGTTCATCAATAGGCTTATTACCAATCCTAACTCCAGCAGGCTGAGTATGGGTCTCCACCTCTGCCTGACTTCCTCCTGAAGTCGTGGTATATTTCCCCCGGCTTGTCCTTGGTCATTTTATCTTGAATTCTTCCCAAGTTTTCCCTTGCTGGCCTAGGGAATCCAGCATGATTATCTTAACAATTTTGTGATTAGTAATGCATGCCTTCGGGTGTGCTACTGTTTTTACTACTACTGCCATGTGCTTGATGTTCCCTAGAAAATAGAATGGAAGATTGATTCTTTGCTGGTGCCGAAGGTGGTTAAGGAGAGGAAAGTGATAGTTGAACACTATCGTGGATCTCCCCTCGCAAGTGATATATTTGATCAAGCCCAAGGCAATGTCTTCCCAAGGATGAGGAAGTGACAATCTCTCAATTCCTCTTCCTTTCTTCTCAAGTTTTTATTCCCCTACTAGGAAATCCTCTTTCAAGGAGGGGTCAGTGATTTTTCTGTTAAACCACCTCTGCCCCTCTACTGGTAATGAAGTTACCTAGAAAATTAACTCTTCAGTCACCTCAACTTGCATGCTCCTTACTCAGGTTTTATTATTTTTCAAGTTATGAGAAAATTCAATTGCCACTACCTCGTCTGAGCCTTCAAGCTTCTAGAAAAACTCAACCCATCCAACATCTCTGAATATATGTGTTGGAACGAGGTTCCCTAACATGTGTTTTTGGTACAATTTTGTTAAATTCAGTCTTGCGTAGGGGTTTTGGGATGGGTCAAAGCCCCTAATGTTTTGTAATGGGTTAAAGGGTAGCTCTAGGGTCCGCAAACCATGGTTTGTGGACCATCAGATAACAAAGGCTAAGATGTTATAAATAGATAGATAGTTGGGTCTAGTATAAAAAGCAAGTCAATAGATTGACGCTACGTGCGAACTGTTAGATCTGCTTTGGGTTGTTTCGGGTAAGGACTCCTGTTGGCTGTGTGCGCGGGCTGTGTTTTTGTTGTAAGTGGATCTGAATATTAATGAATGCGAAGTATCGTTAAAGTACCTGTGTTTTATCTGAATTGGTTATGTTTACTATTGAAAGCACATTTGTGATGCCTATTTAAGTTTTGAATGGCTCTGTGTTCTATCATGAGTATAACTATGATCTGATATTGGCTACTATTATAGTAATCTGTGATGGTATTTGGTAATGCGCACGTGGATGTGAATGTAGTGATTAGATCTGATAGCTTTGTTATGGTGTTGTAGCCTCTACAACACCCTCCAAAAAACCCCCACTTAATTTTTTTTTTTTTTGGAGCCCCTTGAGCACAAAGAAAATTTAAGTAGAAAATTAGGAAAACTAAGTCGCTGAGTTACAAATCCTAAATTTGTGAAAAACTGCGACCACGCGACCTTGCGACCCCACGACCCTGAGGTCGCAAGGTCGCGAGGTTGCATTCCCCTTGAATCACCTCAACATGCGACCTTGCGACCTCATTAAATGCCCGCACCTGCGACCCTTTTATATATTGGAGGTCGCTAGGTCACATTTTGCATATGCAACGGATAGAAAAAAAACGGCTCTGACAGGTCGATTGGAGCGCGATTTTCCCGGGTAAGTTGCCATGCTTCCTCCTGTTGTTTCCTTTTTTATTATTCTTTCCAAATCCCTTCATCCATCAGCCTTTAAATTTTCATTTTCCTCAGCCATAGTTTTCATTTCTTGCTTAGGGTTTCCTTCTGATTCCAGTTTTCACCACACTTTCCCAACTCATCACAATTTTTTATCCAGCTTCTCATGGCTTGTTCCCTACTCCAAAAGTTATCCCTTGACTCTGTCTAGACCCATTTAGCCTTGTATTTTTCCAGTTAAAGGGAAAACAACTCCACTCCGCGCACACCCAAAACTCCCTGCCAAGCCCTAGCGTGACTTGCGACCCCGCGACCTAGTCGCCAGGTCGCAAGGTCGCATTCTCTCTGTTTTCATGCAACTCGCGACCCAGCGACCCAACGACTGATTCACAAGGTCGCAAGGTCGCATTTCCACATTTTCCCGAAATTTACGACCCCGCGACCCAGTGACCCAGTTGCAAGGTCGCATCATCATCTTTTTTCACAATCTGCGACCCCACGACCCAGTCGCAAGGTCGCACGTTGGCCATTTTCTTACAACCTACAACCTCGCGACCCAGTAGGCCATTTATTCAGTCTTGCCTGTGTCTTGGTTGAAATAATTGATAAACTTTAATTGGTCTTATATCTTCATGGCATCTTTATGATCTTGGGAATCTTTCATGAATATGACAGGTGAATTTGAAGCAGACTTGGAGTGTATACCTGTCCTCTTGGATTCCAGCGACATGGGACCTCCAGTGTCCCGGAAGAAAGAAAATCACTTGGCAGTGGAAGATGTGGAGATGGACATGCCAATGTCCCCACCCCTGATATACAGAGATACTCTTTGCACATTTTCCAAAGGGGACAACATGCGGTGGTACCAAGTGTACGCGGATTTTTCCAAAATGGAATTCCTAGAAGACCTCTCAGATCGAGAGATATACTTACAGGTTAAAAGGTCCAAGCTACATCTCGCAGGTGCTCACCCGGCCATATTCCCATGCCCAGAAGTGATAGATTGGGTTTTACAGAAAACAGATCCCAAGAAGTTCGTGATCAAAGACAGTGAAGGCAAGGCTTCACAATGCTCAAAGGCTCAAACGCCCATGTTTATTACTCTTTTCCTGAGCGATAAGAAGAATTCACAGAAGATTGGGCCATTTCCCATGCAGTTCTTGTATTTGACACTATAAGGCAATGGTGGGAGGAGCCTGAGAAGTTTAAGGTCAAGAAAGACCAGGGATATCTAGTGGCGAGCCTGATAAAAGTATATAAATTAGTAGCCGCCATGCTTTGCAGATTGTACAGGCGCCCCGATGCCACCACCTTCAATGGCACATGGGAAACTCTCATGGAAGATTTCACAGTGCACGACACCCGTTTCAACTGGGCTAACATATTTATGACCTCCATGCATACAAATTTGTCCTCAGCATTGGTATCGAATGAAGGAATGTCTTCTGAATTCTATATGGCTTCTTATTTATTGGATTTCGTCTGTTCGAGGTTGCATTTTGAAGGATGGGTACATAACTGGGATCCCACACAGACCTGTGAAATTCATCTACAAACCAAGGTGTTTTTGGAATCCAGGTATAAACAAGACATAGAGCCAATCTCCCAAGTGTTCATTCTCGCTCTATACAGAAAATTATTCAGCCAAGACGCCCCTTTCATGTCTTGGCGAGCCAGGGAGACACTAAGCCAAGTGGCGCATTGGTCTCCTTTCACCGAATATACATTCATCTGAGTCTTTGTCTCGTTCAGGGCACCACATGCTATGCCTCGTTTCATTATAGACAGAGTGCTCATGCAAGAGGTCTGCTTCCAAATGTCCTTGGGCTTCTCCAGGGTCCTGTCCAAAGGTAAGAAGAAGCCGTGGCCCGCACTACCACTCACTATCGGCGCATACACAGTTAAAGACTTCAAAGAGGTAGAGGTTGAGGGAGAAGAGATGAAATGTTATCGCTTTGGGGCTTTAGAATACCGAACATACGACCCGGAGTGGATAGTTCCTAAACATTTCAAGAAGGCTAAATTCAAATGGAACTATTAGCATATTGAACGCTCAGGAGAAGATGAAAGAAGGAACTAGTAAAATGTAGCTAGACAACTGGCTCCAGGGGCAGACTCTGGCCAAGAAGACCCAGATGACCAAACCTTGGAAGAAAGGAGTCATAAATTAGGAGGTTCTTCTTCCTCTCTAGCTAAAAAACCTCGGACCAGTACAGGGCATAGTACCTCTACCCAACAGGAAGAAATAGAGGCCAAAGCCCAGAAAGAGAGAGAAAATAAAATGAAAGAGGATGAGGATAAACGCAAAAAGAGCCTAAAGGCATAACAGAAGAAGAAGCAGGCCGAGGAGGCCAAGAAGGAAAAGGAGGAAAAAGAGGCGAAGGCTGCAGCAGAACAGGAACTCAAGAAAGAGCTAGACAAAGTAGAAGCTGACTGCCAGAAGAAAGCAGAGAAAGCTGCAGTAGCCGAACGAAAGAGGAAAGACAAAATAGAAGCAGTAGTAGAAGTGGAGCTCAGGTAGAAGAAATAACATGAGAAGGCGGAAGCCGAACACCTACAAAGGGAAGAGGAGGAAAAGAAGAAGAAAGAAGAAGAGGATGAAATGCTAGAAGACATCGAGGTATCTCCCCTTGAGGTACCTCTAGTTAGTACACGAGCCCCTCTCTTTGATGCCAGCTCATCCCAGGGACAAGAGGAGGAGGTATTCTACCTCACCAGGCTCACATTCGATCAATTCTCCTTCAAAATCCGACAAGAGAAAAGAATAAGCCTGGCACAAAATCCTTCTGCCACATCCACGGTCGCAACCGGAAAAAACATATTCCTTGATACTAGGACTAATCTCGTGATGATAGCATTGGCTGGCACAACTTTTGCTGTGGCAACGGAAGAAAATGTGACCAGAATGAGTAGAGAGATCATTTCTCTACAAAATAGACTACAAGAAGCAGAGCAGCGGGAGAAAAGGGCAGAATAGGAGAGGACGACATTGAAAGAGGAGGTTCAACAACTCTGGAACAAAACTCCCCTTGTCAATGAAGTTCCGCTTGCCATTCTAAAGGAGTGCGATGTATTAGAGGCGACCATGAGGCAAGTGTATGGGGAAATGTTCACCATAAAACAAACAGTCGCCCCATTGGTAAGAGCACGAGTGGAGACTAAGCAGAAGCACGAGTAGCTGAAGGAGGCCTCAGCTACCTTGGATAGAATGATGGACTGGACAGTGCGGTAATGTCAGGCTCCTGAGCACTTGCCAAAGAAGGATTGGATTCATACGCAAGATGAAAAAGTCCAAATCTGTATGAAAATGCAGTCCGAGGATAAGTTATCCAAGGATTTGGACAAAGTAATGTTTGCATACGAACACCTGATCAGCGGCATCGACTCGATGCACACCCTTCACCACATTCCTTCGCTGGGGGCATTGGACGAGAGGAAAACCTGGGAACAAGAAGATCAAGATATCCAGTCATTTCTGCAGCCCATTAAGAAAGCTACTGCCACCCCCGATCTTGTAGCATCATGAGAAAATCTGGGTCAGTTTCTTGTCACGCCAGTATGGATTTACACCAAGCTTGCCTCTCTTTCCAACCAGATCTCATAGAAAAGGGAAACTCTAGTCCCAAATGCTTTGGATTGCATGCATTGGTTGAAAGAAGAGGTCCCTCTGGTTTCCCCCATAGCAGCAGAGTATCAGACCTGGAAATATTTCCTCAAAGAACAGCAGATTGATGCCCCTGACCTCACAATTGCGCGCTCATCTCCATAGCCCAGTGGCAGTAAGTCACTGATGGCATTTAGAGGTAGGTCGCAGGTCACACCGCCCAGCCAGGTCGTAGGTCGCACTCACCAGCCAGGTCACAGGTCGCAGTCTCCTTTCGGGTCACAAGGTAGCTCAACAGGCAGGCAGGCGAAGAGTCAGGAAGCCCAAAGGGCAAGTTTTGTTCTATAAAACTCCCTCCGGGGAAAATGTAAAGGACCTTTTTTCTAGAGACTCAAGAGCTATACAACATTGTATTGAAAGATAACACTCTTGTGCATATGAATATAGATACTTGTTAAAACTCCTTTTGGATCTGATGTGTTTTGCTGTGCGAACACTATGAGTACTACTTATACAGTTTCAAACATCTTTTGATTAATGAAGCTGCACTCTTAATGGCATCATTTATGCATTATGTTTTTCTGTACTCTTGTTAATGATGTTAAGTTTATATTGCTTTCTTAATGGATGTTAATGACTTTGTTTATTAGCATTTCGTTTTATCTTTCAGGAAGTAAAGGGTCATCTCGCCATAAAGAACTATTTCTTTTGTGGTTAGAATAGCCTACAAGCATAACCCCAAAGATGTGTTACTAACGACACCTCCTTCGGCGTGTATGCTTTATTATTTTTCTCGCTACCCATAGTGTTATATACAGGTTTAATGCATCAATCACATATCTTGTAATTGTGTGAATAAGTGTGTGTCCGCAGGTTCAATCGGGTTCTTTTGAGACCAAAGGGAAGGTGACTTAAGCAGTAGCTGGACCCACACCCCGGATGGGATCCCTATTCCAAACGATTCAAGGTCTAATTGGGACTTTCTACCGGGGAGATCCCCTACTGTTGGCCGGACATATTTTCCTATCAACAGAATTGGCACTAGAAGGAGGGCCTGAATGGCATCCTACCAGCATACAACCAACATTCCATCACAAACTCCCCATGGGGAGGTCATAAACGACGATCCTATCCCTCCCCCTTTGGAATATATCCCAGGGGAGGAAGTTCCATATTATGAAATTACCAGAGAACAGTTGAAATCCTTGTGCCCAC
Source organism: Pinus albicaulis (assembly GCA_034641835.2). Taxonomy (NCBI): domain Eukaryota; kingdom Viridiplantae; phylum Streptophyta; class Pinopsida; order Pinales; family Pinaceae; genus Pinus; species Pinus albicaulis. Next base: position 1,002,822,744 of record CM076579.1, read on the forward strand.
CTACCCGCAATCTCATCAAGGATTTGCGATATGCCCCAATCATGAATTTCTTGACCCATAATAGGACCCCTACTGAAAACCTCACTCGTAATGGTGCACTAGTGAGTTCCATACCTCAGTTGGTGAATCTCATGGTTGAAGACCTTGCCATTTCAATCCAGAACAACGAATCGATTCCTGAACTCCAAATAGGTGAAGAAGAATTTGGCATGACTGAACCCTTCCCTGACCCTCAGCCCAACCAAGCCCAACAGAACAACAACCAAGTGCTTCCCCCACCTGGGGAAGGTGATGAAGGTAGAGGCTGAGGGAACGATGGCAAGGGAAATAGAGCCCGTAGGAATGAAGGCGAAGGAAATAGAGCCCGCAGAAATGAAGGAGAGGGGAATAGAGCCCGCAAAAATGAAGGTGAGGGAAACAGAGGCCGTGGGACTGGAGGTACAGGAGATAGAGGCCATGGCCAAGGACACCATGCCAACCACCGCCGCCCAAACCCAAATAGGCCACATATCTACAATTGGGGGTACCTTAGAAACATGGCCAACCGTGGGAGACATCAAGACGAACATTCTCGCCATGAGGGAGAAGCATCGGTGTCAGGTACGGGGAGTGAATCCGAGCCTGAGATCAGGCGCCACCAGTAGGCTAGGAGAGTGCAACCACTTTCCTGGATGGCCCAGTCCCCGTTAGATCTTTTGGGCCCCCTCCATGACCTGCCTAGGCACCCTGAGAAACATCTCCCCAAGTTTTATCCCGAGAAAGGCACCTTGGCCGAGGATCATATAAGCAGCTTCTATCTTTCCCTGCAAATCATGAGGGTTCAAACAGATGACGTTGCTTGCCGCCTTTTTCCGTACACTGTTGAAAACAAAGCGGCCACCTGGTACCGCTCCCTCCCAAGTGCCTCCATTACATCATGGGACCAGTTCCATCGTGTATTCCTGCAGAAATTTTTAGAAGACAAAACCCCTTCCATGCTCCTTACAGAGTTAAGCACCATTAAGTGCCATAAGAAAGAGAAGGTTAAAGACTTCAACCAGCGCTTTTCCACCATACTGCAAAATTTTCCCCCCAACCTAGTATTGGAAGACTCTATTACCATAGACTACTATACCAAAAACCAATCACGAGGGGAGAGATGACCACAAACCAATCACGAAAAAGGTTCAGTCGTCCACAAACAAAACCACAGAAAAGGATAAGGATGCTTTCGACTTCGAGAGTATAGCAAAGACCCTCAAGCTATTGACAAATGAAGTCTCTGACCTGAAGAGGAAGGGTATAGAATCCACGACTAGCACCAAGGCACCTAAGCCCTTTTTTAGAAAGAGCAACCCCAACACCAACCAAACCCCGTCCAACCCGAACGTTGTTCTTAACATGGAAGAAATAGGAAAAGATAATTTCTGTTCTTTCCACCAGGCTGCCCACTCTGAAAAAACATGCCCATAATGGATCGGCAACATGACGACAGTGGTAAATCAGCTTCTGGATGATCAAACCCCAGGGGATGTGGGGGAGGATGATGCTTCCGACCATGATGAGGAGTTGCCCCTGGATGAGGAACCAGGGTCCTCGGTTCTTGCATTTGATATTATCCGCGGGGACAACAATCTTACCGTCACTGACATCAACATGGCAGACAATCCTAAGGCCCAAATCGTAAGAAACTAAAACCTTAGGAGCAAAGGACCGGTCCCCGAACCATCCTTTGAGGACAAGAAATTTCTTTCTTAAAGAAAATCCTCCCCCCTAGGGAATGAACAACAAGCTGCCCCTGAGAAGTCCACCAATAACAACACCTGAGCAAATCAAAAGAGCAAGCTCCCGGTGGGGTCCCCCAAAACCACTACCGAGCCTTGTCCTTAATCCGATTCCGCTTATAACATTGTAGAGGACATGAAGAAAACCAGATCTAACATCTCCCTATATGAGCTTGCCCGCATCACAAATCAACGAGAACTCATTCTTAAAGCCTTCACCAATACCTCAAATACGAAACCTGTGAGCAATATGTCCGCGCAAGCCAGTCCGAGTGTTCAGTCTATTGTGAATGCCATCAATGCAAATTCTAGGGGATCTACTCCTCCCTTCCTGTTATCTTTTGAGATTTTCAACTTCAACGTCCATAACTGTCTAGTTGACTCTGGTGCATCCACAAACGTCATGCCCCTATCAATTTGTAAGAAGCTGAACATCCGCCCGGAGAAAACTGATGCGAGGATCATCCAACTTGACAAATCGCAGGTTCCAGCTGTAGGAGAGCTAAATAACGTCATCATCCACCTTTCATCCGATTCTAGAATCCACTAATGTATTGACATTGTGGTTGTTGACATTCCGGAAGCCTACGGCCTATTACTTAGCAAAGACTGGTCCAACAAGCTGCAAGGGTATTTTTCCACTGACTGGTCCCACCTGTGGCTGCCTTACAAGGGCCGAAATAACCAAATCAGGGTAGAAAGTGAACCATATATGAAATATACCATCATTGATTTGGATGCTACTAATTAACCCATCAGTTTTTCCCAGGAGGAGCTTGGCATGTGCTTCTTGGAAGCCATTTTCGGATGTTATCATCCTCCTCAGTCTCCAGTAGACCCTGAGATCCAGTCTGAACTAACACTCGTAGACAAAGACCAAACCACCCTCGTCTCACACCAAACTGAAGCCCTGCCCCAACCTAAAACCCCAAAGGAGACAGAAAATGACGTGTGGACCCTGTACTATGATGGTTCCAAAACCCATGACGGAGCTGGTGCGGGCTGCATCTTGCTAGACCCTCAAAAGAACAAATTCTTGATTTTGTGTCGGCTTGAGTTCCAGTGCACCAACAATACTGCTGAATATGAAGCTCTAATCCTCAGACTCAAGAAGGCAGTGGATTTAAAGGTAAGGTTCTTACGAGTCATCAGAGACTCCGAGATCATTACTCGGCAAGTACGAAATACCATTCATTGTTTGTCTCCGCATTTAAAAGCTTATCAACAAGAGGTATGGCGTCTTATTTCTGCTTTCGATGTATTTGGAATTAAATCTGTTCTTAGAATGCACAATGCAGCAGGTGATACTCTGACTAATGCTACTGCTAGATTTACCCCTTTGAGGGATGGATTTTCTATTGAAGTTATATATAGACCCTCCGTGCCAGATAATATTACTAATTTACGCGTTTTTTATGATGATCAACATATATTGGAATTTATGCTCAATACTGAAGTGTTCAAAGACGCGAAAATTGATGAGGCGAATCATGACCAAGCTTTGCAGGAAGAGCACGAAAAACGTAAGGATAACCCCATGCCCAAGGGGATAGTGTCACTTGAAAATCTCTTTGATCTGCAAAGCCGATTCCGCGGCCCCCCAAATACCAAAGTACAAAGTTCCATCTTGGCACATCGGCAAGTGAACTTGGGATTAGATGAGAACCCAAAGTTCATTAACCTTGGGAAAGTCTGTACTGATGAAGAGACGTAGGCCTTCACCCAACTATTTCGGAAGTATCGAGACGTATTTGCTTGGAGGTATGATGATTTACGGACGTACGATACTTAGATTATTCAGCACGTGATACCCATGAAGGAAGGCGTGAAACCGTTCCAACAAAAGCTCAGAAAAGTGCATCCTACTTTGGAACCGATGATTCTGAAAGAAATTAAGAAGCTTTTGGATGCATGCATCATCTTCAAAGTTCATCACTCCACATGAGTGTCAAATTTGGTCCCGGTACGTAAGAATTCTGGTGAGATCCGCTTATGTGTGGATTTTCGGAATTTGAATTGGGCCTCAAATAAAGGCAATTACCCGGTGCCACCTATGGAACAAATATTGCAAGCTGTGTCTGGGTCCGAGATGTTCTCCTTATTGGATGGGTTCTCTGGTTACAACCAGGTGCTTGTAGCTGAGCCAGACAGATTGAAAACTACCTTTCGGACCAAATGGGGAACGTTCGCTTTCAGGCGCATGCCTTTTGGATTGATAAACGCGGGGGGAACTTTCCAATGGGCCATGGATATAGGTTTCCGTGGTTTGATAGGGCAGAGCGTGGTAGTCTATTTAGACAACATCACTATGTTTTCAAAACACCGGGGCGATCATTTACGCCACCTCAAGAAAATCTTCGAGAGGTGCAGGAAGTACGGGATTTCACTTAACCCGAAGAAGATTTTTTTCGCTGTGGTGGAAGGAAATTTGCTGGGCCACATTATAAATAAGCAAGGTATTGTTGTAGATCCAGAGCAAGCAAAAGCCATTGCCCAGATTCCCCCCCCCGAGTAGTAAGAAAGCAATGCAATATTTCCTGGGAAAAATCAATTTTGTCCATAAATTCATATCGGATTTCGCCGAGATAGTCAGGCCTTTGCAGGGGATGATAAAAAAGAATGTAGTGTTCAAATGGAATCTGCCAGAGAAGGAGGCCTTCGACAAAATCAAGTAGGCTATAGCTGAAGCGCCATCCCTCCAAAGTCCAGACTTTAGCAAAGGCTTCATCCTGTATACTTTCGCTTCAGATTCATCACTTGCAGCTATCCTCACGTAGAAAGACGGAAACAATGATGAACGGCTTATTTCCTTCATGAGTACTGGTTTACAAGGAGCTGAATTGAACTACCCTGAAATCAAAAAGCAAGCCTATGCGGTCTACAAAGCAGTCAAGCATTTCAGGCCCTACATCTTGAAAAACCATGTCACGATTTCCGTCCCTCACCCAGCAGTTCGCTCACTGTTTGTGTAGCAAGAGCTAGGTGAGAGGTGAGGCAATTGGGTGGCGTGCCTACAAGAGTATGATTTAGAGTTTAAACCAGCACACATCGTTAAAGGACAAGGATTATGCCAAATTGCTGCGGAGGCTTCAAGTTCACATGGAGTTGAAGAAGAGTGTTGGGAACATGAAATCGACATGTATCAGAGTGACCACGTGCCTCAGCAGAGAAGCCCTTCTTGGTACTCTGACATTTCAGGATACTTAGCCCAGGGCGTCCTGGACCCTGCTCTAACTGCCCAATAGAAACGTGGGATAAGACTCAAAGCTGCATCTTACCAGCTGATCCAGGGTAATATTTTCAAGAAACATTACGATGGAGTTATGATACGCTGTTTGGAACATGATGAAGCGCAGAAAATCTTGACCAAGCTGCACGACGGACCAGCTGGAGGTCATTTTGCAGGCGATACCACTGCCCATAAGATAATACGCGCAGGATACTATTGGTCAACCCTTTTCAGAGATGCGCATCCATATGTCTGGAAGTGCACTCAGTGCCAAAAATTTTCAAACCGGGAAGCGCGGCCAGCCGCCCCTTTACTATCAGTAGCGATAGAAGAACCTTTTCAACAGTGGGGTTTGGACGTGATTGGAAAAATCATACCACACTCTTCCAAGCAACACCGGTACATTCTTACTACTACCGATTATTTCACCAGGTGGGTTGAAGCAACACCTTTACACCAAATCAATGATCAAGAGGTAATAGAATTCGTCACTCATTCCATCATCACCAGGTTTGGCGTTCCAAGTTCCTTGGTTTTCGATAATGCAACTTACTTTTCATATTTTAGATTGTATGATTTTGCTCTGGAAAATGGTATTGTTCTTAAACATTCTGCAAATTATTATCCCCAAGGAAATGGGTTAGTTGATTCAACCAATAAAAATCTTATCTGCATCATTAAGAAGACCCAGCTGTCCCACCAGCGCAACTGGCACAACGCCCTTCACAATGCTCTTTCGGCCGACCATGTCATGCCCAAGTCCTCCCTAGGTACCTCTCCGTATTTTCTCGTGTATGGAAAAGAGGTTGTTATTGCTCCCCATTTATCTCTCCCCGCCCTTCAGCTGTCCCAAGAATGTCATGGTACCCCATGCCCCACCTTGCAGACTCGGATCGACACCCTACTGAAGTTGGAGGAAGAAAGACAAAAAACCCGTGAAAATTTCGCCATCCACCAAAGCCGAATCAAGAGATGGTTTGATAGAAAATCTACAGGGAATAAAATTTTTGAGGTAGGAGACCTGGTCCTGAAGTGGGATAAAGCTCACGAAGAAAATGGAAAACATTCCAAGTTCCAAGCACTATGGACAGGTCCTTTCCAAGTTAGCGAGAAATTAGGTTCCCACACGTTTAGACTGCAAACTCTTGAGGGAAGAGCCGAGGTCCTCCCGATAAACGGGCATGAAATCAATCATTACTTCACTTAGCAGCCCATAGAGGGCTGTCTTATCCTTGTACCATAGTTTCCGTTTTCGTTCCTTTTGTCAAAAAAAAAAAAAAAAAAAATTATAAAAACGGAAGGACTTGTCAGAGCTACGCAATTGGCTCACTGCAACAGGTTCTATGCTGATGAAAGGCCTTTTCCTAATAGACACGAAGGCGGTAAAAGCTTGCTTGTTATCAGCACCTAAAGGTAGTACATGACCTAGCTCAAGCCATAAAGCGGGAGGAGCCCACCTAGCAAGTTTGAGAGGGTGTTTGTAAAAGGAAAGCGTGATACAGCGGTAACTAGATCAGAAGGGCACAGAGGTACTCCATGTTACAATCAGGGCATCCGGGAAAAACCAAAGTCCTCATATCAGACCAGGAGCAACCTCTCTGCAAGTAAAATATGTCGGGATCCCTCATCCGCCCAGGCAAAAAAATTTCCCATCTCAAATAAGTGCCACGAGCACATCTAAATAAGTGCCCCAAGCACATTCAAAATAAGTGCAATAGCACACTAATAAAGGGTAAAGGATTGAGAAAGGCTTCCTACGCAGAGAGGTGATGTAACGGCTCTGCTGGGGTACTGACTAGGCTCACTGGCAGCGGAGCAACGTTCATGACTCCTAGGCAGTGACTCCGTCGGGGCCGAGAGGTTTGTTGGCAGCGGAGCAACACAATGAGGACAAAATAATCGTACCGGACCCTGTAGCCGCCTGGAGTTCTCTAACCCTTTTCGGTCCGGAGACCTAAAAGAATGAAATTTGGTTAAGCAGCTCCCAAACAAGCCAGCAAGCCAAGCAACCCATAAGGTGCAAAGGAAAGGCAGTGTTGACCTTAAGGTAAAGGGAACAGCTAGTGAAGGCCCCTCCCTCCCCCTTCCAAGGCTAACCATCAACAGAGACTCTAAATTTGACTAGTGAATCGCCATTTTTTGTAGCCTCTACAACACCCTCCAAAAAACCCCCACTTTAATTTTTTTTTTTTTTTGGAGCCCCTTGAGCACAAAGAAAAGTTAAGTAGAAAATCAGGAAAACTAAGTCGCTGAGTCGCAAATCCAAAATTTGTGAAAAACTACGACCACGCGACCTTGCGACCCCACGACCTTGAGGTCGCAAGGTCGCATTCCCCTCAAATCACCTCAACATGTGGCCTTGCGACCTCATTAAATGCCCACACGTGCGACCCTTGTATATATTTGAGGTCGCTAGGTCGCATTTCGCATATGTAGTGGATAGAAAAAAAGGGCTCTAACAGGTCGACTGGAGTGCGATTTTCTCGGGTAAGTTGCCGTTCTTCCTCCTGTTGTTTCCTTTTTGATCATTCTTGAAAAATCCCTGCATCCCTCAGCCTTTAAATTGTCATTTGGCTCAGCCATTGTTTTCATTTCTTGCTTAGGGTTTCCTTCTGATTCCAATTTTCAACACACTTGCCCAACTCATCACAATTTTTTATCCAGCTTCTCATGGCTTGTTCCCTACTCCAAAAGCTATCCCTTGACTCTTTCTGGACCCATTAAGTCTTGTATTTTTCCAGTTAAAGGGAAAAAATATCCATGCCGCGCGTGCCCAAAACCCCCCGCCAAGCCCTAGCACGACTTACGACCCCGCGACCTAGTCACCAGGTCGCAAGTTCGCATTCTCTATGTTTTCGCGCAACTCGTGACCCCGCGACCCAACGACTCAGTCGCAAGGTCGCAAGGTCACATTTCCACATTTTCCCAAAATTTTCGAATCCGCAACCCAGCGACCCAGTCACAAGGTCACATCTTCATCTTTTTTCACAATCCATGACCCGACAACCCCGTGACCCAGTCGCAAGGTCGCAAGGTCGCACCTTGGCCATTTTCTTACAACCAGCGACCCCGCAACCCAGTAGGCCATTTATTCAGTCTTGCCTATGTCCTGGTTGAAATAATTGATAAAATTTAATTGGTCTTATATCTTCATGGCATCTTTCTTATCTTGGGAATATTTCATGAATATGACAGGTGAATTTGAAGCAGACTTGGAGTGTATACCTGTCCTCTCGGATTCCAGCGACATGGGACCTCTAGTGTCCCGGAAGAAAGACAAGCACTTGGCAGTGGAAGATGTAGAGATGGACATGCCAATGTCCCCACCCCCGATATACAGAGATACTCTTTGCACATTTTCCAAAGGGGACAACATGCGGTGGTACCAAGTGTACGCGGAGTTCGCCAAAATGGAATTCCCAGAAGACCTCCCGGATCGGGAGATATACTTACAGGTTAAAAGGTCCAAGTTACATCTCGCAGGTGCTCACCCGGCCATATTCCCGTGCCCAGAAGTGATATATTGGATTTTACAGAAAATAGATCCCAAGAAGTTCGTGACCAGAGACAGCGAAGGCAAGGCTTTCGCAACGCTCAAAGGCTCAAATGCCCATGTTTATTACTCTTTTCCTGAGCAAGAAGAAGAATTCACAGAAGATTGGGCCATTTCCCATGCAGTTCCTGTAGTTGACACTATAAGGCAATGGTGGGAGGAGCCTGAGAAGTTTAAGGTCAAGAAAGACCAAGAATGTCCGGTGGCGAGCCTGAGAATATATAAATTAGTAGCCGCTATGCTTTGCAGATTGTACGGGCGCCCCGATGCCACCACCTTCAACGGCACATGAGAAACTCTCATGGAAGATGTCACAGTGCACGACACCCATTTCAACTGGGCTAACATATTGATGACCTCCATGCATACAAATTTATCCTCAGCATTGGTACCGGATGAAGGAATGCCTTCTGAATTCTATATGGCTTCTTATTTATTGGATGCCATCTATTCGAGGTTGCATTTTGAAGGATGGGTACATAACTGGGATCCCACACAGACCCGTGCAATTCATCTACAAACCAAGTTGTTTTTGGAATCCAGGTATAAACAATACATAGAGCCAATCTCCCAAGTGTTCATTCCCGCTCTATACAGAAAATTGTTCGGCCAAGATGCCCCTTGCATGTCTTGGCAAGCCAGGGAGACACTAAGCCAAGTGGCGCATTGGTCTCCTTTCACCGAATATACATTCATCCAAGTATTTGGCTCGTTCAGGGCACCACATGCTATGTCGCGTTTCGTTACAGATAGAGTTCTCATGCAAGAGGTCTACTTCCAAATGTCCTCAGGCTTCTCGAGGGTCTTGTCCAAACGTAAGAAGAAGCCGTGGACAGCGCTACCCCTCACTATCGGTGCATACATAGTTAAAGACTTTAGAGACGTAGAGGCAGAGGGAGAAGAGATGAAAAGTTATTGCTTTGGGGCTTTAGAATACCGAACATATGACCTGGAGTGGATAGTTCCTAAACATTACAAGAAGGCTAAATTCAAATGGAATTATCAGCATATTGAATGCCCGGGAGAAGATGAAAGAAGGAACTGGTACAATGCAGATAGAAAACTGGCTCTGGGGGCAAACTCTAGCCAAGAAGACCCGAATGACCAAACCTTAGAAGAAAGGAGTCATAAATTAGGAGGTGCTTCTTCCTCTCTAGCTAAAAAGCCTCAGACCATTACAGGGCATAGTACCTCTACCCAACAGAAAGAAATAGAGGCCAAAGCCCAGCAAGAGAGAGAAAATAAAATGAAAGAGGATGAGGATAAACGCAAGAAGAGGCTAAAGGCAGAACAGAAGAAGAAGCAGGCTGAGGAGGCCAAGAAGGAAAAGGAGGAAAAAGAGGCGAAGGCTGTAGCAGAACGGGAACTAAAGAAAGAGCTAGACAAAGTGGAAGCTGACCGCTAGAAGAAAGCAGAGAAAGCTGTAGCAGCCGAACGGAAGAGGAAAGCTGAAATAGAAGCAGCAGCAGAAGTGGAGCTCAGGCAAAAGAAAGAACATGAGAAGGCGGAATCCAAACGCCTACAAAAGGAAGAGGAGGAAAAGAAGAAGAAAGAAGAAGAGGATGAAATGCTAGAAGACATCGAGGCATCTCCCCTTGAGGTACCTCTAGTCAGTACACGAGCCCTGCTCTCTGATGCTAGATCCTCTCAGGGACAAGAGGAGGAGGTATTCGACCTCACCAGGCTCACATTCGATCAATTCTCGTTCAAAATCCGACAAGAGAAAAGAAGAAGCCTGGCGCAAAATCCTTCCGCCACATCCACTATCGCAACCGGAAAAGACATAGTCCTTGATACTAGGACTAATCCTGTGATGATAACATTAGCTAGCATAGCTTTCGCTGTGGCCATGGAAGAAAATGTGACCAGAATGAGTAGAGAGATCGTTTCTCTGCAAAATAGACTACAAGAAGCAGAGCAGCGGGAGAAAAGGGCAGAACAGGAGAGGACGACATTGAAAAAGGAGGTTCAACAACTCCAGAACAAAACTCCCCCTATCAATGAAGTTCCGCTTGCCATTCTAAAGGAGTGCGATGTATTAGAGGCGACCATGAGGCAAGTGTATGGGGAAATTTTCACCATAAAACAAACAATCGCCCCATTGGTAAGAGCATGAGTGGAGACTAAGCAGAAGCATGAGCAGCTGAAGGAGGCCTCAGCTGCCTTGGATAGAATGATGGACTAGACAGTACGGTACCCTCAGGCCCCTAAGCACTTGCCAAAGAAGGATTGGATTCATATGCAAGATTCCAAAGTCCAAATCCGTATGAAAATGCAGTCCAAGGATAAGCTATCCAAGGATTTGGACAAAGTAATGTCTGCATACGAACACTTGATCAGCGACGTCAACTCGATGCACACCCTTCACCACATTCCTTCGTTGGGGGCATTGGAAGAGGGGAAACCTGGGAACAAGTAGATCAAGAGATCTAGTCATTTCTGCAGCCCATTAAGCAAGCTACTGCTGCCCCCGATCTTGCAGCATCACGAGAAAATATGGGTCAGTTTCTTGTCACGCCAGTATGGATTTACACCAAGCTCGCCTCTCTTTCCAACCAGATCTCATAGAAAATGGAAACTCTAGTCCCAAATGCTTTGGAGTGCATGCATCGGTTGAAAAAAGAGGTCCCTCTAGTTTCCCCCATAGCAGCAGAGTATCAGACCTGGCAAGATTTCCTCAAAGAACAACAGATTGATGCCCCTAACCTCACAATTGTGCGCTCATCTCCATAGCCCAGTGGCAGTAAGCCGCTGATAGCATTTAGAGGTAGGTCGTAGGTCACACCGCCCAGCCAGGTCATAGGTTGCACTCACCAGCCAGGTCGGAGGTCGCAGTCTCCTTTCGGGTCGCAAGGTAGCTCAACAGGCAGGCAAGAGAAGAGTCAGGAAGCCTAAAGGGCAAGTTTTGTTCTATAAAACTCCATCAGGAGAAAATGTAAAAGACCTTTTTTTTGGAGACTCAAGAGCTATACATCATTGTATTGAAAAATAACACTCTTGTGCATATGAATACAGATACTTGTTAAAACTCCTTTTGGATCTGATGTGTTTTGTTGTGCGAACACTATGAGTACTTCTTATACAGTTTCAAACATCTTTTGATTAATGAAGCTGCACTCTTAATGGCATCATTTATGCATTATGGTTTTCTGTACTCTTGTTAATGATGTTCATTTTGTATTGCTTTCTTAATGGATGTTTATCACTTTTTTTATTAGCATTTCACTTTATCTTTCAGGAAGTAAAGGGCCATCTCGCCATAAATAACTGTTTCTTTTGTGGTCAGAATAGCCTGCAAGCATAGCCCCAAAGATGTGTTGCTAACGACACCTCCTTCGGCGTGTATGCTTTATTAGTTGTCTTGCTACCCATAGTGTTATATACAGGTTTAATGCATCAATCACTTATCTTGTAATCGTGTGAATAAGTGTGTGTCTGCAGGTTCAATCGGGTTCTTTTGAGACTAAAGGGAAGGTGACTTAAGCGGTAGCCGGACCCACATCTCGGACGGGATCCCTATTCCAAACGGTTCAAGGTCTAATTGGGACTTCCTACCGGGGAGATCCCCTACTGTTGGCCGGACATATTTTCTCGTCAACATATGGTTATATGCTGAATAATCTGTTAAAAAAGCTGCGAGTGGACTCATTCTGTGCAAACCTAGTAAGTTAGAATGCAGATCTGCCTTGAAATACCTACTCTCTCTCTCTCTCAGGGTGCAAAAACCTAGTTCTAGCACCCTCCCATAATTCTTTGAGTGAGATCTTGACCTACGCCAGCAGGTCATTTCTGAAAGGGCCAGTAGTATATGGATTTGTGTTGAACCCTTAGTTAAACCGAGAGGGCGGGTGAATCATTTTAACACATTCATGGACTTTTAAAAATTTCCTTTAAACTGATTTACACCTTCATTTCATGATCAAATTATTACATAATGTAACATCAATCTTAATATGTGAGAAATAAGTATTGAGCAGGTTAGATACACCATATCAACACATAAACATCATGCACATAGAAAAAAGATATAAGTGGAAACCCATAAGGGATAAAACCACATCTTATTATTGTTGTGATGCAAAGGCAAGCTCCAACTCCCTCTAACCACTGATTTTCTGTAGGCTCCAACCTACAGGAGGCTACTATCTCAATTCTGCAAGCTACAACTTGCAAGGAAGCTCCAACTCCCATCTATTTTCTGCAGGCTACAACCTACAGGAGGCTCCTACCTCAGCCAGCTACAACTGACATCTATCAAGCTACAAATTGACATGGAAGCACCTAATTCCTCACTATTTCAAAAAAAACACATGTTGATTTACCTGGATATCAGCTCTGTTCTGTTCCTTCTTCATTGTTGTCCACCAGCCTTCATATCTGCCTTATATCATCTCTGAACCTTCATAGCTTCTTTTTCTGCTCCTCTTTCTTCTTACCCTCTCTGCCTCATTTCTCCATTCTCTAACCTCTCTATGCATATGTTGGTAAAATTATTTATGGAGATCACCTCATGGCTATTTGTATTCCACAAGGAATTTGAAGTGAATAGGTATGACTCTTTGCCTTCCACCTTCTTATTTTCTTGCCTAGCACATTCGAAAAAATATAACAATATTTATACATTTCAATATTACAGTGGGGTATTTCCTTGCCCATGGAGACTTGCCTTTGCATCACAAACAATATAAAATTAATTTTAAATCATTTACATTCACATTTACAGTTACATAAATCAACTTCACTCAGCCCTTTTTCAGCCCTTGGCTTGCTGTGCGTTTGTCTTTTCCGCCGCTGTCACTGTCTTTTTCAATTTCTGCTATTATATTGTGATTTTTTTGCATAATAACCTTTTGCCCGATTCAACTCATCTTCTCGTGCCCACTACGATTGGCCTTCACTTGCTCCTTTGCTCTGTGTCGGGTCACTTACCCGAGTCTCCTTCTGTTGCCTTCATATTTTTGTTTATACACCTGAGTCTTTTGCCTGCACTTAGTCTTTTCTTCATAAAACAGGCGTATCCACATGCACATCCACCTTTCAGATCTAATGGTCATCGCACTCCGCTTCATTTAACTTTCCCAATCCGACGGTTGACATTCCATCACATTGTCACAATTGCAATCGCAACCATCAGTGGTCCGATGTGCCTTTGGCCACTGATCACCACTGATGCGATGAGCGAAGGGTCCCACCAGCTATCAACCAACTCACATATTCTCTGTCCATCATTCATTAGATCTGACGGCTGTGATTCAATCGCTCAATTGCAATCGCAACGTTCAAACTATCATTCCTTTGCGTTTCCATTCCGCCGATGCGATAACTCCGATGCGATGTCCGCCGATGCGATGAGCGAAGGGTCCCACCAGGCAGTACCTCGGCATTTCAACGTTATATGTTATATTTCTCCTACACCCATCGATGCGATTCAACGAAGGAAAAAATTGTAATTTCGGATTTGAAATCCTGTAGACCTTTTCTTTGAATCTGCATCGCATCCGCTTTCTTCATCGCAATTTGCACTTCGGCGTTTCTAAATCTTCGCCGATGTGATGGATCAATGTAGACCCCACTCTAACTTAAATTTACGATCCAATGGTTGCAATCGACCATGATCTAACGATTGTGATTGGATCACACCATCACAATCACAATGCTCAACGTCTCGTCTCCTCAACACTTATGCTTGACGATGCGATAAGAGATCGTCGATGCGATGAGATCTCCACCGTCGATATTCAACACTTTCACTTTAAGCCTTAACATTAAGACTCTGCCTTTCACGTGATGCGACCACTGTTAGATATTCACCGATATTGATCAAACGGATATCGTATTCACAATATACCTGATGTTTAACATTTCCAAACGTCCATGCACTTTTCCCATGCGATCACCATTGGATCTTCTCTGAATCAAATCAGACGGCTATCGCGTTATTTCGACCACAGACCTTTAATTCTCAAAAATTACGCGATATAGGCGGTTTTAGTATTGTGACGTGTCGTAATATGATACGATCAAGTTCCAAATGGAATAAACCACTCATAGCCCAAAAGCTGCGCGAAACCAGTGGTATGGTTTTGCAAAACCACTTTCCTTGCGAGCCCCACTCTAATTACCTTTGTTTGTTTGACTGGACCTTAGGTATAGCGTTAATACCTTGGGAAATGTTTTGGAAATACATCAATTTAATAAAAATCTTTTGTACCCATGTGACAACCTTCGAAACATTATAATAAACACTTGCCTTGTACCCATGTACTCATATCATCGCATCGCAAATAAAAACACTTTCCAATTCCTTTTATGTTTCGCCGATTGCAATATGTGATCGCATCGCAATATCAACAATCGCAACTTCGCATCGCTTCTTCATTACTCTACCCGCCGATTGTGATGTGTGCTATTCTCTCCTCTGCTGCCCCTCTTCTTCTTTGTTGCCTCTGCTTCAGTTTGTTGCCTCTGTTTGCTACCCTCGCTGCCTCTGCTTCTATTCACTACCTCTGCTTCTTGTCTAATGTTCTCTCTGCTGCCTCATTGCTTCTTTGCTGCCTCTGCTTCAGTTCGTTGCCTCTCTTTTCCGCCCTCACTACCTCTGCTCCTTGTCTGTCCCCTTTGCCTTATTGCTGGTTCTTCTTTGTTCTTTTTCCTTAGTGATAGTTCAGGTGCTGCTCCTTTCTTCTCCTTTTCCATCAATGAAAATATTTCCAACAGTCTCCCCCTTTGGCATTGATGGCAATACTTTAATATTCTTCTTTAGCTTTCTTTTCCTCCCCCTTTGACATCAATGGAAAAGGGTTGTAAATTTCCTAGTGTGGTTTCCAAATATTGTCTATAATACTCTAATCTTGAGGACCTGTTCCATGCACTGCTTACTTGCTCTGGCTCTTTTGTGACAATATTTGTTGACTGATCTCCCCCTGGAATGATGCTTTCTTTTCTGATCTCCCCCTGGAATGATGTTTTCTTTTCATGTCAGAGAGTAACATTTGTAGACACTAACCCTATTTTTTCTCTTAGATATTCAAATGGTTCTTTAGCAAGAGGTTTTGTGAATATTTCTACTATTTTTTCCTTTGTTGGTGCATGTTCCAACTTCACTACTTTCTGTGCTACTTGTTCTCTGAGGAAATGGTACTTAATTGGGATGTGCTTTGTTTTTGAATGAAGTACAGGATTTTTTGATATAGTTATTGCACTTGTATTGTCACATTTGATAGAAATAGGTTCATCAATGCTTACCTTCATGTATTGGAGAGTTTGTTTCATCCACATTACTTGTGTGCAACATGTTGCTGCTGCTATGTATTCTGCTTCTGCTGTAGATAGAGAGATAGAAGTTTTCTTCTTGCTTATCCATGCCACCATACTTTTTCCCAAATAGAATGCACCTCCACTTGTGCTTTTCCTGTCATCCACATAGCTAGCCCAATCTGAATCTGTATATGATGTCAAAGTGAAGCTTTTTATTTTTGGATACCATAGCCCATAATGTGCAGTTCCTTGTAGATATCTGAATATTCTCTTGATTGCTAGTAAGTGATTTTGTTTTGGTGTTGTTTGATATCTTGCCACAAGTCCTACTGCCAACATAATTTCTGGTCTAGAAGCTGTTAGGTATAGCAGACTTCCTATCATGTTTTGCAGTAGTTTCTATATTTTTTTCCTACAAAGATTCTATAGTTACCACCTCATAAGGAAGTGGACTTCTCTATTGAGTTGATTTTAGGAGCAACACCCGCATCAAAGGCACCTTATAGGATGAGCACTCTAAAGTTGGTGGAGTTGAAGTTGTAGATTAAGGAGATTCTTGATAAGGGATATATTAGGTCAAGTGTGTTTCCTTGGGGTGTGTAGTGTTATTTTGCAAGGAATAAGGATGGTAATCACATATTGTGCATTGATTACATGAAGTTGAACAAGACAAACATCAAGAAAAAGTATCCATTTCCCAATATTTATGACTTTTTTGATCAATTGAAGGGAGCAACACTATTCTCAAATATTTATTTGAGATAAGAATATCATCAGGTGCACATCAAAGAAGAAGACATCTACAAGACTGCATTTCACACTAGGTGTGGGAGGTATGAGTTTGTTGTGGTTCCTTTTGGTCTTACTAATGCTCCAACCACCTTCATGTGTTTGATGAACAATGTGTT
>CM076579.1:1002839553-1003163676 GCA_034641835.2 Pinus albicaulis
GTGGAGGTGGAGGTGGGGTGGATGACTTTTGAGATGAGTGTGGAAGTGGAGTGGATGGGATATGAACTATGTTCAATGCTCCTTGACTATTCTGATCTAGTGAGACTTCTTCTTCTTCAAAACACGCAAATTCACTAGAGATACTATTTTATGGTTCATCATCACTATCATATCTACCCTTGAGAAGACTGTAAATAAACCCTTCTTCTATATCTACGCGGTAAATTCTTCTGCTACACATAGTCGGGCCTCTTTGGGACACTCACGCGATATCCTCACACGGACTTCCCTATTCACAGAATAGCATCTTAATCCACAACTTCAACAAGCGCAGTAACTTACCTATGGAACCCTTCAAGAATCTTCTTCCAGCTTCAGAATAAGACACAAACTGATCAATAGAAAACTTGGTTACAAATCCTCCCAGAACACGAACGATCCCATGATCTATCACACAAGTAATCGTATTGTTGGTATTTTCTAGCTATTGCATGAATTCTAGAGTCCATTGAGTGATTACGTCATCCTTTTTTAAGGTATTAAATTCAATCAATCGAGACAACCACTCGTGCAGCTCCGTCGCAAAGGAAGCAACGAATATCTCGTGGACTTCTGTATAAATATACTTTTGAACCCAATCTTCAATAACCAATTTAGAACTTCAATTCTCCTGAATCGTGAATTCAAGGATCTTTTTGTCCAGAAAATATTGTAATTTGTTCTACGTAGAATGCCAATACATCAATTCTCCCTAAAAATGACCTTGGTCCCAGCAACGGAACTATTTTTTGGCTTGAGGGGTCCTGACCCAGGTTCGGATTTATTATGCAACCAACAAACCCTCAAACTACTAGCCCTTTTGGAAAGGACCTACTTGTGTAGATAAAAGTCTCACCTGAAGCAGTATGGGGGGGTGCTTGATCTAAAATGACTGTATTATTCTTGTTGTGCTAAGTGTCTTTTCAATTTATAAACATGTGCATACTTGTCTCATTAGTTTGCTTAAGGATTGAGGATTTTAACCATGAATTCTAGATTATTCTTAGTGAATTAGAAGCATGAAATAAGCACAAATAACACTGAACATCAGTGTAAAATAGAGAAATAAGTCACCACATATAATTTACACAACAGGCATGATGAAGCAATTCACCCCTCCTATGCTACATCTGCTGGTCCAACTCCCAATGGCATGTCCATCTTTCATTATGCTCACAATTTTGCAAATATGTGTAGTTATAGGCCTCTAATGGATTTTTTCTTTGCACCAATGGCTCCAGAATGCTCCAATTAGTCAAAAATGACTTTTCATTCACTTAGAATGGGTGAAAATTGAGTCTCCTACTCTTTTTCCCAGTTACACCTAGAAAAACTCCACTGAAAGTGGAGAACTCCACTTATGTGGCATTAAAATAGTGCTTACCGCAATAATTAGGGCACCTTCTAGTCCTAACCATCGAATAAATCATGGCAATTAATATAGGTGGTTGGGGTGGCCACATGCCGACCCCAAACCCTATGGTCATGACTGTAACCGAAGTCTGAACCCACGGCAACAATTTTGGTTTGATAAGGTTGAACTTTGGGTTCACGTGTTGTTAGCGCTGAATGCGTGGGAGTGGTTACATATTATGTGGCAATGTGAAAAAACTCTATGAAGCCATTACAGAGACTACTAGAGGTTGAAGACTGTTGGAGGTTAACATATTTTTTTTTGCAATGTAAGCACACCAACGGAACCAGTGGCGGGTTGGGACTACCGGCATTTCTAACCCCAAACTTGATTTTCATTCAACTTTAACATAAACCCAAATTATATATAGGTTAAGGATCATGTGTAGCTCAGGTAGTTAGACGAGGGTGTTCTCTTCTAGAATGTAATATTCCCAATTAGCCTAAGCTAATGGGAATATAAAATTTTGTTTCATTTTCTTGTTGCATGAATGAAATTGTAAAGGAGGAGCAATAAAACTCTTGAACAGCAAAATAAATCAATGCCCCATGTGAACAAGGCTAAATCTAGGTTGCCTTAATAAAATACCCCTATGTGTGAAAGGGATGAAGACATTTGACTGGGTCAATAGGACCAAATCAACAGTGCTATCTAGATGCAATGAACCTCCTAGATGCACAGTGCAGTTTTAGTTGGAGGCTACACATGTGAATGAACCTAAATCATTGAGATGGTTTAGGGTTTGGCAAGGATTCCATCTTATTTAAGGAAGAGGAGAACAGTATGAGAAGGTTTTTGAATACCATATTATTTCTGAAGATTTTTTCTGTTTAGACATTTCTTATTCTCTTGACTGTTTAGCAGAGAATAGTGTTGTTTAGCACTAGGGTGTTCGTGATCGGGAATCCCACCTCTTCCATTGAGTAGCTCTTGGAGGAGTCTTGAATTTCTTGACCATTATTAGGCTTAAAGCTGAGCTCTTCTTCCAACTGCAACACAGATCCTGTTGATGGTTTGGTTGTCTTTGTAAGCTGCAGCAAGTGGAGGCTAGATCTACTCAGATCTAGGCCATTCTAGTGCCTCTTTTCAGTGGGAAAGCCTTCTATCCCCCTGGAAAGAGAGTATTGGATGAGAAGAGCCCATTTTCAGATCTTGGCTTGAGGCCACATCATGTTCTAGAGCCTACAGTGCATTCCATCTTCCAGTACTGCGTTATTTGCAAGGAGAAAGTTGCAGGGTCGTTTGGCACATCAAGGAGGAGAGATCTCAGTGCTGGGAATATGCCCTTCACCCAGGATCCATGGATTGCTGCATAATCCATGTCCATTCTCGATCCGATCCGAATACTAATGTATTTGCTTTAGAAATTCCGAATCATTCCGTAGATCAACTATGTTCCAAAAAAAGGAGCCTTTGAAGAGGAGACTCTATAGTGTACAGATCTGATATGGATCTATATTTTTGTACGCATATCTGCTCTAGATCTAAAGGGTAATCTACAGCTCTTTTCAGTCAATAAAATAACGTTGTCAAGCTTGTACAGTCACATCATATGTTTGTAGCCTCTTATTTTGATCATTCCTTCATGTAATGTCTTCTTCTTTCTGTTCTATAATGAAAGGGCTTCAATATAACTCTAATTTTTTGTTCTAAATGATCATGTTGAGCCTCCATATTAGCCTACTACTGCTACTTTTCTGAACTACGTTATTTTCTGAGCAGTATTGTCATAGATTGTTGCAGTCCCATTCTTGGGCATTTTCCAGTTGTACTAGGTGTGGGAGACTTGTTTAACCCACCTAGAAGGATTTGTATTTCATCCCCTCTTGGATTTAGGTCTTAGATTATCAAATATAAGGGATCCAAGGGTTTTTTTGTAATCCTGTAGCATACATTCCTGAAAAATGTGTTTTTCAGGCATGCCTTGCTAAGTAGTCCCAATTGGGAATATTACAGTGGTATCAGAGCAACTATCTTGGCATAGCCTGTGATTTTCTCAAAGGAGCCAATATGTTTATAGAAGAAGATGATACTCTTACTGACATAAAGAAGAGGTATCTGAATATAAGACAGAATAAATTTGATTACACCAATGATGATCAAGACAAGGGTAAAGCCCCTGAAACTGGAAGTGATAAAGAAGGAGAGGAGTTGCAAAAAAAATTTTGAAAGCCATGCAATATCTTTCTATAGAGATAAAAGAGATGAAAATGGACAGAATCAAAGAATCTCATAATATATTTCATCTTGGAGAAAGCTCTGGCATATCTTACCACTGGAATGATCAACCAAAGAATTAGCCACAAGTTTCCCAACGCTCCACTATGCCTACCTTTTTCGCTGTGGGAAATGAAGGGCCACAAGAACAAGCATCCCTTCAAGACTACTTTGAATAATATGAGTCTCAAAATCAGAGATTCAAATATTAGCTGGGCTTTCAAGAGTTATGTCACCTGAAGGACAAAAGAAGACCAAGGCATTAGCATAGAGATGGTGGATTCACTCAGAATCATGATCGACATCACTCTGTGGGCAGATTATTCTTACCTAATTTTGATGGGTCATCCAAAAGTTCTATCAAAGCTTGGGTAGAGAAGCTTGACATATACTTCCAGCTGAAAAAAGTCCCTGAAATTGAAGCTATCAAGATTTCAGCGCTGCACTTTGAAGGTGAAGCACATGACTGGTGGTTCCATGGCTTGTCTACATTGGGTCATGTCAATGTCACTGTTTATTCTGCGTTCACTAGAAGAGTGGTGGAAATATTTGACATAAGATATCTAGAGGCACCTTTCATGAGCCTTGCAAAGTTGAAGCAATCAGGTAATACAGAGTCTTACATTTCTGAATTTTTCAGATTATCTATTATGGTTCCTGACTTGTCTACTGAAAGAAGGGTGTATATGTTCATCGATGGTATGGATGAACCTATTCATGGGTTGGTAAAATATTCCAAGCCCAATACCTTGCATGATACCATTGAGAGGGAAAGAGACCTTCAAGATGTCGTGCCAAAAGCAAAGGCAAACTTTCAGAATAAGCCCTCTTTCCTTTCTAAAGGGAAGGAAGAGAAATTTTCTCCTTTGAAGGAGAGCTCATTCAAGAAGCCTCTTGATATTGAAGTCTAGAGGGAACTAAGGAAGAAGAGGCTATGCTTCACTTTCCAAGAATCATGGGCACCTGGACATAGATGTGTTGCTGGAAAATCACATTACATAGAGGTCTTCTCAGATTTTGAGGAGGAAGATGAAGATTATGAACCAAGAAGGGGTCACAGCACTAACAATGTTGAGGGAGGTCCAACACCATCAGGAGATGGGAATGAGGCATTTGCTCCTATAGGAGGAACTATTGCATCTTTGAGGGGAGTACCTAAGTGCTTGACCTTAAGATTTCAAGGTTCAATCATGAATCAGAGGGTATCTATTCTTATTGATAGTGGGGCCACCCACAACTTTATTGATGCTCATCTTGTGCAAAGGAGGGAATTACCTACTGATACTTTTGAGGGATTTTCTGTTTTCGTCCCAGGAGATAGAAAAATGCAATGCATTCATTATGTCCCATCACTTTCAGTCACCATGGGATCCTACACTTTGGTGGATCACTTCTTTGTAATTGACATACCAGACACCAATGTTATTTTGGGTGTTCAATGGTTGATTACATTAGGGAAAGTCACTACTGATTGGGAGGCTTTATAAATGGAATGGGTGGACAATAAGAGTGTTTCACCTCAAATGATAAAAGGCATGCATACTTACCCCTCACATAACACTTCCACATAGTACACAGAGATGGATTTTCACAGTGGAAGCAAGGACCTTACAGTCCCATCTATTATTCTCATGAGATTTCTGCATGGGACACTGCTATCTAGTGGCAACCCACCTGGGAGGCCACCTGATTTAGATTTTGTGGGGAAGACCTCACAACTTACTGCTCCAAACTTAGATCCAGGAGGGATTGGAGCACTTGAAGACAAAGCTACAACGTTGGGAGGCTTGGGTAAGCTCAAGAAGGAGGGAGATCTTATTCTCTTATCATCATCACACACTCTCATTTCTCGATCTATGGTGTGGGAGGAGAAGAATGGAAGGATAAGCCTTCCAACATACACCTTTGGCATAGGAGATGTCAAGGAGGAGAGCATAAACATGAAAAGCATTTATGTTCACATACCATCAGTGCTTTCATTGTTGAGCAGTGTAGATCTGTAGAAGAAATCCCAACTTCTAGTGGATTATTCCAAATATATTCACACATGTATGATACTTGATGACCAGCTACATGAAGAGGGCTACTTAGTCCAAGGAGGATTCATCTATCATCATGGTAGAATATTTTTGTCTAGAGCTTCTAAGCTCAAGCAAAAGATCCTACAAGGCGCATACAAGGAGTTTTGTTTCAGCCATATGCATTCCATGAAGATCTACAACATCATCATGAGGAGATTTGATTGAGAAGGTTTGAAAGAGGAACTACATCAGCATTTCAAGAATGCATGACCTATGTGGAGTTGGGGCAGACAAGGGGCTCTATGCAAGATTCATTTCAGCCATCTCTTCCTTCTTTTGAAATAGGAGAAAGATCCATGCACAACTCCATGTGTCAGAGAGACTTTGTTGGTAGAAGATCTTATCATGTAAAGCAAGTTTAATTTTCTAATTGTACATATTCTTTTACCATTTTTATGTAAGAAATGAGTCCTAAAAGGAGTAATGTATCATGTAAATCTCATGGCAATTGTTGGGCCACTAAAAATTCTAAACTTGGCCACTCCCTTAATGTGCAAAGGGAGATTTTATTTCATGATGGGTGCTTCCCAAAGGCACCAAACATATCTCACATTTTCATCCATAGTGAGATGACATGTGCAGCAAATAAGTGGTGGGGAAACCACTTACCACACCTTGATCTGATGCAAGCAGAAGATGCACTGCGCTGGTACCATATGTGGGACTATGACCCACCTCCTCATGCTCAAATTTATGTTTGTGTATATGTAGTTTTGCTTCCATACATTGATGATATACTTGTATTATTTATGGGACTGTATGGAGGGAGGATGGGGAGAATGTATGTACCTCATGGGATGGAGACTCCCTATGTACCTTATGCTACGTGTTTTAGGGAGAGTATTGGTTCAGCCATGTTTGTTTCATATGAGTTCTTAACTCCTTGTGGGATGGACTATGTACATCTCATAATGACTTTGGAGGAACAATTCATGGAGGGTTCGATTGGTGAACACTTAGCTTGTTAAGAAATCTTGATCCTTGATGGTGTCACCAATGAAGGAGGAGAAGTGTTGCAGCACTCACCCTATCAGTTGCTTGAGGACAAGCAAAATTTTGGAGGGGAGGGATATAATATTCCCAATCAGCTCAAGATAATGGGAATATACAATTTTGTTTTCATTTTCTTGTTGCATGAATAAAATTGTAGAGGATCAATAAAACTCCTAAACAGCAAAATAAATCAATGCCCCATGTGAACAAGGCTAAATCTAGGCTGCCTTAATAAAATACCCCTATGTGTGAAAGGGATGAAGAAATTTGACTGGTTCAACAAGACCAAATCAACAGCACTGTCTAGATGCAATGAACCTCCTAGATGCACAGGGCAGTTTTAGTTGGAGGCTACACATGTGAATGCAGCTAAATCATTGAGATGGTTTAGGGTTTGGCAAGGATTCCATCTTATTTAAGGAAGAGGAGAACAGTATGAGAAGGTTGTTGAATACCATATTATTTCTGAAGATTTTGTCTGTTTAGACATTTTTTATTCTCTTGGTTGTTTAGCAGAGAATAGTGTTGTTTAGCACTAGGGTGTTCCTGATCGAGAATCCCACCTCTTCCATTGAGTAGCTCTTGGAGGAGTCTTGCATTTCTTGACCACTATCAGGCTTAAGGCCAAGCTCTTCTTCAAACTATAACGCAGATCCTGTTGAGGTTTTGGTTGTCTTTGTAAGCTACAGCAAGTGGAGGCTAGATCTACTCAGATCTAGGCCATTCTAGTGCCTCTTTTCAGTGGTAAAGCCTTCTCTCCCCCTGGAAAGAGAGTATTGGATGAGGAGAGCCCATTTTCAAAACTTTGCTGGAGGCCACATCATGTTCTAGAGCCTACAGTGTAGTCCATCTTCCAGTACTATGTTATTTCCAAGGAGAAAGTTGCAAGGTCTTTTGGCACATCAAGGAGGAGAGATCTCTAGTGTTGGGAATCTTCCCTTCACTATGGTGATCCATGGATTACAGATCTAATCCATGTTCCATTCAGATATGATCTAAATACAGATGTATTTTCTTGATAAATTCTGAATCATTTTGCAGATCAGCTGCATTAGATCTCATATCTACTCCATGTACATCATTTTCTGTTGAAAACCCCAAGGGGAATTTGAAGAGGAGACTCTAGTGTACAGATATGATATATATCTATCTTTTTGTACACAGATCTTCTCTAGATCTGAAGTTTAATCTACTACTCTTTTCAGCTAATAAAATAATGTTGTCAAGCTTGTACAGTCATATCCTATGGTTGCAACCTCTTATTTTGAGCATTTCTTCATGTAATGTGCTAGCCACACCTATAAAAATTTGTCATACCAAATGGTGGCTAAATATTTTCTAGCTTTCAAAAACAATTCATTCCCAAATTTTGAGTTCTTGAAGTCTTATGATGACCTTTATCCTTGGTGTTAATCTTCACTGTTGTTTCATTATTAACCTTCAAGGACCTACTGTTTACTAAGAGAAATACTGCTTAAAAATTCCATTTTTCATCATTACACTTCTCCATTTCATCCATAAACCCTTTCATTTACCTCTCATTCCCTCAAATTCCCCTTTAAAGCCTTGTGAAATCCCTTTATAAGGTTTAAAACCCCATCTTTACCCATATCGGAACCTCCAAATTCCTCAAAAAACCCTTCAAAAATCCTAAAAACCTTCATTTTTTCTATAAGTTCTTAAAGCCCCTTTCAGCCTTAAGCCCCAGCCCCTTTTCCTTATGTGACCTGGAGCTGCGACCGAGCGCTAAGCCTCATCTCTCCATCGCAATCGGCAATCGCAAATTCCCTTTATCCTTTCCCTTTTCCTCCTCCGATGTCGATCCCCCGATTTAATCTCAGCCGTCGAACCCACAAGAACCGATGGCTAAGATCTCATCGCGCTCCGCCCATAGCCCTCCGTCATCACACCCACCAATTTAATCCTGACCGTTGATCTCTCATATTGATCCTACGGCTAGCGCTTAATCGCACATCGCAAACTCAAACACCCCGGTGCTTTGGCCTCTTTTCTTATCTCCGATGCGATGTAATCCCAGCCATTCATTCCGCCAAATCCAACGGTTCGTGCTTCATCGCATCACGCTCATCCATCATGTGATCCTCCACTATCCCGACCTCCGATTTAATCTCCACCATCAATCTCTCTTCAGATCCGACGGTCTGCGCTTCGTCGCATCGCAAAAAACCTTTTCCTCTATTTATTTTACCATTTCCGACGTTATGGTTTTAAATGAATTTGGACCATTGATCTCCGCAGATCAATGGCCCTCGAGTGCTCGTCCTTCCACCCTTTCATCTGTTTTCCCTTCCTCACTCTCAAACTTTCTGCTTCATCTTTTAAATCTCCACCATTCATTTCGGAGATCCAACGATCGAGACTTAACCCAATACAACCAACTTTTCACTTGAACTTTCACCCTGCCACTTGATGTTTCTGCTACACAACAAAACAAATGTCAGTCCCACCATCCATGCCTCGCGCATCTTTAGACCTGTTGCGTGTCACCCACACCATCCGATCTCTCGACGATCATCCAATGGACCAGAATCCATATCGCGTAATTTTTTGCCCCGCATTAGGGGAATTTTGAGGTCTAAAATGGGCCTCCTAAGGAAATTATAAAATAATAGTGGAAAAAATCAAATAAGATTTGATGACATCATCAAATTTTAGAGGGAAAAATGAAAAAACTAATTTTTCAATTCATATTTTCAACTTATCTCCCAAAGTTTTTACTCAAATTTCGAGCGGGAGTACTCGTTGGATGCGGAATTTAATTCCTCATCCAAGGAATACCCATGTTGCATACTTTTGATGGGTCCTACTACACGAAAAATGAGAAATACATAAAAAAACGTGATTACAATCACATTTTTCATGTATTTATCATTTTTCGTGTAGCAGGGTCCATCAAAAGTATGCAACATGGGTACTCCTGGGATGAGGAATTCAAATTTTCATCCAACGAGTACTCCCGCTCAAAATTTGAGTAAAAACTTTGGGAGATAAGTTGAAAATACGAGTTGAAAAAGTAGTTTTATTATTTTATTATTTTTTTAATCTTTTTACCCTTTACTTAAAAAATGGTGAATCATCCCCCATGGTTGACATCATCATCTTGAATCTTATTAGCTCTTATAAAGTTTATTTTGGTTGTACATTTTCTGGAGGTATTTTGAACCTCAGAAACTCCCTAATTTTCCACAGGTGCGCTACTTCCACGTGATAAAAGTGGTTTTAGAAATACACGTGTCATTAATTGTATAGTATCGCATTCCAAATGTAAAATACCGCTTACCCAGAGACATACGAAAAACCGCTGCCGATTTTCCCCAAAACCACCCTTCTTCATATTCGCGCCATAATTCAAATCTGAGCCTGGTTAGTTGTTTCTGCCAAGATTTTGTCCTCCCCCACTGCATTTCTCCATCCTCGATCGCTCAAACCATCTCCGCAGGATTTATTAATAATTTTTTGTGTTTTGCAGGGTTCTAATGGTGGTTAATCCGTTTATTTCCACAGTCACAGATAGGTGACCAGTTCAGTCCAAAATGACGATTCTGTGACTCATATCAACAAGTAAAAGGAACCAGCAGGGTTTCCAAATTCATGTTATCAATGGATCGCGACCCTTGATCTTGGATGAAACCCTTCAACCGATAGAAAGAAACCTGTGCCAGTGAAACAAAGCAGTAAAGTGTATCAGAGAATGAAGACCCGAAGATGAAGATCAAGGCTTAATTAATCCTAAACACAGATCAGAGGATAAATCACCGTGTTTATAAAAACAAAGAGTTATATCAGTCAAAGGAAGCCTCCACTGCCACATTAGAGGCTAAAATATCCTTTCAGCTACCAAAATTGCCACCTACAGCCTCAATAAATCAAAAGAAGGCATAGTAATTGCCTTAATTAGTGATATTTTGTTTAAAGCCACCAAAGTTATTTCCAGCCTACCAAAAGAGTTTTAAAGTCAAAAAAATATGCCAAATAGCTAAAAATTAAATGAAAACCAATTAATACATGGAAAACATCAGAGATCTCTTCTATTGAGCCCCACAAAGGCAGAGAAGCATTAATTGTATTAATTGAACTAAAGACTTTTTCTTTCATCCCACCTCCTCTTTCTTCTATGCTTCTGAATAAGATGAGATGTTGTTGGTTGTTGGACTCTGATGTAATAGTTGTTGTATTGAATCATTGTTGAATGTAAATAAGTTCTGAAGCTCTGAAGCTTTGTTAAGTTATTGAAGAAGATAGGCTGAGAAGAGATGTTCAAAGCTGTGATGAAACATTGGACATGTAGTTTGTAACTGGATTGACAATCAATATACAAGCTGATTCTTGGGATCCTAGTCTATATCATTGGTGAAGTACCTCTTACTGTTATTTTTTTCCTCTCATGTATTCCATTTTGTTCACTTTTCTCTGATAAAGAGCAGCATGCATAGAGCTAGGATTTACTATTAAAGGTACCCTACTCTCACTGATAAGATTTATCTATATTTTTTCTACTAATTGTGATATTTTGGAATGACTTAAATTAACTATAAACATTATCAAGGAATGTTGGTTAGTCCATGTCTTGATGTGCAAAACTTGAAAGGAAGTTCTTGAATGATATTTTCATTACATGCTAAGTAGAGTTAAACTAGGAAAGTTTATGGTTTGCCCTGTCTTCTAGTTCTTTCTTCCAGCAGTTGTTTGAAAGTTTCCCTAAGAGTATGCTGAAAGCAAGCCTAGATTTTAATGATATCTTACTTGATCTTAAGCTACACTTTTCTTTCTTATATGTTTTCATCCTTTCTGAAAGTATTCTAGTGAGATTACTGGATTATTGTCTGATAAGTTATCTTTAATACAAGCTTGTCCAAAGAAGTCTATGGTTAGCCCTGTCCTTTGGCTGGTTTCAAACAGTTGCTTAAAAAGGCTTTTCTTGTATGGTAAGTTGATAAATCCTTGTTGAAATTATTGGCTTTTTCCACTTTCTCAACACTTTTAATGTTCCACTCCATCATTTAAATCTAAAGGATCTTTTGATATAGATGACTTGCCCCTTGGACCACTCTTGAAATTGTTGTACAATTAAACCCTTTTGTGACTCCATCGCCCAATGGATTAAAGCTTCTTCACACTAATATTGTCTGCTGAACACTTCTCAATAGACTTGCATCTTCACCCTTCGGAAACTATTTCATTTTGTGATATTCCATCCAATTAAAGATCATACCTGACCAACCAAACAAACAAAAACCCTTTTTCTTAATAACTAGCCTAATATCATACTAAAAGCCTTAAATATCACATATTTAAACACATATATAGAGAGATCCCTCTCTGGATTCAGGAGGGCTAGATCCTAGAATCCCAAAGTGGTTTTTGATGTAGGCTCTGCAGCATTTTTATTTGCCAATCTTGCAATCTACGGAGACCTAACATTTTGGAGACCATACTGGGGAAATTCTGAGTGAATTACATCTTATACATCTCTGAGGCCTTAGAATACCTAGACATCCTTAGATTGGTTTCATAATAAACATGGTGGTGGAACCATAAAACATTTTACCTCCATAAAAGCTAAAAAATCTCCACCTGGTGACTCCACACTCTACAACTCCCAAAAGACCAAATGACTCCACTGGTAGAAGACCCTGAAATGATTAAACAGATACAGTGACCTCTTATCCAATTTTCAAAATGATTCCAAGAATACAATGAAGATATGCCCCAATGAGTAGAGAAAATATCCCTGGGTTTCCACATAAGATGCCCCAGGTATTATGGGATGATGACCTTCCTATTTTTCAGGGTGAAAAATTTGATAACCCACTGTTACATCTTATCAAATTTCACATACATGTATGGAGGTTAAAGGTTGAATGGCATGAATATTTCCTAATGAAAATGTTCATGTTAACATTAGAAGGAAAATCTAGGGATTGGTACGAATGGTTGAAATCTGGTAGTTTGTTTTCTTTAAAGGACCTTGAATATGTGTTTTATGAGAACTATAAAGGAAACACTACATCATTATCATGGGGTGAAATACATTATGATCCATCAAAAAACATCACCCAACACATTATAGACAATGATGAGGATTTGGAAGAAATACATCCTGAAGATCTTTTAACAGCCATTCATGAGTTTAATATCCTATTGAAAAATTATAAGAATATAGATGAATCAGTTGAGGAAGAAATCAACCAAGAAATAAAGGACATTCCTCAAGATATCCCTGAAAACCCAAATAATGATTCATCATCCCTTATAGCCGAGGCTCAAGAAGACATCCAGCCTCAAAATCAGTCTTCACCAGAGACAGAGAACTGTTGTACTCCTGTTCAAAGGAACATAGAAACATCTTCCCCTCTGACAGAAAAAGAGATAGATCAAATTATTAATAAACAACTAGTCTCTGAAACTTTTTGCAAAACAAATATTCTTGCCCATTCACATAGATAACTTTGTTGTACAGATTTAGAAAGTTCTTTTGTAGATCATAATAAAGAAGGACCTGTTGATAACCCAGTATGTTTGATTGGTAGTATTACTTATATTTATGATTTTCCTAACTTTGATATATCTGGTGATGATTCTCCCCAAACAGAAGTTAATCTTGCAGGACCATCATTAGCATATTTATGGGAGGAAGATCAGTTCCTTCAAAGAAGTAATGAGCCAGTACAGACTATTTATGATACTGATGAAGAAAGTTGTGAAAGCTTGGAAGTAAGTAAATATTCATTGGATCTTTTCTCTACTTCATCTCAGACCATCAGTAATAGTTTCCATGTGATTAGGAATCAGCAGCCTTTCAGCTCAGAGGATGAGGAGGAAAACAATGAAGAAATTTTTGAACAAGTCGAAACCAAGGAGACTTCCCTTGAAAAAGAGGAAGAAAGTGAAAATACCCCTACTCAAGAATATAATAACCTCTTCACAGAGCTCAGTCCATTAAAACAGGACACACCAGGACTTCTAGAGGATAACACTGCAGTGTATGATGAATTTTCCAGTTCAGATGACAATGAAGATGAGGAAGATTGTCTTTCTCAAAAGAATATTTACCTTGATCCAGTGGAAAAGGAGGAGATAATCCTAGTAGAACCATATCTTCCAAGTACCCCTGACCAGGCATTATTTCAAGATCTCTATGTAGATTTCCTGAAGACATATAAAGAGGGAGAAAAAGAGGTCAACAGTAGTTTGGTGCAGCCAACAAAAGACATTTCAAGCATTGTTGCTAAAGAACCAAGAGAATGGGAATGCCCTTGTTTGTCTTACATGCTCAAAGAGATGAGAAAAGACCAGTCATGGAACCATCTGATTGACTGGATGTGTTGGAAAAGAGTATTTTCCAGCTAAACATATAAATATTCCAATAACGCTCAGCTTTGAGAATTTAGTTAGTTGTTGATTTCTGCTTTGAAAAAAAAAATACAAAAACAATAAAAATAGAAAAGAGGGCAGGAGGAAAACAAGAAAGGTACAGCCCCATACCAAAAAATAAAAAAAATTTAAAAGTGTGCAAGCTCAAATGCCACTCCTAAAAACACACTTCTAGTTAGTCATAGAGCCTAATCATGACTAATTAGATTTTCAATTTACTGTTGATAGGTTAGTGAATTAGATCAGCCAAACAATACAATCTTGGCTTATCAGTAGAAATATATTAGGATATAAAAACAAAGGTTCAGACAAGCTCAAAACTTGAACCAGGAAAGAAAGAGGAAGCAGCTCAAACAAAATCAAAACCAGAGCTGAAGAAATAATGAAGGATGTTTTAGTTTTCAGATATTAAGCCTCCACCATTTTTTTTTACTTTTCTGCAAATAAAATCTATGTGCAGCTTGTTTTTATGCCATAGATCTGCAGCAAGTCAGACTGCTTAATCCTGGCTTGGCTGCTTTTAAATTTTTGTTCTAGAAAATAGAGAATAAAAGTCTGTCAGACAGACAAATCCTGACAGATAGTAGTTAGCTAGAGAAACTTATGAGTTCAATTTCTTAATCTGAACTCATGGAGAAATAAGAGTAGACTTAGACTAGTTTTATGTTTTCAATAAAAGAATAAAATGATTGATGAAAAGGTTTGAAATTCCAAGTGCATCTTCTGAAGAAAAAATATTAGGAAGTAGGCTGTGTAGGTAGATGTTTGGGAAACCTTTTCTGCTGATATGTCAAGTTATAGCCATCTTTGTTAGCAGCTGATTACAAGAAAAATATTATCAAGTGCAAGGCACTAATCAGCATCCATAGATAACTTGTCTGAAGTTCTTGACACCTTCAAGAAGATGTCATCCCCATGTGGAGCCACTGTTAGCCACCTATAAAAATTTGTCATACCAAATGGTGGCTAAATCTTTTTTAGCCTTCAAGAAACAATTCATTTCCCAAATTTTGAGTTCTTGAAGTCTTATGATGACCTTTATCCTTGGTGTTAATCTTCACTGTTGTTTCATTATTAACCTTCAAGGACCTACTGTTTACTAAGAGAAATACTGCTTAAAAATTCCATTTTTCATCATTACACTTCTCCATTTCATCCATAAACCCTTTCATTTACCTCTCATTCCCTCAAATTCCCCTTTAAAGCCTTGTGAAATCCCTTTATAAGGTTTAAAACCCCATCTTTACCCATATCGGAACCTCCAAATTCCTCAAAAAACCCTTCAAAAATCCTAAAAACCTTCATTTTTTCTATAAGTTCTTAAAGCCCCTTTCAGCCTTAAGCCCCAGCCCCTTTTCCTTATGTGACCTGGAGCTGCGACCGAGCGCTAAGCCTCATCTCTCCATCGCAATCGGCAATCGCAAATTCCCTTTATCCTTTCCCTTTTCCTCCTCCGATGTCGATCCCCCGATTTAATCTCAGCCGTCGAACCCACAAGAACCGATGGCTAAGATCTCATCGCGCTCCGCCCATAGCCCTCCGTCATCACACCCACCAATTTAATCCTGACCGTTGATCTCTCATATTGATCCTACGGCTAGCGCTTAATCGCACATCGCAAACTCAAACACCCCGGTGCTTTGGCCTCTTTTCTTATCTCCGATGCGATGTAATCCCAGCCATTCATTCCGCCAAATCCAACGGTTCGTGCTTCATCGCATCACGCTCATCCATCATGTGATCCTCCACTATCCCGACCTCCGATTTAATCTCCACCATCAATCTCTCTTCAGATCCGACGGTCTGCGCTTCGTCGCATCGCAAAAAACCTTTTCCTCTATTTATTTTACCATTTCCGACGTTATGGTTTTAAATGAATTTGGACCATTGATCTCCGCAGATCAATGGCCCTCGAGTGCTCGTCCTTCCACCCTTTCATCTGTTTTCCCTTCCTCACTCTCAAACTTTCTGCTTCATCTTTTAAATCTCCACCATTCATTTCGGAGATCCAACGATCGAGACTTAACCCAATACAACCAACTTTTCACTTGAACTTTCACCCTGCCACTTGATGTTTCTGCTACACAACAAAACAAATGTCAGTCCCACCATCCATGCCTCGCGCATCTTTAGACCTGTTGCGTGTCACCCACACCATCCGATCTCTCGACGATCATCCAATGGACCAGAATCCATATCGCGTAATTTTTTGCCCCGTTCCACAGTGCACTACTTCCGCATGATAAAAGTGGTTTTAGAAATCCACATGTCATTCATTGTATGGTATCATGTTCCAAACGAAAAATACCGCTTACCCCCCAGAGCGCGCGCGAAAACTGCTCCCGGTTTTCCAAAACCACCCTTCTTAATATTCGCGCCATAATTCAAATCTGAGCCTGGTTAGTTGTTTCTTCTAGGATTTTTTCCTCCCCCACTTCATTTCTCCATCCTCAATCGCTCAAACCATCTCTGCAGGATTTCTTAATCAGTTTTTGTGTTTTGCAGGGTTCTAATGGTGGTTAATCTGTGTATTTCCATAGTCACATACAGGTGACCAGTTCAGTCCAGAATGACGATTCTGTGACTCATATCAACGAGTAAAAGGAACCAGCAGGGTTTCCAAATTCATGTTATCAGTGGATCGCGACCCTTGATCTTGGATGAAACCCTTCAACTGACATAAAGCCACCTGTGCCAGTGAAACAAAGCAGTAAAGTGTATCATAGAATGAAGACCCGAAGATGAAGATCAAGGCTTAATTAAGCCTAAACACAGATCAGAGGATAAATCACCATGTTTATAAAAACAAAGAGTTATATCATTCGAAGGAAGCCTCCACTGCCACATCAGAGGCTAAAATATCCTTTCAGCTACCAAAAGTGCCACCTACAGCCTCAATAAATCAAAAGAAAGCATAGTAATTGCCTTAGTCAGTGATATTTTGTTTAAAGCAACCAGAGTTATTGCTAGCCTACAAAAAGAGTTTTAAAGTCAACAAAATATGCCAAGTAGCTAAAAATTAAATGAAAACCAATTAATACATGGAAAACATCAGAGATCTCCTCTATTGAGCCCCGCAAAGGCAGAGAAGCATTAACTTGTATTAATTGAACTAAAGACCTTTTCTTTCATCCCACCTCCTCTTTCTTCTATAAATACTTCTGAAGAAGATGAGATGTTGTTGGTTGTTGGACTCTGATGTAATAGTTGTTGTATTGAATCATTGTTGAATGTAAATAAGTTCTGAAGCTCTGAAGATCTGTTAAGTTATTGAAGAATATAGGCTGAGAAGAGATGTTTGAAGCTGTGATGAAACATTGGACATGTAGTTTGTAACTGGATTGACAATCAATATACACTCTGATTCTTGGGATCCTGGTCTATATAATTGGTGAAGTACCTCTTACTGTTATTGTTTTCCTCTCATGTATGCCATTTTTTTCACTTTTCTCTGATAAAGAGCAGCAAGCATAGAGCTAGGATTTATTGTTAAAGGCACCCTACTCTCATTAATAAGCTTTATCTATATGTTTTCTGCTAACTGTGATATTTGGGAATGACTTAAATTAAGTGTAAACATTATCAAGGAATGTTGGTTAGTCCATGTATTGATGTGCAAAACTTGAAAGGAAGTTCTTGAATGATATTTTCATTACATGCTAAGTAGAGTTAAACTAGGAAAGCGTATGGCTTGCCTTGTCTTCTATTTCTTTCTCCAAAGGTTGTTTGAAAGTTTCCCTAAGAGTATGCTAAAAGCAGACCATGATTGTAATACATCTGACCTGATCTTAAGCTGCAATTTGTTTTCTTATCTGTTTTCATCCCTTCTGAAAGTATTCTGGTGAGATTATTGGATTGTTGTCTGATAAGTTAGCTTTAATACAGGCTTGTCCAAAGAAGTCTATGGTTAGCCCTGTCCTTTGGCTGGTTTCAAACAGTTGCTTAAAAAGGCTTTTCTTGTATGGAAAGTTGATAAATCCTTATTGAAATTATTGGCTTTTTCCACTTTCTCAACACTTTTAATGTTCCACTCCATCATTTAAATCTAAAGGATCTTTTTATATAGATGACTTGCCCCTTGGACCACTCTTGAAATTGTTGTACAATTAAACCCTTTTGTGACTCCATCGCCCAATGGATTAAAGTTGCTTCACACTAATCCTGTTTGTTGAACACTTCTCAATAGACTTGCATATTCACCCTTCGGAAACTCTTTCATTTTGTGATATTCCAGCCAATTAAAGATCATACCTGACCAACCAAACAAACAAAACCATTGTTCTCAATAATTAGCCTAATATCATACTAAAAGCCTTAAAGATCACATCTTTAAACACACATATAGAGAGATCCCTCTCTGGATTCAGGAGGGCTAGATGCTAGAATCCCAAAGTGGTTTTTGATGCAGGCTCTGCATAGTTTGTATTTGCCAATCTTGCAAACTACGGAGACCTAATAGCTTGGAAATGAAAAAGAAATTATCCAAGATCTGAAGACCCAATTGTTCTCCAAATTTGACATGAAGGATCTTGGTGTTGCAAACTATATTTTGGGCATGAAAATTAGGAGAGATAGGGCACAGGGTAAGCTCTGGTTAAACCAAAGGAAGTATGTCGAGACAATATTGCAAAGGTTCAATATTCAGGATTGTAAACTACTAAAGGTTCCTATTCATGTAGGTGTAAATTTCTTTGTTGAAAAATGTCCCAAGACACAAGAAGAAGAGGAGGATATGTCCCGTGCTCCATATGCAAGTGTAGTGGGTAGCCTGATGTATGCTATGGTATGTACTAGACCATAAATTGCACATGTAGTGGGAGTATTGAGCAGGGGTATGTCAAAATAATGGAAGGAGCATTGGACATCAGTGAAGCAAGTTTTCAGATGTTTTTGTGGCACTAGTGGTTATGGTTTGTGCTACCAAGGAATACCAGGATTGGACGGAGTTTTATAAATTCGTGTTTTTTTTTATGCAGATTGGGCTGGAGATCTGGACCAAAGAAGATCTATAAGTGGGTATGTGTTTAGCCTATTTGGAGGTGAAAACAGTTGGATGAGTAAAATATAATCTGTAGTGGCTCTTTCAACTACAAAGGCAAAATACATGGAAGCCACTCATGCAAGAAAGGAAGCATTTTGGTTGTAGAGATTGTGTTCAAGTATGGGGTTAGTGCAGCAAGCTATAAGGATAGACTGTGATAGCCAAAGTGAAATTTTATTGGGTAAGAACCATGCTTATCATTCAAATACAAAGCACATTGATGTTCAATATCACTTTGTGAGAGATATGATTGAGGATAAAAAGGTGTTGTTGGTAAAGGTGGACACTTTCAAGAATGTTGCACATGCATTGACGAAGTCTGTGAGCACTCAGAAGTTCTCTTGGTGTAGAGAAACAATGGGTGTTGCAGGGTTGGACTAATGACTAAGCTCTCCCGTGAACCCCTCTGGAAAGAAACAACAAGTGGGAGAATGTTAGGTGGGTGAACCTGCTTATGGTTTTGTGCACGAGTTTGCACATGGTTTTTTGGACCCTATTTTAGGTGGGCAGACCCGTCTATGGTTTTGTGCATGGGTTTGCACACGGTTTTGAGGCATGATGGTTTTCTGCCCCTGGTATTTTGTATATCCGGTCAAGGGAACTACGATTAGGTTCTAATATAGGTTAAATGGATTGGGATTTATGAATTATTTGGCATGTATATATAAGTGTTGTAACACTAAAAGGAATATAATGAAAAATCAAGTTGGTAGTCCCGATTTGGGATCCAAGGGAAAAGTCTCTATGTATATTTGTTTTATGTTTTCTGTTCTCGCTATTGTTTATTTTTGTTTTTAAGAATTCGTTTGCAGATAATTTTTGTACAATGTTAAAACCTACAAATGAAGTCACTACAACAGTGGTTTCATTAGTTGCGTAGTGAGCGAATGGGGTTCAGTACAACTGGGCCGAATATCTTTGCAAGGGATTCTGGGAAGATTGCACTGAAGTACAGGAGAAAGGTACAACCTTTCATTATGCATGGTTGATTTTAATTATAGCAATGATGGCATGGAAAGAACCAGAGGAGTCGCACTTTCCTTCGATATCGTCAGATGTTTGTGAAGTCACGAGGCATGCCTCGTTGTGGTATACCAACAACCAGTTGCGATCGCATGAGAACATGATGATTTTCGTGATATATCACATGAATTTACGTATGTCATTCAACCAACATCTTCACATTTCGTCAAGCTTGTATGAGAAATATAACTCTGTTGCAAAGTTCAAGGTCGATTTCACAAAGTATATGTGCAGGCTCGAAGAGATACAATGAAGACATGGCATCCTATGCCATACTTAGTAATAGAAGATGATATTATTGCATTGATACAAAAATGGCCTATATAATGGATGATTGCGTTGGAGGAAGAGGCATAAGGTAGTCAAAAATATGAGGAAACATCGGAGAATTAAGGACCAAGTGGAATATATAAGGAGAAGGATGAGGAAGAAGAAGAATAAGAGGAGCATGCCAAGGAACCTCTTGGAGGAGATGAAAGAGTTGGAGAAGATAGAGACAAACAAAGGAAAGATGAATATACACAACGTAGCTTCCCAAATGAGAAGAAAGAAGTAGAAGGTCTATAGAATGAAGGATATAATTCCACTAGTCCTCACTAAGGTGGACTTGGATCAAATTGGGGACAAAGTTCAAGAGGTGACAACGAAATCATGGAATAAGTTAGAAGACTGCTACAACGAACTTCCAATTAGTGTTGCAGAGCACATCACCGAACTCAAGATTTTGGCGCAAACAATTAGATGGAGAAGATAATATAAAGGATTGGAGAAGAAAGAGTAATACAACCTACACTTGGGATGTGTTTAACGTAGATACCTATCGGAGCCCTACAGTTCGACTCTGCCAAAGTAAAAAAATAGGCGAAAGAATGGAGATATTTCAACATGAATCTCGTAGCAGCACTAGTGCATAACTTACACAAGTTACATCAAGGAGTTATAGAAGAGCTCACACATCGTGAGAAGTTCACTTCAAATGTGAACATTCAGTTGGAGAGAGAATGAACTATGATGAAGAAAAAGCTCAACCAGGAAATCCAAGAAAAGGAGCAGGAATTGCAATAGCAACAGAAATTGAAAGAAGTGGTTGAAGAAACATCCAGGGATATTCCAGACATCAGTGTCTGAGAAGAGGAATTAGTAGAGGAAAAGGTCGCGAAGCTTGGCATCGCAGTGAAAGTGTACAAGGGAAAATTTTCTGAAGTGCAATTTTCTTATGAAATGAAGATAAGTGGGCTGAAAATGAAGTTGTAACCAACCACACCACCCGAAGTGCGATAACAGAGGGATATCGACCTAAAGGATGCAGTGACAGGAATATCCATGACACTGGCATAATGTGGATAATTTTCGAACGACAATTTGCAGATTTGGACTTCGCTACAAGAAGATCCAAATGTATAGAAAATACAAGAAGATATTGATCAAAATCAACAACAGTTGGAGGAAATTCGGGGAACTACGAAGACCTTCCCAGTCTTGCAGAAGCTCACTAGGATTAGTGAAGGAAAGGTCCTCCAGAAGCAGATAGAAGAGCTAAGAAGGTAAAAGAAGGTTTTGATGGAGAGAACTCAACCATGGCAGGATGAGGCTCTCCGACTGTCTCAAGAAGTGGATGGGAATCTCCAAGAGCTTCGACAAAGGGAAGGAGCATTGTTGCAGAATACGACAGGACCAGTGACAGAGGCACTACTAGAAGAAGTGCACGGTGAAGAGAGGCAGGCCACAGAGATAATGCAGCAGTATAACAGTGCCTATAACAACATCGCGGCAAAAATTAGAGGCAAGCCAGCTGAGTGACTTAGGACGAGTCACATGTGAGTGTTGGGGGCCCGTTCGACGCAATCCAACTTCGTCTAAATTTTGGAAAAGACTCTGCATTTTTTTGGGAGGAGCGCATAGTGGAACATGCAACCGAGCATGAAGTGGAACGTGTAGCGGAATATTTTAATATATCGCGTAGTAGTGAGGGGCTTTGGGGTGGGTCGAAGCCCCGTCTTTTTGGTAAAATCGCACAATTTTGTAATGGGTTTCGGGCTATAGTTGATTTTTTAGGGAATCCATGGTATTTGGATCATGGTATTGTAGTGATGTAGCCCACAATGAAGTGTATATAAAGAGAAGAAATGTATCTTTGAGGTAATGCTATGATGATCAATGATATGATGTGCTAGTGTTGTATATTTGTACTCTGTATTTTTTAGAAAGGGTGAGACTCTGCAGCTGAGTGCACAGAGGCCTGAGTCTGCAGCTAAGTGCGTAGACATCCTGCAGCTTAATGCCCAGGTCGAATATCAGTTGTATTCAAAGATTTATCATAAAAGAGAATAATTTTTGGGATGATATTTTGATGTTATTATGTGCTTTATGTATCTATTTGATTAATATCTATTTTTGCGAAGTAGTTGTTATAGTTGCATGATATGTCAACACAGTAATGGTTTATGGAATTATATGATATGTTTATGTGATTAATTGAATGTTGTGAACAGATTTATGAAGTTGTAAGCATAGATAATAAGAAAATACCACATCCCATAGTCCCTCAAGGGTGAAAAAACTTGGTTCTGCATCCATCCATAATTACTTCAGGTGACACTATGATTTGCTTGCAGGTCATTGCTAAAATGACCAGAGATTGAGGCTTTTGTTGGTGCACAATATAGTTTGAACCTGGGTCAGCCCAAACCAAGCCAAAAATCCCCATGGAGAAAGGTTTTCTTTACATATAACTGCTCAATATGCAAATATTTTTTTGCCACTAGACTTAAAATAGTTCTAATTGAAGTCATTTTAACAACAAGAGTAAAAATTTCATTAAATTATATACCTTTCTTTTGTGCAAACCCCTTCACCACAATTCTAACCTTATACCTCTATTTTCCTCCATCATATTCCCTCAACCTGTAAACCCATTTATTCTGCAATTTTGTTTTACCTGTAGGAAACTTGACTAAGTCCCAAGTCTAGTTATGCATCAAGGAGACATTCTCTTCTTACATGGATTTCTCCCACTTCTTCCTAGTTTCTACCTGCATTGCTTCTTCATATATTTTTGGTTCACCAGAATGAGTCAACAATACATAATATAATGAAGGAGAGTATTGTTCAAGTGGTCTAATTATCCTGGTAGATATTCTAACACCACTTTCAGGTGTTTGAGGTGCTTATTGATTTTTTGTTTTTTGTTGTTGTTGTCGTTGTTGATCATTATGATTTTAGGCACCTTTGTTTTTTATGTTATCTCATCAAGCACTGTGTATTATTTGTTTTCATTTTCATGTTTCTTTCCCTACATCTGATCCTTATACAAGGCCTTTTCATTGAATATGAAATCTATGCTCCTAATGATTTTTTTATTTTCAAAGTCATATAAGCGATAACCAAAATCATTAACACCATATCCAATAAAGGTAAATTTCTTTGAGTTTGCCTCTACGAGTTCCATTCTCTCAACAATAGTTAGCAAACTCTTTGTTGCAGTATTCAACTCCATTTTCTTATCTGAGACACTTCAACTTCTTTCTTGTATCACTCTCAACCAAATCTTTCCATTTCTTGAAAGTATCAAAGACATCAAATTTATTCTGAATACAATAAATTCAATTTTTCCTAGTTGCATCATCAATAAAAGTAACATAATAGCGAGAGCCACCAATAGCAAGGAATATTTTAAGGATGGAAGTTTATCTTAAAGTTTAGAATCCTTGGTGAATCTTACCGGTCTCTAATATGCAAATTGTAAAATTTTTGGAAATATTTTTTGTAAAAATATTTATATTTATAATGATTTTATATTAGTCTATATAAAATTTTGGCGAATAATTTTGGTAAAATAATTATATACTATATAAGGTGGTTGAATCATTTTTAGAAAAAATAGAAATTAGCGAATATTTTTTTTAGAAAAAGATGGAAAATTAGCCCTCCTGCGAATATTAGCCCCTAAAATTTTCCTTGACCAAGAGATGCTACCTAGGAAGGTTTTCATACATCTGTATGTGCAAGTTATAATTTTTTCCTCTTATTTTCCTTCCCAACTATGATAAATATGACTCTCTTTAGTTTTCCATAAACACAAATTTCACAGAAATCCAAATCAATATGCTTCAAATCTGGCAACAAAGTTCTTGACCGAAGAATATACATCCCCTTCTCACTCATGTTCCTGATCCTATGATTCCAATGTGTCGTATATGCTCATGTGGAGTTTAAAAAATAAAATAATTAGAAATACCATTGCATAAATAAAATGTGCCAACATTTTCTCCTTTTTCTATTACGAGGGCTCCTTTAGTGAACTTCAATTTTTTGTCTGTAAAAGTATTTACACAACCTTCACCACCTAACTACCTTGTTGAAATTAAATTTTTCTTCAAATCTGGAGCATGCCTTACCTCCTTCAATAGAAATTGGTTTCCATTTTTTTGCTTTATAAAAACCTTACCCATTCCAACGATTTTATAGGGTTTATCATCACCCAAAAGAACCTCTCAAAAATATCCTTGAACATAGTCATGAAATTTTTTTCTATTGGATGTGACATGGAATGAAGCCCCTGAATATACCACTCAATAATCAATAATATTTTCTAATGAAATAATCAAAGCAACTTGCAACATGTCATCTTTTACATTTGCTTCATGATTTTTCTCTTATTTTCCATCTCCTTCTTTTCCCTTCCAATATTTTTAGTATTTCTTCATGTGTCCTTTCTTCCCCCATTTCTAGCAAACTGTCCCCGATATGGATTTGGATATGCTTTTTCTTGACTTACTGTAATTTCCTAGGCTTCTTCCTCTTTCCATTTTTCTTCCTCTAGTCTTTGCAGTCAAAGCATTACCTATTGTCTCACCTGAGCTTTTCCTTCGCATTTCCTCGCTAAGGATAGCACCAACAACATCATCACACTTTAAAGAACTAGATCCAAAGATAAAGTTACTAATAGCCATGACTAATCCATTTCAAATTTCTGGAAATGAGAACAGAAATAGCATGGCCCTAAATTAATCAT
This sequence comes from Pinus albicaulis, assembly GCA_034641835.2. NCBI lineage: Eukaryota > Viridiplantae > Streptophyta > Pinopsida > Pinales > Pinaceae > Pinus > Pinus albicaulis. The sequence goes on from CM076579.1 coordinate 1,002,864,771, forward strand.
TAAAATATACCCCTTTATAACTTATTTGATTGGTATCTGTATTAAACTCATATAAATGATCAACAACATATCCACCTTCTAACATAAACATGTTAAACAAGCACTTCATGAGAAATACCTTATTCGAGGCTGAGGGTTTTCATATAGTTTCACCAAGGCCCTTATTAGACCTTTCGTTGTTGTTTCCTTTGAAATATTGAAGGCTACCGATGCCACCAGGCACAACTGTATTGTTCCTAGTGTTTCTATTTCAAGAATCTCTCATTCTTCATCTGACATACTCATTGGCTTCTTTTTATTTTTGCTCAATGGTAGGTACAGATCTTTATCATACATATAATATTCCACCTGCATATTCAACATCTGGTAGTTTTGGTCGTTAAATTTCTTGACCCTAATCCTACCATCTTCTGTCGTTGCTCCCACTCAAACTAGAAACCCTTCTCTCCTTCGAGTTTATCAACCAAATATACCTTCAGCTTTGATACTAATTGTTAAAAAATAATTAACGAAGCAATGAAACGCATACAATATCACGGAAAAAGAAACACATAAACATATAAAACAAGAGAGACACAAATATTCGTGGTTCACCCAATTTGGGCTACGTCCAAGGAGAAAAAACCAATCCTTCCTTTTATATTATCTAGCAAAATGAAGAGATACAACCTACAACATATATGTTGAAATTTCCTCTTCGCTCTCACACAATCTCCTCTCTCTTCCTCACTCAGAATAATAATACACAACAATAATGAAATTCCCTCATATGAACTGAGGGTTGCCTTCTAGGGAAAATAACCCTAAATTAACATAACTTCTACCATCAGATCATCCGCCTAATGAATGACCCAGATTGACTATGAAATTACAATATTTTATAAGCCAAATTTTCATCTATTTTTAGCTTCGGGGCCGCTGCCCCCAAACCCCCGTTGTGGGGGGGGGGGGCGCTCATTAAAAATTATTGTCAACCCCCCCGGTCCACCGTGACAATGATCATATGGGCGATGTTGCTGCCCCATTCAGGAACTGAGGTCCAATGCAACTGAGACCTCTGAATCAAGAAGATAATCACGCTCCACACCCCAACATATATATTTCTAACAAGTTAAACAAGTGTGCTCTCTTTCTAGTCTTAATGGAGAGTGCTAAGAATAATTCATATTACTTAAATATATATTTATGTGGTTTCTTAATCATTATAAATATTCAATTGGTAGATTTATACATTTTCTAGCATTTATATTATTGGGTTTTTATGTTTTTGGTACATTGTAGTGGTGGATTTATACATTTTCTCACATTTATATTATTCGATTTTTATGTTTTTGGAACATTGTATTGAATAAAAAAATTGAATATCTGAATATAAATATATTGATCATAAATAACAAGTTAGAAAAGATTTTAAGAAAAAAAATTTCTGCATTGATTAAGAAGGTAGAATTATTTTTCCTATTCATGTTTAAAAATATAACCAATTTTTAAAATTCTCTCTTAGACGCATTAATTTTTCAAAAATATATCACTGAATCTTAAACATCTATCAATAAATCTTAAAACCACTATTTTTTTTAATATCTCCAATTAAAATCATACATATTTCCAATTAAAATCATACATATTTCTATGCGTATTGTTTAACACAATGGAGATACATTATTTCCTCTAAAAACAAAAATACAAAAATGTATTTGTCATTAAGAATTTATACCACAACACCTTTTTCATCCCTATGCATGGACACTATGGCGATATTCTTTATTTGAGTTGTTGGAAAATTCTTGTGGGACGCTCCAATGCAATTTTATTATGTTATTATGCTTTATAGACCATTGTTTTTTACAAATTTGAGCATGCTCTTTAATAGTAAGTCAAAATTTATCATTATAGTTTTAGTATTTTATTATTATTTTTTATGTAATCAAGTGGTTTATTATTCAATTCATAAACACGATTAAGATATTCTTTACTTTATAACAACACAGTTTGAATTCATTATAAAATATACTCAGTATGATCTCTAAGATTTTATACCTAGCATATAGATATATACAACACCATTTTCATCCCTACCCATGGGAAATGGGTGATCTTCCTTATTTACGCTACTAGAAAATTCTTTTGAAATGCTTCAAAGCTTATTTTTAATGTTGTTGTGCTTGATTTAGATTTTATTTTTACAAATTTGAGGATATTTTTAATAGTAATTCAAAACCTTACCATTGTAAATTTAGCATCTTATTACTTTTTCTATGTAATCCAATAGTTTATGTTTCAATTCATACATAAAATTAAGATATCCTTTGTTTTATAACAACAAGATTTGAAGTCATTATAACAATATGCTTAGTGTGGACTCAACATGTTATTTACTAGAATTGAACTTGGGTGAGAAGGATAACAATCATTCCTCCAAAGTAATCTTAATTTTCAATAATATCATTCACCGTAATTACTATATGCTTGCAAAATGCCTACTCAATTCCACACACCATTTCAATTCTTTTTATAATGTAGACGTTGTAAATTCATTTTCGATACAACCAAACAAATAGACACGTGCAATTTTAAGTCCGTGATTATTGCTCCAATTATTTAGAGTGCATTTATTCTCCAGATCATACCCCATGCCTCTCTATTCCATATGCCTCCATTGTGCCTCTCTATTACATATGCCTCCATTGTTCCACCTGCATGAAATGTAGATAATAAATTACTTTCTAGTGTGTATTTCTTCTTCACATCTTACCCTATGCTTATCTACTCTATGTTCCTCCATTACTCCACTTACTTTTAGTGTATATAATACAATGTTCCACCTCTTGGCTATTTCTACTATCTAAATCAATTGGAGTCACATTTATTCTACGATCTTAATTTTCATGAAAACTCCTAGCTTCCTTAGCAGTATGAGGACCATATGCACATGGAAGGTAGTTGGATATTTGGATATCTGCCTATAACCACCATCGAGTCTTTGAATAACATTAGTTGACATCTTGTGAGTCTTTTGCATCAAATGGAGAAAATCATTTTACAATTAGAGAGTGGGGAGCCTTAAAAGCTACAAATTTTGCAGAATCAATACAAAAATTCAATGTGGTTAATTCATGCATTCTCTCAGTTATGTAAGACCATTGAAAAAATTTGATTTAGTTTAGGGGGTAGTTTAATTTATAGACGAAATAACTATTTTCACCATAATACAAGTTCAAGCAAGATTGTGATTTTTTGTTGTTTAAAATACATTTTTGAATGCATAAATGGATTCAACACTCTAAAAAACACCTGGGGCACTAGATTTGTATAGATTAAACAACTTAAATTCAAGTTTTTAAAAATATATGTGGGATTTTTGTTAAAATTAACATGAAAAATGCTCCGAAAAAAGGACATTTAATGTATAAGTTAGAATACACCTTAGTTTAATCTTCACACTTATTTCAATGTATTGTCTATGTAATTCAACTCTGACATTTTTTACGAGAAGCCATTGATCAATTTAATTTACTAATATGTACTTGATACTAGCACTCCCATTGTCGACTTCTATTTTTGTTCATGTAGGCGATCTCCCAAAGGTTTTTACCATATAAGTGACATCATTTTAGTTAGGTTTCATATCACTTATTTAGATCATTGTGGCAATTGGTTTTTGACATATTTGAGTTTGAATACAGTTGTTGTGAAATAAGTATTTGTTGGGCTCTAAAGCGCTCTCCAACCCATTATAGAAGAGATGTAATATCCTATCCTATAAACAAAAATAATAAGAAAATAAAATTAACTCAACATTAAAATACAAATTTCCAACCCAAGAGATGTTGTAATGTTTTGTCTTCTAAACAAAATACTAAAAATATAACAAATAAATAGATAAAAATAGTGCGGCATGAAAAATAAATAAATAAAAAACTTCAAAATAAAATAATAAAAATAATAAAATACATTATTACTATAATTCTTATTAGTTTGTATTAATTTTTGTTGGGTACTTAAGGTAATCTTGACTCAATTTACCCATTGTTTTTTAGCTCCAAGTTTAGGAGAACCCATGGTATTGACCCATGTCATTCATGTGAAATATAGCCTATTTAAAAGAGGAAACTATACCAAGCCTAGAGAGGAATAAAATATATTTTCACTCTTAAATAGGTTTGCACATTAAAAGATTTGATCCCCCTTAGGCACGATAGGTCCGGAATTAAGATGGATCTAGGTTGATTAACAAAGAGATAAATAGATTCTCAAACTCATTGTCAATTACATAAAGTGTTGCAATTAATGTCACCACTTAATCAAGAGTTGAAAATAGTTAAAAAATTGAAAATTTTAGTAATTCATTTATCATGCATATGCATCTTTTATTATAAATGTTGGAATATATTCATAAATTTCAAATATATTTAAATTGTAGATTCTAAAATATGCTTTAAAATTTGCAAATTCTAAAATATTTTGAAAATTTTATAAATATAAACCAAATCTAATAATTTACATTTTTCTATAATAAATTATAAAATATTATACACATTTACAAATTCCAAAATATTCTAAAAATTTTACCAATATAAACAAAATCAAACAATTAATTTTCATTAAATATCTAAAATATTCCAAAATTACAACTCACATGAAAATTGCCATAATACATTCAAATCGTACACCTATATTTTCTTTAATCATCACAATTACTCAACATCAACCAAAGATTTTATTTATGCACATTTCATTATTTAGATTTTAATTTCATTTCTCCATGCCCTACGAACGAAGCACCAATAGAGACCAAGTTAATATGTATTTGTAGCATGCCAAGGTATATATCTGTTTTTTCCATTAACTTATTATTTTCATTTACCATACATGTGCATATCACCGTAAAGTTAATATGTATTTTATATATTGTGTACTTTTATATTTCTTTGAGATAAATACATTTAAGTTAATTTCGAATGTGTATTTTAAATCTATATAATTTTTTTAATAAAATATTTATAATTTATTTATTTCAAGTTTATATTTCTTTGTTTTATTTAAATTTATTTACAATATTATTTCAATTTATTTTTATTTTAAATAATCTATTTTAGTTCATTTCAAGAATCAAAGTGACTTGCATCATAGTACAATTGAACTTATTTCTTAGAAATTAAAATGAATAGTTTGTGTTCATGGGTCTTGGATAGACGATGATTAGGGTACTCCGTTAAGGCACTCCTTGATGTGAAGTCAGTGGTTCATTTTTATACTTCGATCGGGGTGATATATTGGACATGATATAGATGTAATCTTGCAAAGCTTACAAAAAAAAATGAATAGTTTGTAAAATTTTACTTCTTGAATGTTGTAGATTCCATATTCATGGCTTGATGGTGACTACATAATGCTTTTACTTCTTGAATCTTGTCAATTCCATATTGATGGCTTAATGGTGAGTCCTACATAATGCTTAAATCTTATACCATGGAATTTTTAGTTGATTATATATGGATCTGTTGTAACCTTTTATTTTTCAATATCATGGAGAGAAAATTTGAGTCTAACATATAACTGAACAATATTCACAAAATGGATGATAAAAGTTATTAAATAAAAATTAAAATTGTACTTTAAAATATAAATATCAGCCTTTTAATTAATTTTAAGTTATTATTGTTATTTTTTAATAAAATTTATAGTGTATTTTTTTTTAACTAGCGAAATAATTTTTTAAAATTTTTTTTAACAAGGTCGGTTATGATATATTCATTCAAAAAAATGGGGAGATAAACTCCGCGATACAAAATATTTAAACAGATCATAAAGGAATTGTTGGGTGTGGAGCCTAATTATCTTGTTTATTTTGTATCACAGCGTTGGACCCATGTACCTTAATGGGGCGGCAACGCTGCCCGAAATTAAACGCTGCTTGGGGGGGTCCAAGGGGGGGCGGCTGCGACTTTATGGAGCCCCCCCTAGTGGGAGGTTTTAGGGGCAGTGCCCCTGAAGCTAAAAACAGATGTAAAATTGCCTTGTAAAAAATATAGTAATTTCTAGTAAATCTGGGCCGTTCATTAGGCAGATGATATGACAGTAGAAGTTATGTTTATTTTAGGTTTTTTTGCCCTAGAAGGCAACCCCTCGCTTGTATGAGGGTATTTTATTGCCGATGTATATTGTATGTGTATTCTCGGAGCGAGAAACATAGAGGGAGACTATGAGAGAGAACATAGGATATTACAACGGATCTTTTGTAGCTTATGTCTCTTCATTTTGTTGGATAATAGAAAGGAAGGACTAGTTGTTCGGGGTGGAAGTAGCCCAAACTGGGTGAACCACGTATATATGTGTCTCTCTGATTTTATGTGTTTTTTGTGCTTGTGTTTTCTACATATTTTATGCGTTGCATTGCTATGTAATATAATATTTTCTAATAAGAATATTGGACTAAATTCCTTGATATGTTGTTTCCTACCTTCACGTGGAGTGTAGAAATTATATGCACTAAGCATGCATATGTCCAAGATCCACATCACTGCTTGCTTTGTAAGATGTGAATATTCCACATGTTAATATTTTGCGGAAGAATGTACACATGTGGAAGATGAAAGCAAAAATATTCAATGTACATAACAGTTTTAGCAGAAGCAGATCGCCCCAACTATATATTATGTAACATGGAGATCATATGACAATCTCCCTTTTCAACCCTGGCTTATCACAAGCCCTCGATGCATTTGTATACCACCAATTAGCAGCCCTAAATATCTGCACAGAATCCACACCAGATGTTTGCCACCTTTAACACTCTGTTGTACGATATACGCACAAAGAATAGCTCTAAATGTTAGATTACCAATATGGGTTATTTTAATCTCATTGTACATCCCTTTGTGTATTTGATGCCATTCAATGCATCACTATATCACAGCAGGAGTAGTCTATCTTGCCTCCCTATCCATGGTCTCCCTTTCTAGCCTTTATTTGCTGCCCAACACTGATGTTTGATGTATTCTTCGGTTGATTAATGAGTTATTATTTGTGAATTAATTAACTAATTAATTCACTCCACTCTCTCTAGTGTATCAATCAGTTAGACTAGATACAACTAGCTCAACTGAGTCTAACTGAGTTAAACTGAATACAACTCCATAACTACTTCTTCCAACTGTGTCATAACTCTTCCACTTGAGTTCTAACTAAGTCCTCCATGCAATAGCTTTAGTAAACCCTTAGGAATAGCATAATTCCTTCTGTCAGTTGTTGTGCCACATCTATGCACTGAACTGAAGTGCTCCAAGAGAAGAAGTTGTTGTTTAGAGTCTTATTATTATTAAGAGCTAATAATAATCGACATGCATCTATTTTTAGATTGACGATCTATAAATAGACTTCGCCCAATATTCTAAAAATATAATTTCATCTATTTTTGCAACTTGATCAACCATCCACAAATAGCATCCTGCAACTTCTGAAATATGATCATCATGTCTAAAAATAGACTTGCGCCAAAAATAGCCTGCGGGCCCACTTAGTGAAGGCGACTCTTTTCACTAAGCTCATCATCTTGTTGAATCTCAACATGGAGCTCATAAGTTCTTAAATTTCCTACTACATTTAGCTTGTAAATTCTAACATACTTCTGAAGTAGAAGAGTAAATTTACTATTCATGACTAACTAAAGAGATATTCTTATGAGTAAATGAGTAGAAGAGTGTAGTCTAGTTATGAGAAAAACATATTCTTATAAGTTCTTAAAGTGCCTCTTTCTTTCACTTTTTGTTGATCGATTTTTTCTCATTCTGTTGGAACCCGCTACAACGATCCATAGAGTTTGAGATTTCCCTAGACTTCTTGCCCATCATTTTTTGTAGAGTCTGTAGGGCATGCTCCATAAACTTACATAAGTTGAAATGTAATGAACATCCATAAACAATCATTAATAAACATCCATAAATTTTCCATATGAAAATATATACAAATTACTTTACATAAACATCCATAAACTGAAATAATAAGCATCCATAAACCGAAATAATGTTCATGTATCCATAAAATATCCATATGAAAATATACAAAGTATAATATATATGTCAATGTGCCCTATGAAATGGGTCAGAAAACATACAAACTATGTGGTCTAAGTACCTCTACCCCTATGTCATATGTGATTGGTGATCAAACATGTTGTCCAAATCTCGGTACTGCAATATAAAAAATTCAAATTCAAATTAATTATCATTATTTACAAAATAAACAATACAGAAATAAATTATTTTGAACCATGTTTAATTAAATATGAATACTAATTTGACTCGAGCCCAAATGAAAGGTAGGTGGGATGGGGGTCCGATTGATCTAAGTTTGGTGCTCTTGTACCTATGTCTCATCTATTAGGGCCTGTGTCGATGGACACACATCGACAATGCCTCCATACCCAACATCTCACTCATGCAACTATGTCATTGTGGCTTGGAAACCACACTGCATTTGGGCCTGTGTACACAATGGCAAGGATGAATAATAAATAGTCTATGAATTAATTAACATATGTAACTTAAAAATATATATATGTTGAAATATTATGAATTAAAAAGTTTACCTTGATTTTTGGTCCATGTGGCTCTACATAGTGACTCTCCTCCGTGTGGGTGTAATGAGGTGGAGGTTACTCCAGAAGATCAATTGCCCCCTCAGAAGCTCATTCATATAACTCTATGTCTACATGTTATCATAAACTTATTGATACGAGTATAGATCCATATTAACCACAGATCTAGCAAGAACTGAGATGGATCAAATCCCTTAAGGTGCAAACCTCTTTTAGAGTGATAAATTTGACTAAAATATTTTCACACGACAAATTTGATCCCTCTAGAAGCCTAATAGATCTATAATTAAGATTGATGTATTTTGGTTATATATATATATATATATATATATATATATATATATATATATATATATAAACAAGTTTTTATTGATTAAATTACATTTTTGAATGTATAACATGGATTTAATATCTTCGAAATGTGGTTAGGAACTTGAATTGTGTATACTACAAAGCTTAAAATTTCAATTCGAACAAATTTTTGCTTGATTTCAAACAAAATTGACCAAAAAATAAACTTAAAAATGGACCACACTGAAACAACTTAAAATATTTGTACCATAAAAAAATATTTTTTTAATTGCTTTATATAATGTATATATAGTTTTTTTAATCATATATAAAATATACACATTTAATATTTTCTTTGAAATAAGCTATTTATCGCCTATATTGTCCATATTAAAATATTTTATTTATGGTTCACATTTAATTTTTTATTATTAATAATATTTTTTAAGTCCTACATATTAATTTGATATTAAAAATTAGATGAATTATATAACTTCTTGGATTGTTTAACATTTAATTACTCTTTCTCTTTAAGCATTGAAATATTTTATTATGATTAACACTAAATAATTTTTCATTTACTTTTTGTTCATATACATATGCATGAAGATGGAATTGAAATAAGTTGATCAAAATGCATATATAAAAACATTATTTCAATCATGTACTGAAATTATTTTTAAAAGTTTATTTAAGTCATGTGTTGAAATATTTTTAGAAAGTATAAGAATTATACAATTTGCTTGAAATCAAAAGTAAAAATAAATTTTTACTTTTACTTTTAGTTACTTTATTTTTATATGAAATTGGTATGAATTATGATATTTGATATGGACATCGAAATATTTTACTTATAGTTGAGAGCAAGAGTAAAATATGTATACTCATTTTTGTTCTTTCGTTATAATTGATATATTTCTTTTTTAATTTAAAGAATATATTTTTTTTTAAAGTACACATGTCATCTCAAGGTTGAGCACGGATGGAATTACACATTTCCCTCATTATGGACTATAGAATGAGCCTCTCAGCTCATTAAATGAAATTAGCATATATCCATCTTAAGCACTGATTTAACATGAGCTGTGAGGGATCAAATTTCTTTAGGTGGAAAGCTATTTTAGAATGAGAAAAATAATGTTTACCTTTTTTTCTATTTGAATTGTATTTTTGAATGTTATTACATAACATGTGTATTGAGCCATTTTATTAGTGCACAGTAAGTTGAGTTTTTTGTTATACCATATTTACAAGTGGCTTGACTAGATGTGGCAGTGAGAGGTTCTGGTGAAGTTGAAATGAATCACTTGTTTGGTTGCTCACAACTGAGTTTTAACTTGATACAATTTAGCTAAGAGGGGTTTTGTTGGCCCAAGCGTATGCCCTCTTTGTAAATCTACCAATGAGGTAGTGGCCCACATTTTTTTGGACTTCCCTTTCGCCCTCTCTATCTAGGATGAAGTTACCCCTATGCTCTTGATCAATGGCTCGCTGAAAAAAGCATCCATCTTCTATTGCCTACACAGTTAGGCTTCTTGCCACATGACACACAGACCCATCCCGTTGTATATTTTTTGGGGACTCTAGTGTTGTCGGAATTCCTACATTTTCGAGAATGCTTCCCCAAACGTGTGTGCTACCTCTCTCAGAATTGTCATATATGTTTCAGAGACTGGTCCTGTCATCCCTAAAAGTTACAAGCACTACTAGGTTTATAAGCCCCTAAATGACATTTATCCTATTAGATATTTTGATGACACCATTGCGGGTGGAGTGTGTAGATGAAGAGTTATCGTCTCACTTTCTCCTTCCCGAAACTTCTACATCTATTGGAATGGTGGTTTAGGAAACAACATGTAGGCTAAGGTGTTGGACCTTTGGGATATCCTTTTTTTTCTCTATAGTTAACAGTGGATGAGATTGTAATCACAGGGCACTCAAAAATGACAATTTTTTGGGCCATGGGTCCCTCTCTCTTTTTGTCCCATCCCCATGGCACTGGCTGGAACAAATTTCTTCAATGAAGTCTTGTTTTCTCTCTGTCTCTTTCTGCCATATTTTTAGAGAGAAAAATATGTTGGTAGATCAACTCTCCAAGTGTGGGCTATCACCTCTTCTTGGGCAGTTCTTCTATGAATGTAGGGATCTCGGTGCCATCATTAGATCAAGTACCTTCCTTTTTGTCTGAGGATGCCTTGCCTTCTCTCAAGGCTGTAGGAAGTGACATAGGCTTGTTTTCTCCTTTCTCTGTATGCACAGTCTCATTTTTAGATCGTGTTGGGACTTTTTTCCCCTCAATTTTGTTAATTAGGGGTGTCCTTTGTTTCCCTAATTATGTCGTGAGTCAATCATGTTGTATGATGAGATCATTCTGTTGACCCCTTTATCAGAATTCCTTTTGGCTCTCATGGGTTGTTGTATTATCATGATATATGTAACAAATTTTGATTAATTAAAGTTTGTTATTTTTTTCCCGTGGAAACAAAAAAAGTATATGCCAATATTAATTCATGTCAAAATATTTTATAAATAACTTAAATATTTTATTCGATACAATTAAAATATTTTCTTAACATTTTGTTTTCTATATATAGATATATATGAAGTTGATATCACATGTTAAAATATTTTTGAAAAGTATAAGTTTTAAACATATTATTCACATATGGTTTTTTACTTTTAATAACTTTACATTAAATTATATTAGGTCATATAGACAACTAATTAAATATGCATAACATATTTTTTCTTTTTTATTATTATTATATTCGACATTATTTTTCTACTTAGAGAATTTTTTTTTTTAAGAGGGATGAAAACATTTACACATCATCTTCATACGGGGTTGTAGAATGAGCCTCTCTACTCAATGAACTTATTAATATAAATAATGTATAATTTGACGATAAGAGCCAAAAATTCAATATATATGTACTTGTCCTATGTTAAGTTATTAGTACACCCTTCAAGTCAAACTTGTGGGAAAAGTAGATTGCTTTATGAAACTATAACTAATTTTCTGATCTAACACCAAGTTGAGTCCTCTCCTTGATTTTACTCTTGCCCTCCTTGGATGCAGCTCCTCTCATGGAACCAAATTTCAAACGGATCACTTAATTTTTTGAGCTTAAGCACATATCTAATTAACATTTATTCCAACAATTATTAGAGAAATTTTGAGGTGTAAAATGGGTCTCTTACAAAATATTATAAAACAATAGTGGACATAATAAAATAAGATTAGATTACATGATCAAATTTTAGAGAGGAAAAAAGAAAAAACTATTTTTTCAACTTATCTTCCTATGGTTTTACTCAAATTTTGAATGGGAGAACTCGTTGGATGCAAAATTTAATTACTTGTCTAAATAGTACTCATGTTGCATACTTTCAATGAAACATGTTTCACTTCAAATGAGAAATACATGAAAAAACGTGATTACAATCATGTTTTTCATGTATTTCTCATTTTTTTTGTAGCAGGGTCTATTGAAACTATGCAACATGGGTGCTCCTCGGATGAGGAATAAATTCCGCATCCAACAATTTATCTCGCTTTAAATTTGAGTAAAATTGTAGGGAGATAAGTTGAAAATACGAGTTGATTTTTTTTTTTTTTTTACTCCAAAAATGGTGAACTGTCCCCCATGGTTGAGATCATTATCTTGAATCCTATTTGCTCTTATAAAGCTAATTTTGGTTGTATATTTTTGTTTTGAAGCCCATTTTAGACTTCAAAATTTCTTTAATGAGCATACCTGATTAATGGTGTAACAACTGATTTGTGTGATAAATTCGTGTAAAGCAAAAAAGACACCAAGGTCAACTGACCTTATTGAAATTAAAGCTGAAATTTGAGAAAGAGATGCTCATTATCAATTAGTGATGAAGATTTCCAGAGAATTTCAGGCTTAGATTTTCCAAGGTACTTATATATGCGCATATTTCTTGTAATTACTAGTGTCTATTGTTTGTTTTATTTTGGTTGTCAAAGCTTGTTTCTAGTTGACAAATGAAATCAAATTTTTAAGGATATTGGATTATATAACAGTCTTTCCATCGAATTTTCTTTGAATAATTTAACAGTTCTTGTATCTTTTAATAGGTTTTTTTTACCGCAAAGATCTCTGTTGTATAATGTATAAAAACTATAGAATATAAAACTTGATAGGTAAAAAGGTGAACCAACTGGTGTCCAAGTTAGAGTTACTGGATTCCCTCAGTGTTTATACACCGACTTTTTCGCAAAATAATATTGTGTTTGTTTGATGTGCATAAAAAGTAAAAAATGTTAATCATGTTAGTGCCAATGCTATTTAGCATAACAATAAGTTTTCCGAGGATTTCATAGCTTCATAACAAAAATGCCCTTGTTCCTATCAACTTAGACAAGTTAATTTATTTTTCACAAATGCAGGAACTGCAATTTTGTGTGTTAAAAAGGAAAAGTAAAATTAGCTGGAGTAATCATTCAAGTAGTTCTCAGGTTAGTGACAGAGAGATAACTTAAATTCAATTTGATGGTGTGATAGCGTCCTTCTGGTCATATATACACTACTGACATTGTCTCAATGTAAAGTTGCTCAATGGAATTTGAATTAATGTTAGATAATGTTCGATCAGAGCTGGTACAAATATCCTTTTAGACAGCGGATACGTTTCATTAACCATCCCTTTATAAATACTTTATCAACACATTATGAACGTGTTATAATGTGACTGATGAATGTGAGAATATAGTGCCACATGAAACGTGCTTCTATTTCCAGCCATCGTTGGTGAAATGTTAATTATGAAAAGTAAGGGTCATCGAAACACTTTTTTGTTCTAGGATTTAAAGATGATAAGAGGAGTATTTTCTGTCATTTATTCATCAAATCTTAGATTTTAGATTTTTTTGATAATTTATTTTTAGAAAATACAATTGCGTCTTTGCCACATTTTTATTAAAAATGTGAAGTTTTACTCTCTACTTTAACATAAAATAAAATTAACAAGAAATTATTGTAGCTAAATTTAAGATTTAAAAAAATATATATATGCCATTTTTTTGGAGAAAATCTTACAAATAATATACTCTTATTTCATAATTAATTCACTTAATATTATGTTTATAATTATTTGATTAAACATACTATATGGTAGAGTTTGTAACTCGCATGCAAGGGGCTTAGGGGCTTTGGCGGCCACGAGCCATTGAAGCCTAGATACTAGCTTTGTTTGGTACTATAGGGTAAAGTTAATAGATGAATAGCAAGAACATCTAAATAAACATTAATGATTTTTCTTGAAATATTTATTATATATTTCCATACTATTTTATTTTATTTTATGAAGTATTTTATTATATATTAATTATTTTATATTATTCTTTTCAAATAATAGTAAAATGTTATTGATCTTCAAATACCTCATACTATTATTTCATATTTTTTTAATATTTACTATTTTTTCTTTATAATAACATTGTTATATTTTTGCTCCAAGGGCTAGCTCAATTGGTTGAGTATTTGTTTGGAAGTATTCCCAGATTTAGAGGTCACAGGATCAAATCTCTTAGACGTCTACGGGGTTAGGCCTCAGTGTTAGGCCGACAGTAGATCCCTTTGGGAGGATTTACTGCGATTCTTTAAGACTGTGGATGTAGTTGGTACATGTGTGCGAGCACATAGGAACGTGAACTACCAGGAAAAAAAAAACATTGTTATTTTTCTAAAAAAAAAACAATGAAAGTATTGTCATTGCTCATACTATTTCAAATCACTTTGAAATTAGTCTATTTCACTATCAATTGAAAATATACGTGCTCTCTCTCTCTCTATATATATATAGAGAGAGAGAGAGAGAGAAGTTAGCTCAACCAAATTGGTTAAGTCCCTGTCCTTAAAGAACTTTTGTACTGAGAGGTCACAGGTTGAATTCTCTTGATATTCTTTAGATCAAGCTCGTTTTACGTTTATTATCCATTGTAGTAAATAAAAACTCGGAGTATCTGAGCATGAATATACATACCAAAAATGAATCTACATGCCAAAAATAACAAGTTAATCAAATCTGCTCAATGGAGAGTGCTAAGAATAATTCCCATTATTTGAATATTTATTACTATGGTTTTCTCAATTATTATAAATATTCAATTGGTGGATTTATACATTTTCTCACTTTTTTATTATTGGTTTTTTATATTTTTGGCAAATAGTAATCAATAAAAAACTTGAGTATTTGAATATAAATTTACTTATCATAAATAACAAGTTAGACAAGTTTTTATAAAGAAAGAAAAATTCTACATTAATTGAGAAGATATAACAACTATTTTCCTATTCATATTTAAAATTCTAACCAATTTTTAAAATTTACATATATTTCTATATATCTATAATTTATTTTTTCAAATATATATCAATAAATCTTAAATATAAAACCACTATATTTTTTAAACATCTCCAATTAAAACCATACATATTGCTATACTTTTTTTTTCTCAAGGAAAAATTGTAATTTTATTAATCAAAACAAATTTACATGTTGTAGATGCTTGCAAATATTTCTTCATCTAGTCAAAGACTGATGATCATGAGTTCATACATAACAATCAACTAACAAATTGAGAGAAAAGGTTAACCTCTTCTCCATTTCTTCTTTTCAACCTTCTGCCATTCTCCTTGAGGTGTCGTGGATGAGACAATAGCTAGCTGACTTCCTTCTATTATTGAAATTTCCTTGCCTGAATTTGAATTATCAGATACATGATCATGTTTATTTCCTCCAGTGTCCTTTGCTTCAAGTTTCCTTATTAGCTATGTCATGGGGACCTGTAATTCTTAGATATGTTTCCCCTTTCCCTTCTTTTTCTTGTATATTTTGTTCTTACCCATTTGGAATGGGATCCTTTTTGCTTCTTCCTCTCCCTCGTTTGGCTCATTTGGGGAAATTGCCATCCCTTTGGTTGCTTCCCTGGTTTCTTCTTCCTTCACTGCACTTTCTTGACATCAAGACACGTATTTTGTAGATGTCATGTTTGTCGACATATTTGGTATCTGAAGGTTGTGTTCTTGAAATCTAGTAATTGAGTCCAGCTCCGCTTGTTGTGTGTCAATTGAATGCAATTTGGTAGGCCTTTACTGTGGTCCACCTCCACACATATTTGTGTGAAAGTATAAATTCATTCTTCTATCTTTTGTATATATGTATTTATGAATCATCCTAAGATATTCCCAATGCCTTCTAGCACTTCATTGTGCCATAAATGAATGGAAAGGTTATGTAGCCTAACCCAAACCGACATTCTTGATATGATCATAGTATTAACATCGGAATCTGGAAATCATGGAGTAATGAAAAGTCACTTCAATCACCAAAACAATGAGTCTTCCTATAAGATAACTTCTTGATCCTCGATGATGCAAATTTTACAATGAAGAAACCTTTAGAGCAGAGGTGCATTTTACAATTTGTTGTCCAATTGGTGAATATCCAATGGAATAGATCCATTGGTTTTGGCCAGAAACTATTAAATCTGTAGATGATGGCTTGTACTTCATAAGTCATGCAAACATCGTTTAATTCTGGAATATCTATGATCAGAGTTCTGGGATATAATTGGCCTTCTCCACTATGTAAAGGCTGGAAAAATTATGTGTTTGTTCTAGGTTGGTTGTAGCTGCCGATTTCTCTTGGAGGATGCTTTTGAAGGAGAGACCAGCATTTATGTGTTCCTAGTTTGGTTTTGTACCTTTGGTTAATCTATATCTAACAACACCTCGTATTCCCTTTGATTTACCTGATCCCATTTCTCCTCCTCTCAATCTTAGATTAAGGATGATGGTGGTCGAAGGTAGAATGTTATATTCATGTAGACTGCGATCATCCTGCAGAGATCTGCCACCACAGATCAAGTTTTGAAAGTGTGACGGATAGCCCAGATTTTGCATAATATTTTTCTTCAATTGAAAGACCTTGTCAAAGGTCTATACCCAAAATAATGTTGAATTAACAGCACGAGATTTTATGAAAATTTGGAAGAAATTTGGTTCTTTCTTCTCTCGGGTATCATATGTTTCAGGATCCAGATCGGTGTCGTATGTTGTTTCTGTTTCCTGTAGCAGGGATTGAATGCGGTTACATTTGTCGATTGCGAGATCCTTGCTACTCTGTGTTATAGTAAGTTTGGGGGAATATCTGATGAGGAGAGTTCGGGAGGCCTCATATTAGGGCCCGATCCGTCTTGTTTAGAATTAGATACGCCCAGGATGAGTAAATTTCCTAGATCCGAGCTGGTAGATCTTAGATTTGTATACCTTGCAGTTCTGGAGTCCGCGGTTGGGGTTGTCACCAAGGTACTGGGGCTTCTGTGTCCCGTATACAACACTGAAAAAAACAGCTCCATGGGATCTATATGACTGCATCGAGCTCCAGTTCCTTCGGATAGATGCGAAACAAAAGAGTAGATCCATCAGGTTGACTTTTCGCCATGTATATACAAAACGTATCGGGGCTAGATCTGTCCATAGTAAGAATTCGTGGGAGAGGAAATTGATCCCTAGGTAGAGTAGGGTGTATAACTCGATCACCGCATCTATGTGTTGTGAGTAGGCTTGATTCCAGGCCGAGAAAATCTTCACCAGGAAGAAAGGATCCGTAGATCAGCTCTACCCTAACCTTCAACGTGTACCCAAATCTGCCTTCCACCGAGTTTTTAATGCAGAGAATTCCAGTTTCGCATCGAATTAGAGTGTCGTAAACCCTCTCCTCTCTGAAACCCTCTCCTCTCCTCCCCGACATAGAGTTTCATACACCACCTTTTTCTTAGCTATGCATGGATAGTAAGTGATCTTCTATATTATGTTCCAATGCAATTTTATTAGGTTCTTGTGTTTATCGGCCATTGATTTTTACAAATTTGAGCATACTCTTTACTAGGAAGTCAAAACTTTATCATTATAGTTTTTGTATTTTATTATCTTTTATATGCAATTAAGTGGTTCATTTTTTCCCGATCGAGGTGCGATGTGGTTCAGTGTCTTTCTCGAGATTTGCAATATGATTGAGAAGACCTTTGGAAAGGACAAAGGGCGGCCACCTCCCAGGATCGTTTTAGTGGGATGGCAGAAGACATTTGTGTGATTAATGAGGTAGGGACGAGTTGTAGAGCTCATAAATTCCACGTGGAAGGGGCAGTGAATCTCCTAAGCACATTTGTCCTTGTCTGGTGTGAGCTTCTAAAGGGAATTTGCAGGCGTTCGGCTCATTCATTTATACTTGCTCGACTGGGTGGGCGTCGCTATGTTTAGGACGTGACCAAGTCTCTCTGGTTAATGGCATTCGCAGTCGGGTATGTTTCCTTTTCTAATCCTTTACCTCAGCGACTGTTGTTTGTTCGATATGTTCTTCACTGCAATGGCATTGATGCACTTGATAATTGGAATGTTGGACAGAACAATAATGGGTGCTTGGAAAATTGTAAAGTATTTTTAGTTTTTGTCTTTGTTGTTTGTGATGTTTCTATGCCAATGTCCATTTTCTTTGACATTTTATTGTCTAGAATGGACATGTATGGTCGATTTTGGGTTAATTTCTGCGTAGAGAATGATTGTATCACCGACAGTGAGGGATATTTGCATGTTATGTCCACTCTGAGCATAACAATGAAAGTACACTTCCTGTATTTGATTTACTTTGTCCATAAGATGGTATGTAAGCGTTTGGGGCCTAGGGAGCCAATCTCTGGTATATTTTTTCTGTATTGGCATAATTCACTTTTTCTCTCTCTGTATTATGGAAATCCTATGCACGCGATGTTGGACATTGGTTTAAAATGGCGTTGGGGGGCTCCCTCGTTGAATTCCTGCCTTTCTACCAGTATTTTTTCCTAACAGTATCTATTTCTTGGATCTTTTTAATGTACGTGCATCAAGTTCTTTTAATCTGTGTTTACTCTATGAACGCGGGTACAAAGACTCGAATCGGTCCTCGACCATTCTTTTTTGTTGTTCTGCTTATAGTTTGGTCAATTTTGAGATTAAAAAAAATGGTTCACCCATCCCCTGGTGTTACTCGTCTAGTAATGGAGGTTGAGGCCGAGGTAGGAAGAATAGAAACCGTGGCAGCAAAGGCTCCTCCTCAGCTCGGCCACCAAAGAGAAGCAGTCACAGATCAGACATTTAGGTAATTCAGGGAGCGATTCAGGCATATAATATTGGCACTACAACCCAGGTGAAACAATTGATCTCATCATGGGAAGTTGATCTTAATTAACGAGATGAAGTTGAAGTGTAGGTGGAGGACTGGCAAGTTCTCACTCAAGATCCTGGTCATACTCATGGAAGAACCACCCAGTATAAACAAGCAGTGCGTCTTTATTTTCTTATGAAGAGTCTTGTGGCTAAAGCCATTATGAATTTTCCGATTAACAATGGAAAATCAAACCCGGGTCTTCAAGATTCAGAAGGAATTTTAGTTGATTTAATTCAAAATCCAACAACAAATTGTGCACCTTCGCCCCCAGTCAGAATTACCTGGATCCAGTGCTAAGGACCCAGCCGTTATGGAGCCCTCTGATGATGATTAGTTGTTAGGCTTGTTTTAACTATTTTTGTTTAATTTTCTGATGTATATGTCATCTATTATCAAATATTACAACTATGTATATGTAGATGAAAACTAGTTTTAGACATTCAGGCCTATAAGGCCTTGTTTGACAAACTTAAGGTATTGAGATTTTGGATGGCTTATAATGCGTTTCAGTGGCAAACAAACCTGGTTTACTAATGGGAAAGTTGAGGCCATCGAACATCTTTCATGGATGTAACCTGCTTTTGAAAATGAATGAATGAAGATGACCTACGAAGCTTACAAAAAAAAAGGTTCATTTTTCAATTCATAAACAAGATTAAGATATTATTTTCTTTATAACAACAAGTTATACTCACAATGAACTCTAAGAAGTTATACCTAGCATATAGTTCTATACAACACCCTTTTCATCCCTATGCATGGGAAATAGGTGATCTTCTTTATTTAGGTTGCTGGAAAATGCTTTTGTGATGCTTCAATGTTTTATTTTTTATATTCTTGTGCTTGATGGACCATTGATTTTTACAAATTTGAACATACTTTTAATGGTAACCCAAAACTTTATCATTATAATTTTAGTATTTTATTAATTTTTATATGGAATTAAGTAGTATATTTTTCAATCCGTAGATAAGATTAAGTTATTATTTGTTTTGCAGTAACAAAGTTTGAAGTCATTATAACAATATACTCAGGATAAACTCAATATGTTATTTGCTAGAATTGAACCTGGGTGAGAAAGATAACAATCATTCCTCCCAACTAATCTTAAATTTCAATAATATTATTCACCGTAACTACTATCTGCTTTTCGTAGACGATATTATGTGTGCTAGGAGGCAAAAATATTTGAATGGGCTTGTGAACAAATTCGATCGAATGTCATGTCGTTGGGATAATAGGTGGTTAACACTTGGAGGAAAATTTGTCATGATTCGAGCGGTTTTCCAAATCATCATTGTATATTGGATGCATATATTTCACATCCCTCAATACACTATGAAGAATATTGAATCCATTGTGCGGCATTTCCTATGGTCAGGATCTGGTACTAAACGAAAAATCCCCTTTGTTGGCCTCCATCTAATCTCTAGACCAATTAAGAATGGAGGTTGGGGCTTCCTTAATTACATAAATTCCAACCTCGCTATTTTGTCTAACAACCTATGGCGCATCTTTGGTGAATAGGGTCTATGGGAAAAAACCATGGCAGCAAAAAATATTCACAATAGTGGATTGGAGGAATGGATCCGCAATGGTGTTCCATTCACTACATGCATGTATGCTACTCGAAGAAACCTATGGAGCGTTGTACCTTGGCTTTTCAGTAACCTTGTTTGGGCTATTGGAAACGGTTTACAGGTCAATGTGGGGATGGATGCCATTAAATGCATGCCCAGAAGCCACCAATTGTATACTCCTCTCATCACCTCCCTTAATCAGCAGGGATACTCCACTTTCGCCAACATAGCGAGGGGCCCTCAGACGCTCATATCTCCCCCTATTTGGCCACATCGCTGGGAAATTGGCATCCCGGAATATCAAGTGGTTGAGTGGGAAGTTTATCACAACAACCTTGGCCAGGGCAGTATCATGTTATCCCCCCATCCAAATTATCTGGTTTGGGGCGGTCATTTATTGGATGGAAGAATATCAGCCTCAAAAGCATATAAACACATCATTTCTTGCTCTCCAACTCTGCAATTTTCCATGCTCACTGCTCAATTGAGGTCCTGGGATGTTCCCCTCAAGATTATATGTTTCACTTGGCTTATTCTGCACAATCGGATTTTAACCTGGGACATGCTCATGAAGAGAGGATTTATGGGACCTGGTAGATGCTCTCACAGTGGATATGCATTGGAATATTGTACTCACCTCTTCATTCAATTCCCTTTCGCACAGGAAATATGGAAGAATGTATCCTCTCTCTTGGGGACCACGATCATTGGCGATAGTTCCTCCATTGCAGATTGGATTCCCTCTTGGGGCTTCCAATCTAAGAGCTTCATATTGTTCCTCTATATGTATTATGGGGCATTTGGTGCTCTCGGAATGAGTACACCTTTGATGATACTTCTCCCAATCTTAATTTGACAGCACTCCACATCGTCACTCACTTTCAAGAGATTGGCCCCTGCTGTCCCAAAGAATCTGCTAGGTCCATCGTTCTCGCTGAATTTTCAAATATATTTCCAATTTGTTTTTTTTATGTAGCTTCTGCATGTGAGCGATGCAGATGTGGTGTTGCCCTTCACATCAACTCAGTTTTTTCCTATCAGTTCAGGTGGTTTGTCAGCATGGTGGACAACAGTAGGGCAGAAATGCTTACTTTATGGGGTGCCTTACAAGTGGCTCTATGGCTCAATGTTGACTTCATTCTAGTTGTTGGTGACTCCATTTCTATGATCAGTTGGGTTCATGACAACAAAGCCTTACATATCCCTTCACTTTTCAACTAGATGCAGTGGATTTCAAGCCTTAAGCCCCTCTTTTCGGAGATCTCCTTCCAACATGTCTTCCGGGAGAAAATTTCAGAAGCAGATGCACTTTCTAAGCATGCTCTATCCTTACTACATAGGCAGATACATTACAAACTATTTTCTGGGGGGATCTCACTTTGTCTAGGATCCTTTGAATTTTGTTAATCTCTTCCTACTCCCCTTGGTTTACTTTTGGTTTGCTGGTCCCCTGTTTCATGCTCTATTTTCATATGTGGCCACAAGGTGGCATTTACAACATTACTATGTTGGACATTTTCTTTGCTTTTTGAATATTCACAAACATGGGTATTTGCACTATAATTTGAGCAAGAGCTTCGACAATGTATAACATTTTCCATTAATAAAAATATTTTTGTAAACGTTGTAACTTCACTGAAATAATCAAACAAATTGGCACATACAATTTTTAAGTTCGTGATTATTGCTCCAATTTAGGGAAACTTTTAAGGATGGAATTTTATCTTAAAGTTTAGCAACCTTGGCGAATCTTATTAGTCCCTAATATCCAAATTTTAAAATATTTCATGATAATTTTGTAAAAATGTTTATATTTATAATTATTCTATATTAGACAATATATAATATTGGCAACTTTTAAGGTAGAATAGTTTTATACTATATAATTTGGGTGAATTAATTTTTAGAAAAATGGAAATTGGTGAATCTTTTTTTTGGAAAAAGCATGGAATATTAGCCCACCACCTGCGAATATTAGCCCCTAAAATTTTCCCTGCTTCAATTATGTTGAGTGTATCTCTTTTCCATATCAAACCTCATGCCTCTCTATTCAATATTCCTCCATTGTTCCACCTGCTTGCAATGCAGATAATACATTACCATCTAGTGTGCATTTCTTCTTCATATCATACCCTATGTTTATATCTACTCTATGTTCCTCCATTACTCCACCTTCTTGTAGTGTAGATAATACATTGTTCACCTCTCGGCAGCGGTGGCACCCCATATATTTTCTCAACATTCCCACTCTCTAAATCAATTGGGGTCACATTTATTCCATAAACTCAATTTTCATGAAAACTTCTAGATTCCTGTGCAGTATGAGGACCACATGCACATGTAAGGTAGTTGGATATTTGGATATCTGCCTGTAGCCACCACAAGGGGCTTCGACCAATATTGTTTTACAACTTGTGAGCATTTTGCACCATTTTACAAATGGAGAAATCCTTTTACAGTTGGCGAGTGGGGAGTCTTAAAAGCTAAGGTACAACTTTTGTAGAATCAATGCAAAATTTCAATGTGGTTAACTCATACATTCTCTCAGTTACGGTGACAAACTTTGATCTTGGTTTATGTATGTTTGTTGGTTTGTTCAGTTTGTTTAATTTGTTTAGTTGTCATTAAAATCACTTTGCTAATAAAAGGTCACAAGATCAATTCTCCTTTATGCTTTCTGAATTAAGCTCTGTTATAAACCAACCCAAAATGACCCATTATGATTTCTATGAATATATGATCTATATAATTCAAATCTGACATTTTTGCCCAAAAACCATTGATAATTTACTTTACCGATATGCACTAGATAATCACACTTTTGTTCAGGTAGGTGAACTCCCAAAGATGTTTAAGTCACGCCATTTTAGTTATGGTTCATGTCACTTATTCAGATCATTGTGGCAACTGGTTTTTTTTGACAAATTTGAGTTTGAATGCAGCTATTGTGAAATGAGTATTTTTAACATATAGAGAAACAGATTCTAAAATTGGTTGTCCATTACACAATGAGTTGCAATTAATGTCACCAATTCATGAAAAGTTGATTAAAATAGTTTAAAAAATCAGAAATTGAGAATTAAAATTTTGAAAATTTTAATAATTCATTTATCATGCATATGTTTTTTTTTTATTATAAATTCTATTCTAAAAATTTATAAATTTTAAATATATTTAAATTTTAAATATTTTGAAAATTTACAAATTTCAAAATATTTTGAACCTTTTATAAATATGAATAAAATTAAATAATTTATATTTTTCGGATTTCTAAAATATTCCAAAATCTACCTTCACATGAAAATTGTCATTCAAATTGTCCAGCTATATTTCCTTTAATCAACACAATTACTCTAACATCAACCAAACGCATGGTTTTTAACCGCAACCATGCAATTATCTTTACGTTAAAAAGATTTAATTTATGCACATTTTTTATTTAGATTTTAATTTCATTTCTCCATGAGCTACCACCAAAGCACCTACAGAGACTAAGTTTATACGTATTTGTAGCATGCAAAGGTCTATATGTATTTTTCATTAACTTATTATTTTTATTTATCGCATTAACTTATTATTTTCATTTATCATATATACTTAAAGTTATTAAGTATTTTTTCACATGTTTTTATTTTAACATTTTTCAAAATCTTTAAATTCATATACGATAAATTAAATAATTATTTAAATGATTTATATTCATTTTAATTGATCAATGAATTTGAAGTATTATTACCAAAATTTTTAATTATTGTATATAGATTTTTAAGATTTAAAAACAAAAATATTTACTATGTTACTTTTTCATATTTGATTGAGCATGAATGACTACCAGCATAGTGGACTGCCTTGGGATCAGGTTCCCAATACTAACTATTAGCATTGAATGGTTTAGGGTCATGATTCCATCTATCATTTGCATTACAATAGTCATTGTTTGGTTGTGGCCCGGAGATCTCATGTATGTTTTGATGTGGCCTAAGAGAAGGGGTGGCGTTATTCTAATCCACAAGAGGGATGCAGAAGATATTAGGGGATCCCATAAATAGGTGGCTTGTAATTCCCAATTGGTGAAATTCATCAGAGTCTGCATTGAAATGCACAAAGAAGTGAACCTTCTTATTTCTTCATGTATCTCACTAGCGAGCGGGTTTATTTCTTCAACCTCAACCTCTACCATGTCCACAAGAAACTAAATTCATATATGCAATTAACTCCATCTAAAATAGGTGAAGTTAAATCATCAACTCATCTCTATTTTGAATCATTGCATTTCATATGTATCAATCAAAGGCTAACTGATTCTCATGTAGTTGGGAGAAGGTTGGTTGAAAGGGGATTCGAACTATGGAAAGGTGTAAGAAAGGAATATTATGCAAAGGCATACGTGCCATAATTATTGATGAAAAACCCATTATTTTACTTTCCCTTTCATTACTTTAATGTTGCACATTTGATTATTCCCTTTCATTTTATTTTCTTTCATTTGTAGGGAAAGTGTAAACACAAAACTTTGTCATTTTCAATAGAAGTTTTTTTTTTTAGTTTAGCAGAATTTGATTTATTTCATTAATGCTGAAATTCTTCAAATAGGGTCTCACTCTTTCTCGTTCTTTCAATTTTTTAGATAGGTTTTTTCAAACAAGGTTTTAGGCATTGCACATATTGGAAAGAGAAACTAGGGAAATCGAAATAATTAAGCAATGAAATGGAGGATATGGGGTTGAGCAATAGAGATTTACAATTTTTTTTTTTTTTTTTTTTTTTTTTTTTTTTTTTTTTTGGGAGTGAGGGGAAGCGTTGGATTTACGATTACAAGATAAAAAGGAATTGCATATGTGAAGGGTTCTATATTCTGGCGAGACCCTTGTTTTTTATTTTTTCTTTGCTCAAAGTATCGATTCCATAAGGGAGTAGAATACAGTAACAGGGAATAGATGGCACAATTCCAAACTGGGATAGGGTTTTCTGAGATGATAGAGGATTGCATGCAGAAGGCTTGATAGCTCATGTTGGGTTTTTCCCATTTTTATTTTTTCTTATAGCATTGAAGCTTCAAATGGTAGGCATAATTTGCAAATAGAGCAGAAATGAAAATAACATTTGATTGCATGGTAAATTCACCCTTTATTTCTTTCATTTATTTCCAAAACTAAAATGGGAAAGCGGCATTTTTTTTACCTCGAGTATTAAACAATGAGCTCAATTAAAGCCGCATTTGAAGAATGGGTTCAAATAGCACAGACAAAGTGCTCAATTAGAGTCAAGAAAGCAATGTCCATAGTAGGTGGAATGGAAATGAAATTAAAAACATATTTATGGAAAAACACACGGAGATTAGCTAATCGATGAAAAACTTAGTGAAATGCATAATTAACCATTATAACTCACTTGTAATGCAACTTAAAGACTAATTCCAAAAGAAATTATCCCCTTGTACAACTCAAGGACCTCTAGTCTAGACTTTATATCACTCAGTAATCATGGTGTTTTTCCATACAGTAAAATTTTTAAATGACTTTGAACTATTAAATTCCCAAGGTTAAACATGAATGGAGTAAATACCCCATCGATAGTAGTCATAGATTTGAACCAAAATCCATTTTCACCATAGATCCATCACAAAAGTGGGAGCATTAAAATCCTTTGATGGAATTGTGAATTTCAAGAAGATGAATTTAAGATTAAAATGGTGTGGATCAAGTGATATATCATGGAGACAGATCACAAGTTGTCGTTGATGTGGAGGTTTGTATCATACACTCATTGGGCTTCCAATGCCAAAACAATATCAATACCCATAACATTATAATTTGTTCACCGCGCTGGAGCAAGGCACAAGGCCCCAAATGAACCACTAATATATATATCCATAGCATAACAAAAACATTGAATGCCACTTCCAAATAATCGTCGAAACATAAAATATAACCATATCAAATATGAAATCCATATCAAATTTGTTATATGGGTATATAACCATATAAAATATGCCACAATAACCATATCAAACATGCAATATGAATATGCAATATAACTATATCAAATATCCACCAATAACTATATTAAAGCACTCAATGTAATTCAAATTATTGCAATAAAAATTATATGGTCATGACTCGTATTAAATCCATCAAGGTGTTTCAAATCATGTATTTGAAACCTATGAAATATAATCCCTTTAAAAGAAGCTAATGTGTTTCAGATATTGAAAACATAATTTATGTCATCAAGCATATTCCAATTATAACACCAATTTTTAAATGTTGGAAATATGAATAAATGCCTAATTAAGATGTGGCCACTTCAACTTTTCTACCATATATACTTAGTCAAATTCAACCATTTTGTCAAACCAAAAATATATAATCATCAATGTGCATATCATGAATAAATAATGGATGCAATCTTATGTAAAAATTATTTTGGGTCCTCCCCTTATTTGTTATGGTAGAGAAACACAAGGTTGTAAGGTAGTAGAAACATAATTTTTTTAAGGTCAATTGAGGTGCAACAAAGCATGAGAGAGGCAAGGATTTTGTAGCTTGTTACAAAATTTGAAAATTTTCCAAAGTGAATGTTAACACCTTGGGGATGACATCATCATCCTAAGTCTTATTGGTTACCTAAAGTTGATTTTTTTAGTACATTTTTCATTTAGAGGTAAATTTTTGACCTGAAAATTCCCCTAATGATGTGTCCACAAGTCAGAACATGAACCTAGACTCCAAAAAAATTATTGGTTTATCAGGTTGTTGGATTTTTCTCCATACACTATTGTAGCTATAGCATGATGATTGATGGTTGATGGAATTTAGCCCTTAAGTGCTAAACTTGTAGTCCCTTGTGACCTAGGGCATGACCACAAATTTAAATGTTGTTCATCGCTCTATTAGCCCCATCACTTCACTACTCATTGACCTTGTTTTACCTATTTTTTTCTCCAAATCCCAATAATCCAACAAGTTGATAGGTCTATAGGCCAAGAGGCCCTTGGACGCTTTTTTTGGGTATGTGTTATATTCTTTCCACGACTAATCACGCGTGGGGGGGTAAGATGGGGGGAAATAGCCCCCCTTGTCGGGGTCCGGGGCAGTGCCTCGGCGAAAATTTTTGGTCCTTAATTTCTGGTGGGTGGCCCATGCCCATGGATTTGTGCATGGTTTTGCACATGGTTTTGGGGTACGATGGTTTTTGGCCCCTGGTATTTTGTAGATCTGGTCAAGGGAACTACGGTTATGATCTAATCCAGGGTTAATGGATTAGGGTTTATGTATGCTTCGGAATGTATATATATTTGTTGTAACACTAAAAGGAATATAATGAAATATCAAGCTGGTCGTCCCGATTTGGGATTCAGGGGAAAATCTCTATGTTTATCTGTTTTATGTTTATGCTCTCGCTACTGTTTATTTTCTGCTATAAGATTCGTGTGTAGATCATTTATGTTCAGGGTTAAAACCTACAGCTTTTCCATCTAACACCCACAACTAAGGGTTGTGACAATTTCCCTTTGAGGTTAAATCATGTATTTGTTCCTCCTCACATGAACCCCCATATTACTTGGAACCCCGGATATCCAGGAATATTTTGAGTTGACTAACCTCTTTCTTTGTAATATTTGGATCTGGTCAAAAAATGAACCTATGAGTTAATAGACCCCTAAATCAGCATACACCTAAATAGCTTGGAAATTGCGCCTTCCACTGTATTTTAGGTAATTTTCCCAAGATCACAACATCTTAGCTAAAAAAATAATACATTAAAACCCTTCACTAAACCATTCCTTGGCATGAATCTCAAGGCTTTAGAGACTTCCATGTGGAAACTTGAGAACCAATCAGAAATTTCCACGTGCATATTTTTTCATGTCATCTCTACCATGTCACTACCACATCATCAATCACATTGTTTGCCATGTCATCTACAACATCGTTTTCCACATCATCTCTGATCTAGGTCACTTTTCATTTTCCATGTATTTCTAATGTCATGTTGTCATCGTGCCACATGGAATCTTCTAGTTGGTGCCACATGTCACCCAAAATAATCCCACTTGGCCACCGAAAAAAAAATATGGATGACATGTGTCACCCTTTCATATGGGCACGTGTTTGTTTCCACATCATCTTGTTGAGTTACCTGCCATGTTAGTGTTGACTAAATACCACTTGGCACCTCGAAAATTGTGTTAATACTCACTTACTGATGCTTATCACTCATCGTTATTGTGTGCACATTGATTTAGCTAGGCGGTCTAATGAGCCATTTCTTATCTAGCCCGAGAACCTTGTAACCAAATATTAGGACCAATACCTTGCCAGCCTTCCACCTCTCCCTCACCATTAAATAGTGGAAACTTCTAAAAAGTGTGCCAAGTATTAACGTTGAAATCCATCCTTCCCTCTCCCCCACCTGCCTGATGGTTAATGAAGGGGATGGGGTCCAAGATATGTTGCATATGCAACTAACTCGCCCACACCTCTACCAAGCATTCCATTAAAATTTGTTGGCATGTTAGGTTGAACGATACTGATTGTACTTCAAGCCCCCCTACTTTTACGAATTTAACAAAGGGGGGTCTAATATTTGTCATATGTGTGTGCAAGAACCAATATTGGCAGGAACTTTGCTTGAAGTGCAATCCTTCAACCTTAATTTTATCTTTATTCATTTATGGTTATATCTATTTCCATATATTTTTGGAAAGGTATGCGAGAGGACGATCCAACAAAACACTTAATTTCCTCATTGAAACTAAGGAATTAAATAATAAATTCCTTCAAAGATATTACATTCATTGATGACCTTAAGTTAGGAAATAACACACATTAACACATCAATGATAACACACTTACTAATATCCCATGACACTTAACATCAATGATAAAAACTGCTCAACACAAAGAATTCTTAATGCCATAACATCACCAAAGGAGTTACCGAAAAAATGAAATTTTTGTAACTATAATAAAGCATATAAGTAGGAAAGATCCCCAATTATGAAAAGGGAGAGAGATGGGAGTAAAAAATTTAAAGGATGAATGTTCCTACTAAAACTCCTTTTTTGTAATATTTTGTAGTAGAGCCTTTATTTTCCAATCAATGCAATTGACTTGTCCAAAAGAAGTTTTGTGTTTCCTGTATGGTAATTTTTAATGTTTGTGGTGCGCAAATCTTATATATTTGCATAAACTTATGAGAATGTCGAGATTTAATTAAAACTAATTGATCTGTCTAAATCCGAATTTCACTTTTAATGGTTGTAGACTGAATCGAGATTTTGGTAAGTTTGCAATCATTAAATATTTTACTTATATTTAAGAATATAACTTTTCTTAGTGTTCTTTAGTTCCATTGGGTTTAATAATTAACTTCCCTGGTCCTAAAATAATTATTATTCCCTGTAAATCAAAATATTTATAGAGGTAAGGATATAAAATATCATTATCATTAGATATGGTTTATAGCTTGTAGAAACAGTTCCTTAACCCGAAGTGGAAACTAGGCCCACGTACCAATCAAAGATTACCACCTCAAATGAAAGTGGGTCTAATTAGGGCCTGCAATCGTGTTTTCTCCCCTCGTTGATGACTACTCTAATAATGATCACATTCTAGTTACTAATAGAAAGGGCGCTAGGAGGGTCACCTTCGAAAGGGCTGGAAGTACTCTTCCAATTCTTGCAATAAGGTGTAAGCCTAGTAATCTTTTGGAAGCATGAATTTTTGAGAGATGAATGGCCCATGAGGAAGTCATCAAAAATCCGACACCAATTTCATCCTCTTCTCTGCATACGTAAAAAAATTCCCTACCTGAAATTGAATCTCACCACTCGTTGAATACTTTTGTGGTTTATGCTTAAACACCAACCCGAAATTTATTAGATAATTATCCTAGTCATCCAACGGGACCTAAAAACTCATAAATTGATAATTTAATCCATACTAGTACACGAATCACTAGTGTTATAGCATGTGATCAAGGATTAGTGCTCGTAGAATACACCTAGAGGGCTAGGCAAACTGCACCGATCTGATCTATCATATCTAAATCTCCAAAGAGTAACACTTCAATTTACATTTCGGTAAGTCCCTTAGATAATAATAAATAATTTACCTAAGAGTGACTAGGAAACCAATTGGAAAGTGGTTTAATATCACCATCATCACCGCCTTACTCTTCACACTCACCATCTATCGATTCTCCCACATCTTCCACATCTGATTCTTCTCCTAGAGACTCTCTTCCTCATTCTCTAAACAATCATCAACAAAATCATGTAAACCCAAACATGGCCCATAGACCGTGGCTATCCTAACACGTTGTCGTGGTTCCTAATCATGTTCACCCATTACCCAAGCACAAGGAAAAAATTCTCCCAAATTTTGATCATGACAAAATTGATGCTCATAATGATCATATTAATAATTTTATGTTGGTTGTGTTAGCATCAAGTTTACACCTTCATTTCAAGATAGTGTTATCAGTCCATCTTTTGCAAGGTCATAATTATGTAAAGGACGTATTATATTTTTTGCAAATTTTATAGCTAAGCCTAGGAGAATGTGTCATTAAACTTCTTTCATCTAACCCTAGCCTTATGCTAAAATTCTCGCATCGTTCTGACCTATAGTAAAATTTCAGTTGGTGCTACGAAATTTTTTCATAACGTGTTTCAAAAAAAATTAAAATTTGTTTTCAACCCTTTAATCCCATTCTTTTGAGCACTCAAGTGTCGATTCATAAATTATTAGTCTTCCTCCTTCATGATGTGACACCTGCCATAATATTTATGCCAAATAGAACCATTAAAAAAAACCCTAATTTTCCATATTTTCTGATCTGACAAGATTGTATTAGTTTGTTGTGCTAAGTGTATTTTCAGTTATAAAACATGTGCATACTTGCCTCCATAGTTTTCTTAAGGATTGAGAATTTTAACCATGAAATATAGATGATTTTAGTGAATTAGAAGCATGAAATAAGAGAAAATAACACTGAGCAATAGTGTATAGCAGAGAAATAAAACCACACATAACATTCACATAGCAGGCATGATGAAACAGTTCACCCCTCCTGGGATACATCTACTAGTCCAGCTCCCAATGGCATGTCCATCTTTTACTGTGCTCAAAATTTTGCAAGTACATGTGTTTACAGGCCTCTAATGGTTGTTTTCTCTGCACCAATGGCTCCAGAATGCTCCAATTAGTCTATATTGACTCTTCATTCACTCGGACTGGGTGAAAATTGAGCCTCCAACTCATTTTCCTAGTAACTCCTAGAAAAACTCCACTAATTGTGGAGAACTCCACTTAACTGGAGTTAAATTTGGCCAAAACTAAAAAATAGGGGCGCGCTACATTTCTCGCCAGTGCTAACTGTAAAATTTAATGTTAAGGGTAGGGGTGGCCACATGCGCACCCCTAAACCATGCCTGACCGTAACGATCGACAGAACCGTAGGCTAGAACTGTGGTTATAGTTGTGTGAACTTGAGTAATTTAGAGCGCGTTAACATAACTGTCGGCACTAACCGCGCGAAGTGGTAGCATAAACTCCGCCATGTGATAAATATAACGATTGCGTTAAATTTTGGAGTTATGAAATTGTCGACGAATAACATTTCTTGTGTCATTTACATGTGAATGTTATATGGGGCCATCAGCGGGTTGGGACCCCCGAAGATTAATACAACAAGGTTTAAATAGAACTCTTGAACTAGTATTGTTAAGAAACATTGTAGCGTAGTTGGTGGAGATATATGCACACAGGCCGGAGGTTGCGGGATCGAACCTTGCAGGACCTCTCCCAAAATTTTGTTACACCTTCCCGGGGACACGTGGCAGCCTCAGGGTTGGCCATGTGTCACCCTCCAATTGGCCCTTACAAAATAACGTACAACTCACCACCCAATCACATAACGCCACTTATCAGCCTTTTACTGGCTCTGAGAAAAGGAATATTTTTCAGAATATTCCTTTTTTGTTGATTGTTCACCCTCCATGCTGACTGGGCATCCCAGTCAAACTCGTCGCAAAATTTAGTTGTTTGGGAATTTGATCAGAACGCGATATCTCCCTCATACGACATCAGTTTTTTGAACCGTTCATGACGCCGGAATCAGGAAGACAAGATCTATGCAACCATCCTAGTTTCAACCCAATCTTGTAACTTTCAATTTTGAGAAAAATTTATGAACTCTTGATCAATCCTCCCATTGGGAAGCTTTTGGACCCCAAAAGACTTGATTACTTGTGTAGTAGATGAGGGTATATCTCCCTCAACTTTCCAACTTCCATCTGCTTTTCCTTACTTGGCTTACTGCCTTTGAGCCCAACTCGAAGGTAATCAACACTTCCCCTCTTGGATGCTCTTGTCCTCCTGTCAAGAATTGTATCTTCCTTGAGATCATCCAGAAATTCTGGCAAGAAATCTTCAATAGAAGGAAACTGAACATCATTTCCTTGATCATCGATCAAAGGTGGCTCATACAAACGTAAGTTTTCAACATTAAAAATTGAATACATTTGCATATATGAAGGCGAGTCAAGTTGAAATGCAGCATTGTTACCAACTTGCTTTATGATCTTGAATGGACCATAGCGAATGGGTTTGAGCTTTTTACCTTCCCCTTGCATCCTTTCTTTTCTTATGGGCAACCATACCTCATCTCCTTCTTGAAACTTGTGATCAACTCTATGTTTTTCATGCCTCTCCTTGTATTTTATTTGACTTTTCTCAAGCTGTTCTTGAACATGTCGATGTATAATTTGAATTTGCTCAATGAACTTTCAAGCCTTGTCAATATCATTATGCCCATCAATTGCAACATCCTTCTCAAAGATGAAGTCTAATGGCTATTTTGGAAAATACCCAAATCATACTTAAAAAGGTGATGTTAAGTAGAAGAGTGATTTGCCCAGTTGTAAGCATATTGAATGTAATGCAGTTGTTCATCCCACAACTTAGGATGTTTGCTGCAATATCCTCTCAATATATGCACAATGGTTCTGTTCACCACCTTGGTTTGGCCATCAGTTTGCGGATGAAAAGTAGTACTCTTTTTCAACTTTGTGTCCATCATACTCCAAAGTTGGACCAAAAATTCCCAATGAACCTGGAATCCCTGTCATTAACAATAGAAGTTGGCAATCCATAATGAACCCATACATGTTGAAAATAAATTTTAGCATTTTGTTCAGCAGTAATGGTTTTCTTACTTGGCATAAGTATACACATTTTACTAGATCTATCCACAACTACATAAATATAATCATGATGTTTTCTTGACATATGTAGACCTCCAACAAAGTCCATGGAGACACTCTCACACGGCCTTGATGGTACCGATAGTGACGTGTACAACCCAAGCTTCCTATTACTAGGCTTGCTTGTTGCTGCACATAGAACAACCTCTTATAAAATGCGACACCCTATATATCATACGAGGCCAATAGAAATACCTTTGTAGATGCGCCACTATTTTTCTTACCCCAAAGTGTCCAGCAATAAGAGATGAATGAGCTTCTCTCATGACACTTAACCTCTCTCCTTGTGGTATACACAACTTGCCCAAATGAAACGGCAAATTGTTATGCATGTGATAATCATTTTCTTCAACTTGATTCCCTTGACTCAAACTAGCATACACATCTTGAAAATCAACATCATGTGCATATTGTTCTATGTAACTCTCATGTACAATAGAATCATTTTTTAGTAAAGTAGATGCAGCGGTCTTGAAATCATATCAGCAACTTTACTGAATATACCTTTCTTGTATCTTATAACCAAGTGAAATTGTTGAAGAAATCCTATCCACCTAAAATGTCGTGATTGCTGCAATTTTGTTTGTGACTAAAAGTATTGTAATGGTTGGTGATCGGTATGTACAATCGTCTCTTTACCCATCAAGTAGTGTTTCCACTTCTTAACGCTTTGTACCAATGCATATAGTTATTTGTCATATGTAGGATAATTAGTTATAGCACCATTTAATGTTTCAGATTGAAAAGCAATAGGCTTATCATGCTGCAAAAGAACTGCACCCATGGCATAATCACTAGCATCAATTTGTATCTTGAATGGTTGTCTCAAATTCGGTAATGAAAGGACTGGAGTTGAAATGATATTGTCTTTTAAAGCTTCGAAATCTTTTTGTTGTTTGCCTCCCCATTGGAATCCTTTATTCACACTTGTCACTGCATGCATAGAAGCTGCGATGGCAAAAAAGTTAGCAATAAACTTTCTCCAATACTGAGTTGCACCTAAGAAACTTCTTACCTCGGTTACTCTTTTGGGTGTGGGCCAATTCACAATGGCTTCCACTTTAGAGGGATCAATTCTCAATTCACCTCCTCCTACAATGTGTCCCAAATAAACCAAAGAGGTCTTTTCAAACTCACACTTTGACATCTTAAGAAACAATTTCTCTTTCTTCAAAAACATCAATCACTCTATTTACATGCAAGACATGTTCTTCTCTTGTTTTGCTGAAAATTAGTATGTCATCTAAGTACACAATCACAAAGTCATCAATAAATAGACGCAAAACACTATCCATAACATGCATGAAAGTTTCTGGTGCATTACACAAACCAAATGGCATAACCAACCACTCAAAGAGTCCTTGTTTGGTTTTGAATGTAGTCTTCCATATATCACTTTCTGCAATTATTACTTGATGGTATCCACTTCGTAAATCTAACTTAGTGAAAAACTTTCCTTCTTTCAGTTGATCAAGAAAATCATCTATCCTTGGGAGTGGGTATCGATTCTTTATCGTTATCTTGTTCAAAGCTCTGAAGTCTACACACATGCGCCAAGTCCCATATTTTTTTGGAATCAAGACTATGGGTGAACCGCATGGCGAGGTGCTTGGCCTTATGATTCATTTGTCCAGCATCTCCTTGATATGACTCCTTATTTCATCATTTTCCATTATTGACATGTGATACATGTTGATGTTTGGAAGAAGACAATCTTGCTGCAACTGAATCTCATGTTGAATCTCCCTTTTTGGAGGCAATCCTGTTGGCTCTTGAAACATCTCATGATGAGCATCAACTATATCATATAAATCTGATTTCAACTTAGGATCACAACTCTCAAATGATTCATGATTAACATTAGCTTTAGTCTTAATCATTAGAAGAAAAAAAAATTACTTGAATTTACCATCCTCTTTACCTGTCCAGCATTTACCCTAGCAATGTTTGTCTTCTTGTGATGTGCTCTAACAATGTACCCCTTGCCATCTTTGAATAAATGGTATTTGTTCTCATGGTGATGGAATATCGCTTTCCTTCCATACAAGTAAGGACTCCTCAACACAATACCTGTTATGTCAAGCAGAACCACATCTAATTCAACTGTGTCAACAAAATGTGCAGTTATTGCAAACCGCAATATACACTTCTTTGAAACCTCTAAATTTTCATCCTTACAAATCCAACCAAGTGGATATGGTTTTTCATGTGGTATGGTATCAAGATTAAGTTTCTTGACCAAATATTTAGAGATTAAGTTTGTTTGTGACCCACTATCAAATAATATGTCAATCTCGGTATGTTTGGATATGACCCTCACATGAAACAATTCAATTCTTTCTTCTTCATTTGGAGCATGTATGTGACAGTTTGATGTACTAGTACTGGGTTTAGTTTAAATTTCTTTCCCCTTCAAGTTCTTCAATCCCATGGCTGTAAATTTATATTCATCACCTGAATCCTCTCCTAAATCATGTTGAGTTGTAGCTGCAGTTTTTTGTTTCCCTTCGTTGTTGTAGTACTTGGGCTTCTTTTCAGGATGTAATTTCCAACAATGATTTTCATCATGGCCTTCTTTTGAAAAATGTTTACAACCAATTTTTCTCCCTCTTTCTTAATAGATGCATTTTTCTCTTTTACCTTTTGAGGTCTTCTCTTTGTTTTTACCCTTAAAAGGTTTGTATCTACCCTCTTCAGAAATGTTTTTCCCTCTAGCTTCTAGATGTGTGCCCTGAACACATACTTCATCTAGACTTGTGGGGTTAAACATGAGAATGGTATGTTTTAGGTAGCTATGTAAGCCTCCTATGTACTTGAGCAAAGTATCTTGGCTCTGCAAATCTACCCCTAATAAGAGAGCTCTTCTCCTAAATTCTTGGGTGTATTCTTGCACATTTTGTCCCTTCAATTGTCTAAAGTTTTTCCAGTCATTATGGCTTTCTGCATATAAGCTATTGGATAAAACTATTGTTTTATTGCAGTAATGAAATCATTCCATGATAGAATAATCTTACCATTCTTCTTGATCTCCTCCTTTGTCCTGACTTCCCACCAAACAAGTGATGCACCTTCCATTCTCAATGAAGCTAATTGTCTTTTGGTATCATCATCTTGAAGGTTCTGGATTCTCAAATATACCTCCAATTGTCTAATCCAATTATCAATATTTTCTGCATTGACTTCACCATTAAACATTGGTAATTCAAACTTAACATCAAGTTTTACAAAAGGAATTTTACTAGTGTTCTTTGACTTGTGTGGCCAATGCACTAAAGATGAAGTAGAGGATGATGATGATGAGGGCGAGGATGGTGACTTTCCACTGCTTCCATTTCCTCCATTTCCCTTCTTTGAATTATCTTCATCATTGTGACCTCTTGATGATCCCTATCCTTCCTTGTGAAGTTTAGATCCTTCTCCTTCTAGTTTCTCATTCCTTTCTTGATAAAGGATTCTAACCATCTCAATCATGTCAAGGAATGCTTTCCTGAGCACTATTTCTCCCTCTTTGGGATCAACTTCTTCATGAATTTCTTCTTCCTCTGGAGGCATGCTTAATGTTGCTTCTTCTTCCTTAGGAGGTAAAATACATGATGGATATTGTGGCAATCTTGCTTTCCTTTGATTTGGCTCACTTTGAGACCCTCTTGCTTCCACCAATGTGCATTCTCCTCTATTGAGCTTGAGCCTAGTAAGCATCTAACACTTGGAAACAACTAAAAAAATATTTGCACAAAACAACACTAGAGAATAAACTCTAGATCTAATACCAATCTGATCTGAAAGGATTGTATTAGTTTGTTGTACTAAGTGTCTTTTCAGTTATAAAACATGTGCATACTTGTCTCCATAGTTTTCCTAAGGATTGAGAATTTTAACCATGAGATATAGAGGATTTTAGTGAATTAGAAGCATGAAATAAGAGAAAATAACACTTAACAACAGAGTATAACAGAGAAATAAAACCACACATAAAATTTACACAACAGGCATGATGAAGCAGTTCACCCCTCCTGGACTACATCTGCTAGTCCAGCTCCCAATGGCATGTCCATCTTTCATTATGCTCAAAATTTTGCAAATACATGTGTTTACAAGCCTCTAATGGTTGTTTTCTCTGCACCAATGGCTCCAGAATGCTCCAATTAGTCTATATTGACTCTTCATTCACTCAAATTGGGCGAAAATTGAGCCTCCAACTCATTTTCCCAGTAACACTTAGAAAAATTCCACTAATTGTGGAGAACCCCACTTAACTAGAGTTAAATTTGGCCAAACCCCATAAAATAGGGGCTCGCTACATCTCCTGCAAATGATAACTGTAAAATTTAATGTTAAGGGTAGGGGTGGCCACATGCGCACCCCTAAACCCTGCCTAACCGTAACGACCGGCGGAACCGTAGGCTAGAACTATGGTTAAAGTTGTGTGAAGCAGAGTTTGGAGCGTATTAACATAACTGTCAGCACTAATCGCGCGAAGTGGTAGCATAAAATCTACCATGTGATAAATATAATGGTTGTGTTAAATGTTGGAGTTATGAAACTGTCGGCAAATAACATTTCTTGTGTCGTTTACATGTGAATGCTCTATGGGGCCGCTAGCGGGTTGGGACTGTCGGCGGTCCCCAACCCAAGGCTAATACAACAAGGTTTAAATAGAACCCATGTGCTAGTATTGTTAAGAAACATTGTAGCCTGGTTGGTGGAGATCTATGCACACAGGCTGAAGGTTGTAGGGTCGAGCCTTGCATGACCTCTCCCAGAATTTTATTACACCTTCCCGAGACACGTGGCGGCCTCAGGGCTGGCCACGTGTCACCCTCCAATTGGCCCTTAAAAAATAGTGTACAACTCATCACCCAATCACACAGCGCCACTTGTCAGCCTCTGACTAGCTCTGAGAAAATGAATATTC
Organism: Pinus albicaulis; assembly: GCA_034641835.2. Classification (NCBI taxonomy): domain Eukaryota; kingdom Viridiplantae; phylum Streptophyta; class Pinopsida; order Pinales; family Pinaceae; genus Pinus; species Pinus albicaulis. The sequence continues at coordinate 1,002,903,665 of CM076579.1, forward strand.
TTTGAAATATTCCTTTTTTGCTGACTAGGCATCCCAGTCAAACCTATTGCAAAATTTAGTTGTTTGGGAATTCAATCAGAACGTGATATCTCCCTCATACGACATCGATTTTTTGAACCGTTCACAGCACTGGAATCAGGAAGATGAGATCTACAAAACCATCCTAGTTTAAACCCAATCCTGTAACTTTTAATTTTGAGCAAAATTTATGAACTCCTGATCATTTTCCTTACAACAGACTTTTCTAGCAAACCCAAATTTGCAGTTTTCATATGCGGAAAGTTAATGAGTGTCTTGCAACCTTAAATTAGAGTATTTCAAGGTTATTAAAGGTGTTTATAGGTCTACAATATTTTCAATATGGGTCGGTCCAACCATGTCAAGAGGTTTGAACCTAATGGCGTGTATTTTGAAGTATACCCTGAAATGCTAGGTCTTTTTAGAAATGCAAGTTGGGGGGTAGTTTTTCAGCATTTCAATGGGAATAATCTTAGTTTGTGCCACAATTTTATCTTCTCCTTCAATGGCAACACAACTAGAGTCATGACATTGCATTTTCCTATTACATAGGAGTCTATTATTGAAGCAATGAGATTGCCAAAAGATGGCTAAAGATGGTTCAAGAAACAGAGGTTTTTGAATGTAGATTTGAATTTCTTTTTGAAAGAGGACTATCAAAATCAAAATTGGGATGCAGGGGTCCTTCAAAGTATATTAAAGCCACAATGGTCTACTACACTAAGAACTGTTCATCTCTTCTTCACCTGTGAAGGAAGGTATTCCAAAGACTATTTATATCATATGATGTTTCTTTGTCACTTGCCTAGTTTTAGAAAAATTAATTTACCATATTTTTTGCATAAAAATTTGCATTAAAGCGAGGAAAATACCTAAGCTGCAAGCCCATGGTATTTTTTATCATGGTATAATTAAAATATTATATACTCATGAGTTGAATAACCAAGTAGAACAATTGAGGCAAATGAGGCAAAGACAACCAAACCCACTTGTACCTAGAAGGTCAAAGAGAGGTCAAAACAAAGTTTATTCCCAAGATTTAGCTCAGGAAACCAAAGGAGAATCTAGTCACCATCAATTTGAAAAACATGATGAGGTCCCTGCGAAAGCACCTGAGATTAAAATTTATGAAGGAAGGACTAGAAACCAACATAGAATTATAGTATAAGAGTAGGAAACAAGAAAAAAACTCAAAATGTGAAAAGGGTAAGCAGAAAGTTGAAAAAGGGGATGAAGAAGTTGAGACATATATTAGAGTTCTGGGCAGAAGATCTCATACTCGCCTTACTAATAAATCAATACTAAATTTCAAACCTAGGATGAACACTAAATTCAAAGAAGTAGTTATTATCATTGATGCATAGGAGAAAACAAAGAAGACTTCAAAGAACAAAAAAATACAGAGGAAAACAGAGTATGTTGAGAAGAACAAAGGAAAAACCCTAAACTTGATAGAATTCCACCAAAACTTACTAGAAGGGTCACAAGGGGTCAAAAAAAGTCGAACATCCTTGTTCAAGTTGTAGAAGACAGAGACAAATGATCAGTTGAATTTAGGGGGAGAGTATGACATAAGCCCTAATTTTTTTGCATCAAACCCTAATTTTGTTGCACCAAACCATAATGGTTTTTCAACATTTTGGCTTACTCAGGTTAATATTTAAGCAGTAATTTATTTTTTAGTATATGGTGGTCAAATAGCATAGATTTTTGTGGCTAAGGAAGTACGAGTCAACATGACGAAATAAAGCAAGAAAGGAAGCTGACAGTTACACAATTTTGGCTTCATTTTCGGGTTCATGCATCATTTGGCTACAAGGAGGGAACACGAGTTTGACTCAAGATATCAAGCCTGAAAAACAGTAGACAATTCTATATCCTATCTTGCAGTAGTGACCTTGTTATTTTTCCAGGATATCAGCAAGAGGGACGTATAGCAGCCTAATACTCTATTTTGACCAGATTATTTATGTTGATTATGTACCAGATTAGAGATCTGAGTAGCTAAGATGATAGGGTTACTGTGATTTTTTTTTCAATCAAACTCTCAAATTATCTAAATATTTTGTAGTTACTACTACCATACTTCAAGGATATTATCTCTATTTTATTTTCCTATATATTAAATGAAAAATATGGAGAAAGGGTTGTTTTTTTAAAATAAATATTCACTATCATTGTGTTTTGAATACTTCATTCCTTTTATTTTTCCAAGATCAATATATTATGACCAATGATATAAAGATCCATGCGATAGTATATTTTAGTATGTATTCTCTGTGTGTTTTTACAGTTTCTTCTTTATAATATCATGAATGCATGTCTTCTGAGTGTTTGAAATTTTTTAATTGATTCATAATTCATCTTTGTTTTGATGCTCTGAGTTGAGATTTTCAAATGTTCCCATTTTGATCTTCCAAAGCTACTATAGGATTCACTGTGTATGCCTTATTGTAGTGGATTGTTCTCCTTTTTCTTCATCCATCTACATCAAATGGAAAAGGTCTAGGACCTGTTATCCACCTTGCCTTTATCAATCTTGATCAAACAACCAGTTATCTTGGTAAATTAATCTAAGCCCTAGATATTTGACTCCATCACCGAATGAATTATTTATTTCAAGCCCAACAAAACCTTACACCTACACAACACAACTAAATATATAACCATTATGTAAAAGTATAGCCAGGTGTTCATTTAGTGATTAGAATGTCAGAGAGAGCCCTCTCTGGATTGAAGGGGTCAACCTTCAATCTGTAAGATTTTTTTGAATGGTTACCTTACGAATTTCTCTCCTAAACCCAAGAGGACATTTCTAAGTGATAACAGGTTGTGTGGCTCATGAATGTGGAACACAAAGATGTGGTTTGCCGCTTATTTTTGTACACATTTGAAGGAAAGGTTTCCTTTTGGTAATTCTCCCTAACCCCTTGGTCAATCACAAGTTGGGTTACATTCAAGACTTTATTCCTTGAAAATTTTGGGGAAGAAAGGACTCCTACAAGTCTTCTACAAGACTTATCCTGTATGAAAATGGACTCCAAAGAAAAAGGAAAAAATATTTTAATCAAACATTTATACTTCATTGGAATAGGATCCCTCAAGCTTCTCGATCTACATATGAAGTGGAAATTTAATTCTACACCTTTGGTTTTCCACCATCCATGGCCATGTTTGTAAAACAAACTAAGAAAGTCACCTCACAAGAAACTTTTCACGAGGTCATCAAAATTAAAAAGGATTTATTGATTGTTCATGGGAAAACAAGTATCGATGAAGATAAAACACCAAATTCTACTAAGAATCAAGGGAATCAAGTAATTAGCACTAACTTGAAGGAATCATCATTCCATTACCTCTCACATATGACTAGACTAGTAAAAAACTTGATGAACAAGGTCATTGATCTAGAAAGGGTAGTGGGAGAAGTTCAAGGTCATTGATCTAAGAATGGAAGTGGGAGAAGCTTGACCCAGATATAACAGTAAACCCTCTTTCAAGAATTATAACCCTCCCACGAGTAAAAGTGGAACTCCTCCTAATGTAAATTGCAACTTTTATTTTACACCTTAAAATCCCTCGAGATTAGTGTGAACTCTAGACAGGAGAGTCACAAAGGTGATGAATCGGAGATGGAAGAACAGGGGAAAAAACAAGTAGGAGAGAATTATTCATCATTAAATGGATTATGGGATATCAAGCCTACTTTAAGTCAAGTAACCAAGGAATTGTGGGCATATAACACTCAAAGTAGAGGCCCAATATCAACAGATAAATCCATGTCATGTAGTACTACAACCACGACTATTAGATCTTCCCTTCTGAAAGAAAAGACAAGTATTCTCTTGAGTGATCCATCATCCAAATACAGTTTTATCAACAATATTAAGGATTCCAAAGCTAATATCTCATTATATGATCTTCTTGCTTTGAACCAACTAGAACTTCTAAAAGAAATTGAGAATTTTGTTAAGAATACGGAACCAAAAGATCCATCTAAGAATGTCTCTTAGGTTGATATCCCTCTTGACAATAAATTGATCATCGATGATGTTTCTCTAAAAGGATAAAGATTCACCTCCAAAATTCCTCCTTTTCTCTTGACCTTTGAAATGTGTAATAAAAATGTGCATAATTACATGGTTGATTTAGGATTTTTTGCCAATGTCATGCCCCTAGCAGTCGCAAAAAATATTAATGTCTAGTCATATAAATGTGACACTCAGATTGTTAATATAGAAAGATCTAGCATGATAGTGTTAGGAATCCTCGTAAATGTTCTCATCAATATAGCCTCTAACCCTAAGGTCTTAAAATCCATTGACACATTCATAGTGGATATACCTTATCACTATGTTTTGTTGCTTAGCGAGGAGTGGTCATAGAAATTGAATGAATATTTTGCTACTAGTTGGTATCATGTGTGGTTTCCTTATAAAGAGAAAGAAAGTAAAATATGAGTGGACCAACAGAGGTATATGAAAAATATGTTGACTAATCTAGAGGCCCCCAACATGCATGTAAATTGTAGCGACACCATACTTGGAATTTTTTGTGTGGAAACCTTTTTTGGGGAATTTCGGGTAGATTTCTCTCCGCATGTAGATTCCTTAAGTCAGCCAGAAATAATTGATTGAGCTCAACTTTTAAGTGTATACAATCTCACAACAGATTTAGATGTTATTGATGCAAAATCAAATGTTGTTTTTTGGTCCTTACTCTTCGACGGATCCAAATCTAAGGAGGTTGCACATGTTAGTTGCATTTTCAAAGATCCTAAAGGTCATAAAAAATTTATCACCTATAGATTGGAGTTTGAGTGCACACACAACATTGTTGAATACAAGGCCCTCCTACAAGGACTAAAGAAAGCAATTGATCTAGATGTAAAATTTCTAAAATTGTTTGGTGACTCTCATATTGTGGTTAAAAAAGTGTGCATGGAACCTAACTAGTTATTTTATTGAATTCAATGTCAATTCCATTCCTCATTTCCATAGTTTTGATGGGTGGCTAATGTTTCCTCTAGAATAATTGCTTTTGAAAAATTATTTACTAAGTCTTTCTATGTGGATTTCATCTACAAACCAGCAATCCTGGATAATATTACAATTTGGGAAGTTTTTATAATGATTCTCATATCATGAATTTCCTCCACATGAAGGGAACGTTCAAAGATTAAATCATTGACGAAGAAGCACATGACCAATCTATATAAAATTTATCATCCAGTTCAAAGAAAAGGTCAGAAAATATGATACCAAGTTCAATGAATGGATTAGAAAATTTCTATGAGCTCCTAGATAAATTCAAGAAGGCAACTAGTTGTAAGACAAACAACCCCACAATGCAATATGAAGTCATAAATTTAGGGATTGAAGAGTGTCCAAGTTTTTGTGTGTACCTATGATGATTTAAAATCATTTGATACAAATATTATTGAACATGTCATACCTATTGTTGCATTTTTTTCTTGAAGGTAGTTCTTGGCTGCAAAACTGCGTCGAGAAACCAACTTGACCAAACTTTAGGTTCAAGATGGCCCTCAAACCAGAGGGGGACTCCCTCTAGTGTTACGAGAATTTTTTTTAACGTTTTTTATTGTCACTGGACAACATCCTATGAAGCAAAACGACCAGATCTATGATTTGTTGTAGGTGGTTGCTGATGAATACCCAATCTCTGCTAAAAAAAATGTCTCTCTTGTTGACTTTCAAAGTGCCAACGTCTAGCTTTGACAGAATAAAATTAGTTTAGAGATTTTGGTAGAGGAATAGAAGAGAATATATGATACTTAAACATTCATACTGAATAATTAATCATCCAGATATAGTAGATGTGTGTAGAGTAATTCTATAGCTGAACAAATCTACATTCAAGAGATGAAAGAATGAAACAATTAAATGATGCAGAGGAGTTGTTTTAAACAAACCATTCAATTATGTAGTCTCCATAAAGATGATTACTTTGCACTGGGTTGTCAGTTGATACACAAATCTATCCTCGCCCTAGATCTTATGTTACCTTGAACATATGCAAAAACAGATTATAAAATCACAGGAAAAGACATACATGAGAAACAAACTATATCATCAAACCTAAACCAGAATATTTCAATTAAAAATTATGCAATATAAGTCTTTACAAAAATGGAAATGTGTTGGCATCAAACTCCAACCCTTTTACACTTAAATCTTATAATTGTTACTAACTTCTACAAATCACATCGTTGAAAATAAACTAAAACTAAAATAATCACTAGCTTGTTACAGAAAATAAATCTGGAACAGTCCTCTTGAAATTTGGATTTAATTATAATGTTGATTAATCCTTCTCTTTCAGGTCTGGATCAGATCCTTTGATTAATGATACTGTACCTAAATCTATTAAAGTTGCTATCTTATCATTGAGTGCATTCGAATTTGAAATGTGTGAAACTGGGCTAAATTTGGACTGCCACCTGTATGAGCCAACATTATAATTCATATTTCAAATCCAATAATTTTTCAAATTATAATCTTGCTAGTCCGAATCACAATTTCTTGAATCTGGAAATGTTATTTATCCACTGATTTTCTTCCTGTAAATTCTAAAAGCAATTGCGAAGTTATTGTCCTTCTACTCTAGAAGAGATTGTTGAAATCTTGCCTTTAAATCTAGAGGAATTCCCACTAAATGTTGGAGTTGTTACTTGGAGAGATTACTGTCCTTTAAATTTGGAAGAGCTTATCTACAATTTCCCCCCTTGAAAACTCAATTTCAAAAATTCGAGCTACTCCTCCGTCCTTGAAAATTTGAAATCAAAGTCGGAGAGTTTATTTTTGTTGTTGTTAAGAGACCAGAATGACTTATTTCTTCTTGAAAACCATAACTCTGCCATATTTTCTGTAAATCACTCTCAACAACTGGAGAGTAAATCAACTAGATGAGCTTGCAAACCCTGGATCTGTTGCATCCTCTTTTCTAAGTTTGTGATTTAGCAAGCTTCAAATTCAATAAATTAGCTTTCTTTTCAAAATAGTGAAGTATAAAATGGTTGTAAATGATAGCTCTAATTTCTCTCTCTAAATTCCATTAAGTTGTCCTACGAATTCCGGTCTCCAATTGAGCAACTTCTCCTTGGTTTAAAAATGAAAATGATCTCTTTTACCAATCCAAAATCTATCCTTGTACATAGGAGGTGATTGTATGATTTGGAAGCATTTATAACTAATGATAAACTCAATGCGGGATTCATTTATGACATTTGGACTGTAATAGCCTAAATCCACCTCAGGCTGAGGAAGGCAGAGTCTAGGGTAACATCAAACCACGCTTAACCTGGTAGCTAGCCCTACCAGATCGGGAGAGGGCTCTCTCCTGGTCAATCTCAGCAAAAATAATCAGTGAGGCTTGAGATGACTTGAATAAAGGCTGATTTTAGGCTAGGTATATATGTAAGAGAGTTTGATTTGATTTTGAGGGTGTTTGTTGGACCAAAGGGAAGGGCACATTTAGGGATAGGGAAATGTGCTAATGGGACTAGAATAATAGTGATGAGGGAATAACAAGGTGGGGAAGTGGAAGTGATAGGCACAAAACCAAATTATAAACCCTAAAGAAGCATTCTTTGAACAAGATAATAGGGTTTGAATTTTTGTTTAAATCCTCATAGATATCACAAGACACATATTCATTGGCATTTACAAAGTTTATTGACTTACTTGGACCAGAAATGATCAAGAAAATTCAAAGTTTGAATGCAATTGGGGTTCAAAATGCTTTACGGCCCTACGCATCACGCAACAATCCCAACACGCCGCGTAACTCCTATGCACCATGCATGATTATTCTTAACATAGTGGAGGGCGACCCAATGTGTCACGTCACCCAGCCAATGCGCCGCGCAGCTGATCTTGCACAATTTCCCCTTCAAATTGCTTTCTTCGCTCTTCACGATTTATCCTTGGCTCACTTTGTACTCTTGGCATACAAATGAACTCTTGAAACATAAAAATGATTTATATACCAAGGATCTTTAATTCTCCATTTCAAAAAAACCCACTTTGTAATGTTTCAGATTTTGACACTTTTCAAAACTCTGTTTTGCTTCATTTTGGCTTTTTTACTGAATGATGTGCTTTCTGTTTGTCCTGTGGGGAATGGATTGGCTGGAGCTTGACAAAGGTGACCAGGGTTGCCAGTGAAAATGTTATTACAACTGAGAAAACTTGAAATTACATTACATTTATACATAAAAAGATGAAATACCCTATTTTTCTTCAAAACAGAGTTTTGAAGAAAAATACATTATTAAGCATATGATGATGAAGTTATTAGTACTGAAATCTTATTTTAAATTCCTCATGTGCCTGCTGACCATTATTGGGGATTTTGAAAACCTTATTAATGAAACCCTAGACCTAATTACACTAAAACCCTAAAAATGACTCTTTGCAAACTATGAGACAAAAGTGACTGCAAATGATCTTAATGAACAGAAATAGGCCAGCAGGTAAAGGACATGAGGGACATGAGCAACAAGCCACTACCGTCAGATGATCCATGCTCCTAATGGAATGCAGCTAACTGAGTGAGACACCTAATATACAATGCAACAAGAAGATTTTGATCACTAACAGAGGGATGAAGATACCGACACTAACATTGGCTCCAATGGGGATGGTAGCTCCTTGGAGGTGCCAAGAACTACAGATCTCTGGGAAAGTAGGTGTTGAGCCCCAAATATGTCCTTCTTTTCCACCACATTTCACTTCATTTTCTTTGTCCCTCATCAATTACAGGCTTAAATGATCAATAGGATTGATTAGTATTACTTGAAGAATGTATATAATGACTAACTTGCTATGTTTTCATGATTTTGTTATTGTAGCAATTTTTGACTAGACTTGGCTACAGAACACAATCATTCTGTAGCCAGTCGCCTATTCCGCAGCCGTTCTCATGTTTACGCAGGTTCCAGGTGTCACCTCAAGGAAAAATGCATATGGTTGTATTCCACATCACTCCCCCATCATTTCTTGCTCTCCATGAAGTCTGAGCTCGAGTCTACAGGCGATTATGCATGTGGGAAACCAAAACTAGGTGACATACTTCTAATAGGACAAGGACTGTACAGATGTCCTTAATCATAGAACGAGGCCACCACCAAAGTCCTAGTTTGATTTTAGTTTGGAAAGACAATTACTCCTGTTTTATCTCAAAGACAGTTATGTAATTTTGTTATAAGTATGGCTCGGGAGACCGAGAAACAGTTTAGCTAGATTTATGTTTTATTGCTAGATCTCAGAAGACCGTAAATACTCTGTTTTGAAGAATTTCTCCTTTAATGAAAGAAGCATCACTTTATTGCAAGAGCTGAGTCAATCTTGAGTAGATTTGCGTGATAATCCGGTGGTAGAGGGCCCCTGCTACATGAGAAGCTTTGTTCATATGGTTTATATAAGTAACTTAGCCTTGTTTCATTCTTAGTTTAATTAATTTTCTGAACTTTGTGTTTTTATACTTACCTGCAGCGGATGCCACAGTTAGTATTATCCTTACGAACTCTTCCAAAATATCACTCACATTGGATGGGATATAACTGTAGTATTTAGGAGTTAGTTGCATTTCTCTGAACTTTGTGATTTTATGCTCAATTACATCAGTTGTTACAGCTAGTCGTGATCTTATAAACTCTTCCAAAATATCACTAATTCTAGATGAGACATAGCTGTGGTGTTTTAGAGCTTTGTTGTGTTTTGTTGAATTGTATGCTTTCATGCTCATTTACATAACATGTTGCAGCCAGTCCCGTTCCATAAATTATTCCAAAATACCACTAATTCCGAATGAGACAGAGCTGAGACATTTTAGTGATTAGTTGCATCTTTAGTCTAGTTGTAGTACTCCGAAGGTAGATGTCACTCTAGTTTAGTTGTGATCACTGTGTTTCAAGTTTGATAATGGCACTCTAGTATAACTATTTTCACTGTACTTTAAGTTAGATTAGTGACATTCTAGTTCAATTCCAAATCACTGTATTTCAAAGTTAGGATAAAATCATTCTAGTTTAGTTGTGATCACTGTGTTTTATGCTTGATCAATTGCATTCTAGTTCAATGTTATCCATTGTTCTTTTAGTTGTATTAACTGTCAAAATTAGACTTCACGGCCTTCATTTTTTACAAACTAATCTTGTTTTGACTTTCTATTAATGCATCATCATATGAAAAGGAATGAGTTAGTGATATCAGTTTAAGGCCTTGATTGTTCTGCAATCCTTTGTAATTTCACAATTAAGCCTTTCTTTCAAAAAAAACTATTTTAGAAAATCTCTAACTTTCGAATAAGGTTTAGTGGTGAAAAGTGGAGCTGCAAAATGAATTGATCTTAGCATGACAAGTTAATTCAGAATAGAAATCTTATTGTGTTACAAATAGTCTTTTTTCCAATTGCGTTCCAATAAACTTTTAGCCATGGATGAGATTCTTTGTAATATTGTAAGATGGTTTTTTACTTAGGAGAACCTAATTTGTACTAAAATTGTCCTTTTCTCAAGCTATTCCAACATATTTCTAATGAATGAATTGGATGAGTTTATGTTATGAGTTATTGAGTTCATGTTGTGATTTATTTTCTTGCTATGAGTCATTATCAAACTTTGCATTTTCTGTTCTCTAGTAAAGGCTTTGCTCTGTTTTTAGTGTGACCAAAAACTGTTATTTTTCAACATTTAGTTCTTTTCCTTCTTAACATAAAACCACAAAACCAAAAACATCATAAAAAAACTAAACACAACGTAGTGAGAAACATATACCTAGGCACATATAGTGCACCACACTTCAGCAGTTTACTGACCCTGGTTGATAATTTATGACCTTAATTTAGGAACACTAAGTTGAGCACAACATTTTGGCGCCGTTGTTGGGGAAGTGTAGCTAGGTAGCCTTGTTTCTTACCTCCCAAAAACAATGACATGCGTAGAGAAAGAGACTCAAGGGGTAGATTCATAAGAAGCAGAAGCTTGATTCCTAGAAAACCACTTGTTTCACCAAGACCAAGAGCCAGTACACCTCCAACTCAAACCCACATTCCATCCTTTACTGATCCTAGACTTCCAGAGGACTTAAGATCAGATATTCCATCAGAAAGACCTTCCACTTTACCCACTGAACCTGTCTTGGAAGAGGATTCAGGAACCCCTGCTAGGGACTTAAACCTTTCAACTTCCACAAAAGAATCAACTATGGCAGAAGAAGGGGGAGGAGGAGTTTTTAATGGAGAACACACACTATTTGGAGGGGGTAGAGGTAGAGGTAGAGGAGAAGGAGGTAGAGGTGCATAAGGAGAAGGAGGCAGAGGAAGAGGTAGAAGAGAAATGGGAAGCTCTTTTGGGTTTCCTATAGTAGATGAAGAAACTAATACAACTATGAAAAAAATTTCACCCTCTGTCCTTCCAAACTTTTATGGACTTAAAACTGAAGATCCTGAAACCTTCCTATTTGAATTTGAAGTCCCATGTAGAACCTATCACTACTTACAATATGCTCAAAAACTTAAAGTATTTCCTTCAACATTGAAAGGAGCAGCATTGAAGTGGTTTATGAGTTTGATCAACAGTTCTATTAGGACATGGGAAGACATGAAACAAGAATTTCTAGAGAGGTATTTGGATTATTGTATTCCAGTCAACCATAAGGAGGAAGTGTTTAAAATTCTACAAAAAGAGGATGAAAATCTGGAAGATTTGTTGGAGAGATTTAACTACAACATCAAAAGAGCAAAAATGGAAAACTTAGACCAAGACACCTTGAAATCTCTCTTGTTGACGACAATTAGGGATGAATGGTTAGATATCCTTAACATGATGGGAAAAGGGGATATATCTCAACTCACATTACCTGAAATAGATGAATTATGTATCAACCTTTCAAGAGGGAAATCTAAAACTGTAAAAGGACCAAGAGACCCTGCTCTTGCAAGGGCAAGTAAGTCTGCTTCTGGGACAGTAAGTAGGGCAAAAATAGGACATATGCTTGATGAGTTCAAATCTGATATCTTAGGGAGTCTTAGTGAACAAATAGACACCGTCAAGTTACAAAACAAGCAAAAATCTGAATTTGATGCCTTAGCAATCTTTTGTCCCAAATGTAGAAATAAACATGCCTTGAGAGAGTGCCCTTTGGATGCAAAATTTGTAGAGACTTGTGTTTTTTGTTCAGAAAAACATGAGACCAAGAGTTGTCCTTCACTTCCTGGTCTTAAAGCTGTCTTTCAAGAAGAAACTCCTACAAGTTCCACAGAATCTCTCAATTTTGTCTCCAGGAGGCCTTGGCAAGGACCTCAAACACAAGGATTTCATGATCAGTTGTATAATCAACCCCCACCAAATTGGAATTCTTGGCAACAACCTTGGCCCCAATTTCAAAATCAATCACAAACTTGGGTGCAAGGAGCACAAAATCCCTATGGAAGATACTCTCAGTATTACCAATATCCACCATCCTATCCACCATATCCACATTTCCCTCCTCAACAAAATTCTCAAAATCCACAACATCAAAATCAACCACTCCCATTACCATTTCACCAGAAAACAAATTAGTTGCCTGCCCAACCCATACCAAACCCCAACAATAAAAATCTTTAGAACACATACATGATAGAAGGCCAACAGTTTCCAACTTATTTGATCACTCCTTTAGACCTTAGTGATGTTCAACTTAGGTCTGGAAGAATACTTGAAAAGAGGAAGCCTTCTGTAATCATACAAGAGCAAGACAATTCTGAGGAAGATTCTCTATGGGTAAATAAAAGTCTTGAAGAGAACACAACTTTCCAAGACTCAAACATTGAAAAATCAAAACAAAAAGAACCAATAATTTCAACTCCTATATTAGAACAACCATCAAAATCCACTTCTACACCTCCCTTTCCAGAAATATTACAAATTGATAGGGGTGTAGAGGAACAAATTATGGTGCCTAATTATGATTTCCTAGATGAGCTGAGAAATGTTTGTATTAAAATCCCATTATTACAAGCCATCAAGGAAATTCCAATCTTAGCAAAGACAATAAAGGAGTTGAGCATGAAGAAAACAAGAAAAAGAATAAGAGAGATAAATAAAATTCAACTGGCAGGAAAAATAGCAGATATCATGATGGGTATGATGGCTATTCCAAAGTATCTAGACCCAGGAAATCCAGTTGTTAAAATTCACATCAATGGAATTGAGATCCAAAACACACTTATTGATTTAGGAGCAGCAATCAATATCATGAGTAGACAAATCATGGATAAACTGAAACTTCCTAATCTTCTTTTTACACCCACATTATTACAATTAGCAGACAGATCCGTGATCAAACCTGATGGGGTAATAAAAGACATTCCAGTGTCCCTAGATTCTTGGGAATATCCTGTGGATTTTATGATCCTAACTCCTAAGAATAATCTAGGGGGGCATCCTGTTATATTAGGAAGACCTTGGTTGGCTACAGCTGATGCTTTCATTAGTTGTAGATCCGGTGATATGTACTTCTTTGATGGTATTTCAACCAAGAAATTTACCTTGTATCCTCCAGCAAAGACAATTACAGAATTAGATGATACTCAATGGATAGAGGATGAAGAAGACTTACAACCTCTCTTCACAATTTCAGAAATTATTGAAGATAACCAAATTCTGAATACCTTAGAAAACTTTGAATCCTCTTCGGAATATAAGCATGAAAAATTTCAAGAAGAATCCAACATTGATTTTTTATCATCAAGACAGATGTCTCTTTACTCCATGGATAAATTTGGCAGCTCTACAATTGAGATATTTCTAGGCAAAACTTTAAACATAAACAAAAACTTAGAGAAATCTCAACAAGAAGAGCTAGTCAAGATATTACAGATACATTCTTCTGCATATGCATGGGAGTACACTGATATGAAAGGGATAAGCCCCAAGACTTGCACTCATCACATCTACATAGAGGAAAATCGTAAACCAATCAGACAACCTCAAAGAAGGATGAATCCAAATCTTAGGGAGATTGTTAAGAAAGAATTGCAGAAATTGTTAAATGTTAACTTTATCTATCCCATTTCAGATAGTTAGTGGGTTTCTCCTTTGGTAATTGTGCCAAAGAAAAATGGTAAATGGAGGGTATGTATTGACTACCGGGAATTAAACAAAGCTACTCTTAAAGATCATTTTCCCTTACCTTTCATAGATCAGGTGTTAGATACATTAGCTGGCAAAAAGTAATTTTCATTTCTAGATGGGTTTAGTGGTTATAACCAAACTCAAGTAGCACTTGAAGATCAAGACAAAACCACATTTACCTGTCCTTGGGGTACCTATGCTTACCGAGTATTGCCATTTGGACTATGCAATGCACCCGCAACATTTCAAAGGGCAGTACTAGGAATATTTTCAGATCTAATACATGATTGTGTAGAGGTATATATGGATGATTTCACAGTTTATGGAAACACATTTGAAGAAGCCTTAACAAACTTGGAAAAAGTTTTAAAGAGATGTAAAGAAGCAAATCTTTCACTTAGTCATGAGAAGTTTTTTATGATGTTTACTGAAGGAATTGTTTTAGGACATCACATTTCAGGGGATGGGATTAGAGTTGATGAGTCAAAAGTTGAAGTCATCTCTAACTTATCTATTCCAAGTTGTCAAAAAGATGTTAGGAGTTTTCTAGGATTCACAGGATATTATCGAAGGTTTATAGAAAATTTCACCAAGATAGCATCTCCACTTTTCAAATTACTTACCAAAGACTGTGAATTCAAGTGGAATTCTGATTTCCAGTTAGCCTTTGAGACCCTGAAAACAAAAATCTCTGAAGCACCTATTTTAAGAGGACCTAACTGGAAGTTACCTTTTCATATTTCAACAGATGCCTCAGATACAGCTCTAGGAGCAGTATTGGGACAAAAAGACCTGATTCCATATGCCATCTACTATACCAGTAAAAATTTGACTCCTTCAGAGTTAAACTATACTGTAACTGAAAAAGAGTTTTTAGTTGTTGTTCATGCCATAAACAAATTCAGACACTATATAACAGGCTATGAAACTTTTGTTCACACAGATCATTCTGCAATTAGATACTTAATGAAAAAATAAATTACTAATGGCAGAGTCATAAGGTGGTTATTTCTTTTACAAGAATTCAACATTACCATTCTACATAGGCCTGGAAAACAAAACACAGTCGCCGATTTCCTATCTAGACTCCAAAACATCAAAGATGACACTCCAGTTGAAGATCAATTTCCTAATGAATATCTTTTTGCAATTTCTACTCAGACTCCTTGGTTTGTTGACATTGCTAATTATTTAGTTTCAGGGAAATTTCCTTCAATAATGAATGCAAGAGACAAAATAAAGATCATTTATGACAGTGCAAAATATTCATGGGTTGCTAATGAGTTATACAAAACAGGTCCAGATTTTATCATTAGGAGATGTGTTTGGGAAGATGAGATGCCTGAGATCCTCAAGGCATGTCATGATGAACCTTGTGGCGGACACTTTGTTGATAAAAGAACAGCTTATAAGATCCTTCATTTAGGATATTATTGGCCATCCCTTTTTAAAGATGCTAAAGAGTATGTCAAAAGGTGTGACAGTTGCCAAAGGGTAGGGAAACCTTCTCCTTCAAGTGAGATGCCATTGCAGCCTCAGGTACATATTGAACCTTTTGAAAAATGGGCTTTGGATTTTGTAGGACCTATTAGTCCTCCATCAAGACAAAAGAGATATATATTAGTTTGCACCGATTATGTTACCAAATGGGTAGAGGCCAAGCCATTACTTTTTGCTAATGAAGCATCTGTAGTTACTTTTCTTTTTGAGGATATTTTTACTCGTTTTGGTGTCCCAAGGGAAATTGTTACAGATCAAGGAGCTCAATTTACATCAAAGCTAGTGGAACAAATGATGGAGAGGTACAAAATTAGACACAGAAAATATACTCCCTATCATCCACAAGCAAATGGTCAAGTGGAATCTACTAATAAGGTCATTGAAGGGATCCTAACGAAGACTGTTCATTTGCATAGAAGAGATTGGGTAGATAGGCTTCCTGAAGCCTTGTGGGCCTATAGAACTACATGGAGGAGCACAACAGGCCATACTCCTTATGAACTTGTTTATGGAAAGCAAGTTTTGTTTCCCATAGAGTTCCAGATTCAAACTTTCAAAATGGCAGTTCAGCTAGGGCTTGATCTAACAGAGGCACAAAAGCATAGGTTGGAGCAGATTAATGAATTGGATGAGATCAGACAAGATGCAGTTCAGAAAACAAGTATAGTCCAACAGCAAAGGACTAGATGGCATGACAAGTACATCAAGGAAAAGAAGTTCAAAGAAGGTGACTGTGCTCTCTTGTTTGATTCAAAGTTCAAGGATTTTCAAGGTAAATTCCAAACACATTGGCTTGGGCCATATGAAATTATAATAATTTTTGACAATGGAGCAATAAAAATCAAGACAATAGATGAAGAGAAGGTCACTTTTCTTGTAAATGGTCATAGATTGAAGCTGTATCACAAGCCACTTTCAGGAGAAGAATTTGTCAAGATATTTCAGGAAAACAGTAATGTGAAGTTAATGAAGAAGAATTTTTCTTCTTCATTAACTTAGTTGAATTTTCTGAATTCAAAAGCATAAAAAAAAAAAGTATAAACATGAAAACTATTCACTGATTAGCATGTTTATACAGAAAAGATAGAGTGAAAATCAGAATTTTTCTGACATTCTAGCTTTTCAAATTTGTTCTTTTTCTGCAAGCAGCTATTACAAAATCATAAGTGTAAACCCATATTTCACTTATGATTCATTTCATTCCATTCATCCATACTTCATTTCATTTCATTCATCCATACTCCACTTCACTCCATACTTCATTCATTTCATTCCATGGTCCACCTCATTGTTCATCTTAGAGTTTTAAGAATGATTTCTTTCTATAATTGAATAATACAGATCATAAGTTGCAAGTCATTTTCCATACTTCACTCCACTTCATAATTGAGATTCATTTCATTCCATTATTCATTTCACCCATATTCCATTATACCATACTTCATTATCCATTTTTAACTCATTTCATACAAACATTCCATTCATGCTTCAAACCTTTCCATTCCATGTTTTAAGACTTCTACAGGTACATTCTGCAATCAGTCAGACATTCTGT
Source organism: Pinus albicaulis (assembly GCA_034641835.2). NCBI lineage: Eukaryota > Viridiplantae > Streptophyta > Pinopsida > Pinales > Pinaceae > Pinus > Pinus albicaulis. Next base: position 1,002,920,878 of record CM076579.1, read on the forward strand.
AGCCAGTCAGACATTCTGCAGCTAGTCAGACATTCTGTAGCTAGAGATCCTGAAGGCACTATCCAGTAATCACTTGATTGAGCAACAAATTGATCCTGTACATCCAAGACAACAAGCAAAATCAAAGGAGTTATGAGGATTGAAGACCAATGACTTTTAAAGGAGGACAAGGCATATCAAAACCAAAAGAAAAAAATCAAAGGAAAGGCAAAGGTAAAAGTTATGAAATTGTTATGGTAACAAATCATGAAAGTTTAGCATAAGTTAAGTCATGTATGATTCAAAAAGGTTGTTTTAATTAATCATGTTGATCATGCCTATCAAACCTATCATAAAAACTTTGGACAAAATACCTTCTATCTTGCCATATCCGATCATCATTTAAAACTTAACGGTTAAGTACTAAAGTGATTTGATCAGTCACGTCACTAGGCCAAAGTATTTAATGATGATTTTGAATTTCTCACAAAATATCTCCACGGTCTTTTCTTCCGTGATAACTCTCAACTCATTAATCCGTGTGAATAACCCGCGCTGCATTATACTCATTTCATAACTACTCCATATCATTTCTTTCCGCAGCCACTTCTTAGCCATTCTGGTCTGTATCTGTGGAGTAAAAACATCTTTTTAACAGCCATTTTCACCGAGAGAAGAGTTCCGCAGCCAATTCTTAGCCATTCCGGTCTGTAAAACCGAGGAAACATCTGTGGAGTAAAAACATCTCTTTAATAGCCATTTTCACCGTGAGCAGAGAAGCAGTAATTTGAAGGTTGAAAAGATAAGTTATGGGTCTCATAGTAAGAACTAAACCAGTTGGAACCAAGTACTTGGAAGGCTATCCACAAATCAGAGAAATGCTACAGCAGGCTGGATGGTTGCAATTTTTAGAAAAATTCAGTGGTTTTCACAAAGAAGTGACCAAAAAATTTGCACGGTCCTTCAATGGAGCGGAGGTCGAAATAGGAGATGTTAAATTCACCATTACAGAGGCTTTCATTGCAGAAGCAACGGAATTACCCAGGCAAGGAGAAAAGTGGTTCAAAAATAGGGAATTTCATAACGAGGCATGGAGGCAAATACTCAAAACACCACGTATGGATGTTTCCATTTTTAAGAAAGGTATTCCTAGCTCTGCACTGAAGAATAAATGGAGGAACATGTTGCTCATATTGAAAAAATTTATACCTTGTGAAGGAAGATTTGGTACCCTCTATGTTTATCATATTCGGTTAATGATGCATTTCTTAGGAGAAGAAATCAATTTTCCCTTTTTCCTACTTCATAGTTTGAAAAGAATGGCCTCAAATGTACAAAAGAGGGTTCAATTTCTGGAAACAGCCTTGTATCACCATGGGTTAGTCAAAATCTTAATTGAACATCATTTGGGAAAAATGGGAGATAATTGGGATGAGTTTCTAGTAAGGAATCATTTTGAGGAACCCAAGGAATCTCCACCTGAAGGCAAACCCATAAGAAGAAGCAGGAGAAAGGAAAATTCTAAGGCTGTTGAAACTAAAACTGGTAAATCAATACAAGAGGACAGCGAAGAGATGATTTTTGAGAAATTGGCTCAAATTAAAAATCATCTTAAGAAGGAAAGAATAATAAGAAAATATGCCAAAGACAGAGGAGAAGGGCCATCTCAACCAAGACGGAGCCACAGGCTTAGAGGTATAATAAAGAAAACAGAGGTTAGACAAACTGGAATCATAAACATTGAGGATGAAGAAACACCTACTGCTAGATCACCTGACTATCAGTATGAGGAGGATTTTTATGAAGGAGCCCCTGAAATAGACCCAGCACAACAAGAAATTTACAATTATGTTGAGACACTAGAGAAGAAAGCTTCAGAAAGTAGAGACAGAACTCCTAGTCCACCAAAATCTGCAATTGATATGCTAAGAAGAGATCAATATGAGTTAGAAGTACTCAATAGGCATATCAAGAATGAGAATGAAATTTTAAGGGAGCAGGTTAAGCTCAAAGGTGATATGAATACCACTCTGTCTCTACAAACGAAAAAGTTGCACAAGGCCAGTGAAAGATTGAAGAAGAAAAACAAAAGGTTAAGCAGGGCACTTACAAATTTGAGATTCAAGTTAGTCATAAGGAAGCCCACAAGACCACTGACTGTCAGGAAAATCAGAAGAAGAGGCTTAGATGTCCTAGCAGAGGTCTCAGAGTACATGGAATAGTTGCATGAGGACATGCAAAAGCGTTGCAGTGGGGGTATGTTGAGCCCCAAAGATGTCCTTCTTTTCCACCACATTTCACTTCATTTTCTTTTTCCCTCATCAATTACAGGCTTAAATGATCAATAGGATTGATTAGGATTACTTTAAGAATGTATATAATGACTAACTTGCTATGTTTTCATGATTTTGTTATTGTAGCAATTTTTTACTAGACTCGGCTATAGAACACAGTCATTCTATAGCCAGTCGACTATTCTGCAGCCGTTCTCATGTTTATGCAGGTTCCAGGTGTCACCTCAAGGAAAAATGCATATGGTCGTATTCCACATCACTCCCCCATCATTTTTTTCTCTCCACGAAGTCTGAGCTCGAGTCTACAGGCGGTTATGCACGTGGGAAACCAAAACTAGGTGACAGACTTCTAATAGGACAAGGACTGTACAGATGTCCTTAATCATAGAACGAGGCCACCACCAGAGTCCTAGTTTGATTTTAGTTTGGAAAGACAATTACTCCTGTTTTATCTCAAAGACAGTTATGTAATTTTGTTATAAGTATGGCTCGGGAGACCGAGAAACAGTTTAGCTAGATTTATGTTTTATTGCTAGATCTCAGAAGACCGTAAATACTCTGTTTTGAAGAATTTCTCATTTAATGAAAGAAGCATCAATTTATTGCAAGAGCTGAGTCAATATTGAGTAGATTTGCGTGCTAATCCGGTGGTAGAGGGCCCCTTCTACATGAGAAGCTTTTTTCATATGGTTTAGATAAGTAACTTACCTTGTTTCATTCTTAGTTTAATTAATTTTCTGAACTTTGTGTTTTTATACTTACTTGCAGCGGATGCCACAGTTAGTCTTATCCTTACGAAATCTTCCAAAATATCACTCACATTGGATGGGATATAACTGTAGTATTTAGGAGTTAGTTTCATTTCTCTGAACTTTGTGATATTATGCTCAATTACATCAGTTGTTACAGCTAGTCGTGATCTTATAAATTCTTCCAAAATATCACTAATTCTAGATGAGACATAGCTGTGGTGTTTTAGAGTTTTGTTGTGTTTTGTTGAACTGTATGCTTTCATGCTCATTTACATAACATGTTGCAGCCAGTCCCGTTCCATAAATTATTCCAAAATACCACTAATTCCGAATGAGACAGAGCTGAGACATTTTAGTGATTAGTTGCATCTTTAGTCTAGTTGTAGTACTCCGGAGGTAGATGTCACTCTAGTTTAGTTGTGATCACTGTGTTTCAAGTTTAATAATGGAACTCTAGTATAACTCTGTTCACTGTACTTTAAGTTAGATTAGTGACATTCTAGTTCAGTTCCAAATCACTGTATTTCAAAGTTAGGATAAAATCATTCTAGTTTAGTTGTGATCACTGTGTTTTATGCTTGATCAATTGCATTCTAGTTCAGTGTTATCCATTGTTCTTTTAGTTGTATTAACTGTCAAAATTAAACTTCACGGCCTTCATTGTTTACAAACTAATCTTGTTCTGAATTTCTATTAATGCATCATCATATGAACAGGAATGAGTTAGTGATATCAGTTTAAGGCCTTGATTGTTCTGCAATCCTTTGCAATTTCACAATTAAGCCTTTCTTTCAAAAAAAATTATTTTAGAAAATCTCTAACTTCTGAATAAGGTTTAGTGGTGACAAGTGGAGCTGCAGAATGAATTGATCTTAGCATGACAAGTTAATTCAGAATAGAAATCTTATTGTGTTACAAATAGTATTTTTTCCAATTGTGTTCCAATAAACTTTTAGCCATGGATGAGATTCTTTGTAATATTGTAAGATGGTTGTTTACTTAGGAGAACCTAATTTGTACTAAACTTGTCCTTTTCTCAAGCTATTCCAACATATTTCTAATGAATGAATTGGATGAGTTTATGTTATGAGTTATTGATTTCATGTTGTGATTTATTTTCTTGCTATGAATCATTATCAAACTTTGCATTTTATATTCTCTAGTAAAGGCTTTGCTCTATTTTTAGTGTGACCAACAACTGTTATTTTTCAACATTTAGTTCTTTTCCTTCTTAACATAAAACCACAAAACCAAAAACATCATAAAAACACTAAACACAACGTAGTGAGAAACAGATACCTAGGCACATATAGTGCACCACACTTCAACAGTTTACTGACCCTGGTTGATAATTTATGACCTCAATTTAGGAACACTAAGTTGAGCACAATAGTAGGCAGTGCCTTCTTCCATTGGGATATGGAGTCAATAACTTCGACAAACCAAAACAAGACTCTTGACTTATTTTCAGAACTGAAAACTAAATCAAAACTGACTCAATTTCGAAACCAAAAATGACTGAAAGACCTGACTCAACAAACCAAACCAAAACTGAAATCAACCTTCAGTTTTATAGCCTTCACCTTGGGCCCCAAACTGAAAGAATGATGACAACACATGCTTGCAATGAAACTTAAACAAACTGATATGTACATTGATATGTATGACAGCAGAAAACACTTCAAAAATAGTACCATTTGAGTAGCCGACCATTGACTGGCCTTCCTGGACAATCTTCTCCATTCATTTCTTTCAAAAGGAAAGCATTTTGGCCTCGATATGCAGCAATTCTGAAAGGTCCTTTCCAAAGATTCTCGAACTTGCCATGCTTACCTTTATCTTCGTTTCTTGCATCCCATTTAAGCACCACTTCTTCTATTTGAAACTTGTCCGCCTTTGCCTTCTGATCATATATCTTCTTGATTCTCTCTTGCAGCTTGAAAGTGTTCTGAAAAACCTCGTCTCTAGTCTACTGTAAATGAATCATTTGATTTATTCTCCGTTGCATATGATCATCTTCGCTGCCAGCTTCCTGCAGAAGTTTAACCACTAGAACTGTGAGAGAGGTCAGGAATACCGTTTCAACACCATACACGAGCTCAAAAGGAGACATGCCTATAGACTTCTTTTGACTCACTTTGTCTGCCCAAAGTGCATTAACCAATTTCTTATGCCAACTTTTCTTGTTTATTTCTAGCAGCTTTTTGATAATATTGACCAAGGATTTATTTGAGGATTCGGCCAATCCGTTGCCTTGTGGATGATATGCGGTTGAGTGGCCCAAAGTAATTTGATACTTATCACAAAAGTCAATCATTCTTTTAGATTTAAAGGCTGCTGCATTATCAATGATCAGTTTATTTGGACAACCAAAATGAGACAAAATATTGTTTTCAAGAAATGAAATGATTACCAAATTTGTGGCATGCCTGGTGGGAACCGCCTCAATCCATTTAGTAAAATAGTCCGTCACTGTAAGGATCCATCTATGCTGCGCTAAAGAAGTAGGATGGATTTTTCCAATGAAATCCAAACCCCACTGCTGAAAAGGAGCACTTACTTCAATGGGCTTGAGCGGCAAAGGCTGCAATTTTTTCCTCCCTTCAAAAATCTGACATTCATGACAGCTTTTAACAGTTTTGTACACATCAGCAAAGAGAGTCAGGCAATAATATCCTGCTCTCAAAATTTTTTTGGCCGTTTTTTTCCAGAAAAGGTGACCTCCGCAATCTCCCTTATGAAAATCTTCCATAACCTGTTTTGCCTCTTCTCCAACCAGACAATTTAGCAAGACACCACCGGGATCTTTCCAATAAAGCGCATTATTCATAATACAAAACTTGGCAGCCTTTAATTTCAGTGTCCTACTTTTGTTTTTAGCCATTCCTGGCGGTGGTGACAGATTTTGGAGCACATACACAATGTTCGAATACCAAGGAGAAAGAACAAAGATTTCTGATACCTGAGTCAGTGAACTTTCTTCATTTTCCTCGGACATAGCAGCAATGAGATTAATGTCCAAGGCATGCAAATTTGACTCAGCCATTAGCTTAGCCAGCCCCTGTCCTTTGATAAGCTTTGTAGGTTTGATCTCCACGTCATATTCCAACAAGGCAGCAATCCATTTGCCTCGTCTCCCTTCTGGATCTATTTGCACTAAGACATCCTTAACAGCAGCATTAGGAACATAAGCAAGAATGTGAGAATGCAGAATATATACTCGAAAATATTTCAACGCTTTTACTAAGGCAAGAGCTTGCTTTTCAATAATATTATACTTTAAGGCTGCATCTCTTATGGTTCGGCTAAAAATAGAAATTGGTTTCTCAAGCTGATCTCTTTTCTGCATCAAGACCGCTGCCATAGTATGATCCGAGACAAATGAAAACAAAATAAAATCCTGAGTATAGTCCGAGCTGATCAAAACTGGAGCTGAAGAAAGAGCCAATTTTACTAAATTGAAAGACTTTACTGCTTCCTTAGTCCACTTCACTACACTATCTTTCTTGAGCATGTTTGTGATTTCCCTTAAATGTTCTGCAAGATTGGGCACAAAGCGACGTAAGAAATTCATCTTACCATTGAATGATTGGATCTCCTTTTTATTTCGGGGAATATCAATTTGCTGAATAGCTTATACTCGTGTTGGATCAATGCGGATGCCATCCTTTGATATAATATGACCAAGAAGCTTGCCCTCATCCATGGCAAACAAACTCTTCTTTGGATTGAGAGATACACCATATTTTCTACACCACTGAAATACAATCTTTAAATGATAAAGGTGCTCTTCATTTGAATTAGAGAAAACTGTCAAATCATCAAGATAAACAACTAGAAAAACATCCTTTTCATTTGAAAATTCCATATCCATTGCTCGCTGAAATTTCACACCAACATTCTTCAAACCGAAAGTCATTTTAGCATAATGAAAAGTTCCCCACGGAGTGGTGAACCCTGTTTTATCTCTATCATCCTCATGGACCAGAATTTGGTTATAACCGGAATAGCCATCGAGTAGTGACATGCGGGATGCTCCAACTACTCGCTGAAGTATGTGATCCATTTTGGGCAATGGATAGTTACCTTTCAAAGATACTTTATTCAAATTCCGAAAATCAATGCGTAAGCAAATCTCACCTATTTTATTGCGCACAGGCACCAAATTAGAAATCCAATCTGAAAATCTTATGGGGACGATGATACCAGCTTTGTACAACCGATTCACTTCCTTCTCTATTGAGGGTAGAAACTTTGGATTTATTCTTCTCAATTTTTGCTGAAAGGGCTTTTGATTGGGCTTGATCAGAATGGTATGCTAAATTATGTTTGTGTCATATGTCTTCAAATATGAATAGTCCCAAGAAAATACATCAGCAAAGGAAGATAATAAACTGACATACTTTGTTTTTACCTGTGGGGGCAATGCTTTGGACAATTTCACCATTTTAGGATTTTTTGCTGATCCAATGTTCACATCCTCAACTCCTTTCTCGGTTGGTAGCAAGCTCAGTTTCTGAGCTACATCATCTTGGTTCAAAATCTCTTCTAAAGGTATTAGACCTTTAGGAATGACATTATCCTTCAGCTGCAAAACTTCCATCTGATTGACTTGTACCTCTGCCTCGCCATCATCATACTCCCCATCAATAGAAGTGTCTTTGAATTTACCTTCATTTTGCAGAAATTCATCAATTTCTTTGTCATCTTGAAACACTTGCCAATACCTTTGATTGTCAGGGATAGTCGGACGATGCTTCACATGGATTTAAAATTTGTTGCTTGAATTCATCAGAATTTTCAAATTACTTGCTATTGTTGCAAGTGCATCTGCAATACCATTCTGAATACGAGGGACACATGTCAAAGTATAATCTGAAAACAATCTCAAGATATCTAGTACCACATTGCGGTAGGCCCACATTCGAGGATGCTTAGCTTGATATTCACCTTTCACTTGCTTGATAACCAACTCGGAGTCACCATACACTGCAATTCTCTTGGCATTTAACTTTCTAAGAATTTTCAGACCAACAATTAAAGCTTCATATTCAACCTCATTATTTGAACAATCAAAAGCCAATTTATAAGAACAGACCCTTACATTACTTGGCACTTTGGTTGGGGAGGAAACAGGGCTACGTACCCAAATGCCGATTCCAGCACCGTCCCTTCCTACCGCACCAACAAAATCCATGGTCCACAAACCATCTTCGTCCTCTTCCAAATGCTGAAATTATGTTTGATTTTTTACTTTGTCTTGCTTTCCATCAACATTTTGCTGTTGTCGGAAGGCTGATTGCTCATCAGTACTATCAAGTCTTTGTCTCTCTTTCTTTAAGACCTCTTTGAAATTTTCAGTGATTTCCGAAATGTCTTCTACTTCAATTAATTGGCTATTTACATAATTAAAGCTATCTGAGTACAAAACAAATGATTTTAAATCAGTATGTACATAATTGATTGTATGATTTACTGGTTTCTCCTTGCTAGTGATCATATACTTCATATTTTTCTCCCGGTATAATTTCCTCATCTGACCAAACATAGGAATAGTAGCATAGGAGAAATCAAGCTGCAATGTCCCTTTAAGTTTCACTCCCCAAGATCTGGAAAGAAGCATGCCAAATCTAAGAGGAATATTTGCCACAACCACATCCATCAAAACATTTTTAGTCAGAATCTGATCCAAACTGACCACCAAATCTTTGATAAGCCCAATGCATCTTACTCTACTAGAATCGAAAGAATAAAGGTCATGATACTTTCTAGTGATATCCAATCCCAATTTCTCCATGATTGCCCTAGGCATGAGATTATGAGAGGCACCGGAATCAAACATAGCATTGTGTAATACATAGTCGTGCAATCTAAGGCTAATGTAAAAAGGAGGTACATCACTATCTAGAGACTCACCATCCAATGCTGGAACAAAAATAAACTTAGGTTGATCATCTTCCACGTTTACCATATCAGAGAATGGATCTAAATTCAAAATCGTAGACACCTGACCCTTATAACTGCTATTCTTCATCAATTCAGCCAAAGGAATGGATACTTTTAACTTAGCAATTTCATTTTCTAAGTTAAACACTGAAGTTTTCTCTACCTCTTTAGTGGGAACATCCTTCTTTTTAGTTTTCTCCTTTGATATATTTGGCTGATTGGATCTTTCATTTGCTGATGGTGATTTGCTAGTAGTGGGATCATCTGTCTCTTTTCCCTTTTTCTGCACAACGAGTGGATCATTCTTTGGTGATGTAACTTCCTTTCTTTTTTGAATTGGATTAATGGGAACATCTCTACTTCTGATTGAATATTGTCGCTGCTGGGCGGTAAAGGCATTCATGTACCCCCTCTGATATTCATCAGATTCTTCTTCAAGAGCTGTCTCATTTGCCAAGATGAAATTCTTGTCCTTTTGTACAGCTAAGTTCTCCAAATACTCCTCATCTTCAGTGATAAAAATTGGCATATCATCAGGTGTAAAGAAATGATTCTCTTCTCCTATTACATTCTCTTCATCATCTGATTCCGGACCATGTAGAAAATTCTGCTGTAAATGTGTCTTCACTTGCTGTTGTACTGTTGGTTCTTGTACTCACTGCTCTCTTTGCTTGATTCTAAAATGTGGTTGCTGCTGGCCACAGAAGTTAGGATTTTTGATTTGCGGTTCAGACTTATCAAGTGTTAATATTTCAAACATCTTTTCCATCTTACGGAGCACTTGATCTGAAGTGGAAACCTCTTCCTTTATTGCTACTTTCTTTTCAGCTTTCATTCTAGCTCTCCTGGCAAGATAATTGGCTTCAACGCTGACTGTAATTTTCTGCATGTCTTCTAAAGTGCCCGAATCTCTTTATCTTAATTGATAAGCCATGTCAGGATCAAATCCATCTGAAAACTTAATCAAAGCCGACCCCCCTAGGTGGCTTTATATCAACAGGAATTGCATTGTAAACAAAATTGAATCTAATACAATAATCTTGAACCGACTCACCAACGTTCCACTTGATATTGTCAGATTCGGAAAGGATCTGAAGAGGATCTTTCTTGACTTCCCATCGATCCAAGAATTGTCTCTGAAGATTAGGCAATGTAGTAATACTTCTAGCTGGAAAAGCTCTGAACCATTTTCTTACTTCACCTCCAAAGGTTTGTACAAACAGTCTCATTGTCACATTTTCCGCATCAATCTCATGAAGTTCAAAGAAATCTGCCATCCTATCCACATGTTGCTGAGCAGTAACACTTTGAGGAGTGCCATCAAACAATGGAATTTTTCTTTGATAATCAACGGGCATGTCATCTAAGTTTTGAGGCAACGTAAGGGGTGCAAATCGGGCAGCCATTGCTCTGGGTGGATTTAAAATCGGGTTTGGGGATATAGGAGGAGTTGAAGCAACTGATGTATGAGGTGTATGTGGTGTGGAAGGAGGTGATACCACTGTAGATTGTTGATCAAAGATAGAAGGTTGCACGGGAATGGTAGGAATGAAAGGAGGCTCGGTAGGACTTTGTGAACTAAATGTAATTGCGGATGACCCAAGAGTTGCAGATGCAGACTCTATGAATTCGGGAATTTTTGTTGCCACAATGGAATTCTGAATATTCAAGATGTAACTGTCAATGGATCTATTAGCTTTTTCAATTTCAAGATATTTGACAAACTCTGGATTTAGGATAGTAGAATCAATAGCACTTTCAAACTTAGTCTCAAACAATGACAACTCAAATTTTTCATCAAACTCAAGATCTTCAAGATACTCAAAAACAGCAGGACATGAATGAGATTTGAACATAGGAATCACAGGACTTTCTCGATGAAGGATTATCGAAATAAGATTTGGATTTTCATACACAGGAGGTGGATCGGGATCCGGATTTGCTCTGGTATGTCGTCTGGAAGCCAGTGTGTTGAATTATTCTCAAAAATCAAATGGACAAAACCAACTTGTTCAGCTTATCGAATTCTAGACTCATCACCCAAAAGTCCAGAATTATCTGATGTACTGGGACAATTTAGAAGCTAGATGTTACGTTTATAAGACTAGACCGGAGATTGACTGAAGCAACGTTTATCTACTTTCGCTAATGCAAAGCAAGAGCGTTTTGAAGGCTACCTGGCATAACTTCAGGCTCCGTCTGTAGTTTATAAAACGAATAACACTAACAAGCAAACAATTTTTTTTTTCCCCAGTATGGTCACCACTATGTTATAGCCTAAATCCACCTCTGGCTGAGGAAGGCAGAGTCTAGGGTAACATCAAACCACGCTTAACCTGGTAGCTAGCCCTACCAGATCGGGAGAGGGCTCTCTCCTGGTCAATCTCAGCAAAAATAATCAGTGAGGCTTGAGATGACTTGAATAAAGGCTGATTTTAGGCTAGGTATATATGTAAGAGAGTTTGATTTGATTTTGAGGGTGTTTGTTGGACCAAAGGGAAGGGCAGATTTAGGGATAGGGAAATGTGCTAATGGGACTAGAATAACAGTGATGAGGGAATAGCAAGGTGGGGAAGTGGAAGTGATAGGCACAAAACCAAATTATAAACCCTAAAGAAGCATTCTTTGAACAAGATAATAGGGTTTGAATTTTTTTTTAAATCCTCATAGATATCACAAGACGCATATTCATTGGCATTTACAAAGTTTATTGACTTACTTGGACCAGAAATGATCGAGAAAATTTGAAGTTTGAATGCAATTGGGGTTCAAAATGCTTTGCGGCCCTACGCGTCGCGCAACAAACCCCACGCGCTGCGTAACTCCTATGCGTCGCGTAGGAGTATTCTTAACATAGTGGAGGCCGACCCAATGCGCCGCGTCACCCAGCCAATGCGCTGCGCAGCTGAACTTGCACAATTTCCCCTTCAAATTGCTTCCTTCGCTCTTCACGATTTCTCCTTGGCTCACTATGTCCTCTTGGCATACAAATGAACTCTTGAAACATAAAAATGATTTATATACCAAGGATCTTTAATTATCCATTTCAAAAAAACCCACTTTGTAATGTTTCAGATTTTGAAACTTTTCAAAACTCTGTTTTTCTTCATTTTGGCTTTTTTACTGAATGATGTGCTTCCTGTTTGTCCTGCGGGGAATGGATTGGCTGGAGCTTGACAAAGGTGACCAGGGTTGCCAATGAAAATGTTATTACAACTGAGAAAACTTGAAATTACATTACATTTATACATAAAAAGATGAAATACCCTATTTTTCTTCAAAAAAAGGTTTTGAAGAAAAATACATTATTAAGCATATGATAATGAAGTTCTTAGTAATGAAACCTTATTTTAAATTCCTCATGTGCCTGCTGACCATTATTGGGGATTTTTAAAACCTTATTAATGAAACCCTAGACCTAATGACACTAAAACCCTAAAAATGACTCCTTGCAAACTATGAGACAAAAGTGACTGCAAATGATCTTAATGAACAGAAATAGGCCAGTAGGTAAAGGACATGAGGGATATGAGCAACAAGCCACTACCGTCAGATGATCCATGCTCCTAATGGAATGTAGCTGACTAAGTGAGACACCTAATATGCAATGCAACAAGAAGATTTTTATCACTGACGGAGGGATGAAGATACCGACACTAACATGGACCATCTCTCTTAAGTGAGCATTTAATGGGAATTCACCAACTTTCATTATTGTGGCCATAACCAACATTACAAACCTTTCCAACCTTGGTATAAAGATGAATAAGAGACTCATAGCCAGGGATGGAATTTTCTAGATGGAATTTGATATGAGGTGATTTTCCAAAATTTGTAAATTTGTCAACTTTTTTGTGTAAAAATAATTAATTTTTTGTGAAAATAATCAAAATCTGCTCCGAAGTTATAGAAGACATCAAATTTGACAGGTATTTCAGATTTAAAATTCCTACCGTATGCATAACTCATAGTTGATAACTAAAGGCTCCATGCCAGATTCCTTTAGTCTCTGAAATACTGTGAGGTATTTTCTTGCTCAAGTAACTTTGCAAACCACAAAGAAACATTTACTGCTTAAACAATAGTCCCTAGTGTTAGCCATCAGTAAATTTCTGTCATATCAAATGATGGATAAAACAAGTCTTAAGCCTTCAAGAGATTATTTTCATAGTAAATTTCTCATTCTTGAAGCCTTATGATGCTTCCTAATTCAAAGAGTAATACTCATTGTTGCTTCCTCCAAATAAATCCCCAAGTAACCTTGCTGTTGTCAAAAGGAAATTGTTTACAAAGCCTAAATTCCACCATTTCATGCCTCCAAAAAAACCCTTCATTTCATTCACTATCATTCATTTCAAGTAACTTGCCTCCTCTGCTAAAAATCCTTTTTCCATTTAAATTACCCTTAATTTCATCAAAAAATCCCTTTTAGACCAAGAAAACCCCTTTTTCTGGTTTGCAATTACCTTATTTTACCTATCGGAACACTAAAAAATCATTAAAAAACCCCTAAAAAACCTTTTCCGCCCCTTTTAGGCCTTAAGCCCCCTTGGCTTAAGCTCCCTTTCTTATTTCCGCCATAAAAACATGCGCTATGACCAAGCGCCTTTACCCCTAGCCCCCTTCCCTCACCTTTTATTTTCCCCGCTCCCCTTAAAAAAGGCCTTCTCCTTTATATTTTCTCCACCATATTTGTAAAGACCCCGTCTAAATCTTGGCCGTAGATCTATATGATCTAACGGTGCTGATTCATCCTCCCCTCCTCCTTTATCCCTTAAACCATATTCATTCGTTCCTTTTCTCCCCGCCTTTTCACTCCACGAAAAAATCTTGACCATCGATCGATAAAGATCAACAGTCATTACACCTCCCCTCTATCCTTTGATCGCCCGACCCATATCTATTCATCCACCCTCCGCATCAAATCTCACCATTGATTCATTCAATCCAATGGCTCTTGACACCCAACCCCTCCAGACCCACCTCCCACTACCCAGTCCCCTCTCCCAATCACTCACCGACACCTGGCTTCCACTAATTCCACGCCCCAGCACCTTTCTCCATCGCGCTCATCCCTCCGTCATTGGATCTGCCCCGCCTCATCCAATGGTCAGCATTATTTTTCACGCAACTCTGTTGTCTGGGGTTTAAACAACAAAATTCACATGACACAGCTGGTTTCGTAAGAGACAGGTGTCGAGCAATGTGTGGAATCACGTTCGATCGCGATAAAACCATTTACCGCCCAAATCGAACGTGAAAACCGCCAGTGGTATTTCCAAAACCGCCAAGCCATATTTCGCGCCAAAAATGATTTTAAAACCCGATTTTCGCAGGTTTTCTCCATGAAACCTCCTTTTCTCCCCCACCTGCATATTTTTCTACTCTGCATATGCTCCTCTGCCTCCACCAGCCTCCAAGGCAATCGAAACCCTCCCCCTCAGGTTTTAATAACATGTTTCATTGGTTTTTTACAGGTTTGGTGGCAGTTTTTAAAAGCGGAAACCTTCCCCACAGTTCAGTAAAGGGACAGGGCCAAAGATCATCATCCCTGAAGCTTAAAAAATGTCGAATATAAGCTTCTAGGGTTAATTCCATGGTTAGATCAATGCTTTATGAGCACTGGTTATACCATCAAACCCTCCAACGCACTAAAATCCACATGTACATAGCAAAGAAGAAAAAATAGTAAAGACAAAGGTTAAATATTAAAGGGTTAATACATAAAGATTGAAGATCATGGAGTTTAACCTGACAATTAAGGATAAAGCACAATTAGATATGATTAAAACAACATGCCTAAGGCACGAAACCAAAGCCAAATTAGTTAAACAATCAGCAAAAGGACAATTGAAGACCGAAGAAGAAGGAAGAAAGCATGATCAGCCTTAAAACACAAAATCAGAGTTAAATCAATGTTCTAAAGTATTAAGACAGACAGATCAGCAGAAGGAAGGCTTTAAATGCCAAATATCAGAAGCCTTTACTTCTCTAAAAGATCAAAAATGCCACCTACAAGCTGATTTCACCTAAAAAGAATACAAATTGAATGCACAATCAGAGATATTTCTAAAAAACAGCTCAAAAGTAATTACCAGCCTACCAAAAGCATCCAAAGTCAACAAAAGTAGCATAAGTAGATAATATCAAATAAAATCAATTAATAAGAGTTAAATACATATCATTTCTTCTCCACTGGGCCTCTCAAAAGCCGAGAAGCACTTACTCTTCATTAATTGAACAAATGAACCCTTCTTACACTTCACCTCCTCATTCTTCTATAAAAAATCTAGGAGGAGCACATTGTAAGGGTTGGTCTTTGAATACTCATTGAATGTAAATAGATTTTGAGGTTTTTGAAGCTCTGTTTTGTAATTGAATAAAAATAGGCTGAGATGAGAGATTTGAAGCTGTAAAGACCCACTGGACTTGAATATTGTAACTGGTTTGAACATCAAATACAAAAGCTGATTTATGGGATCCTGGTCTATGTCAATGGTGATGTTTTTCTTACTGTAATTGTTATTTTTCTTATGTTTTCCATACTTTCCACTTTCTCTGATAAAGAACAGCAAATATAGATTAGGATTTACTACAAAGTACCCTAAATCTCACTGATAAGCTTTATCTTTATGTTTTCTACTAAATGTGTATTTGGGAATGATTTCAATAAAGTGTAATCAGTCAAGGAATGTTGGTGAGCCCATGTCTTGCTGAGTAAAACTTGAGATTATGTTCTTGAATGTTCTTGAAAAGTCTACTAAGTAAAGTTGAACTAGGGAAGTTTATGGTTAGCCCTGTCCTCTAGTTTATCTCCAACAGTTGCTTTGAAAAGTTCCCTTAAGAGTATGTCAAAAGCAGGCTAGGTTAAAAGTCCTTACTTGATCTTAGACTAATTTTTATGTTTATCTTGAATGTTTTCCCTTTGAATATGCTGAAAGCAGGCTAGGTTAAAAGTCCTTACTTGATATTAAGCTATTCTTTGTTTATCTTGAATGTTTTCTTTTGGGAATATGCTGAAAGCAGGCTAGATTAAAAGTTCTTACTTGATCTTAAGCTATTATTTGTTTTCTTTTGAGTATGCTGAAAGCAGGCTAGGTTAAAAGTCCTTAATTGATCTTAAGCTACTCTTTGTTTTCTTATATGTTTACTTCTTTCATACACTTTAATGTTCCATACCATAAATCAACTTAACGAGATATTTTGACATAGATGACTTGCCCCATAGACCACACTTGAGACTTGTTGTCCAATTAAACCCTTTTGTGACTCCATAGCCCAATGGATTGATACTATTTATTACCTATCCTATCAGTTGAACAATTTTCTACCTACTCACACCTTTACCCTTCAAAAGACTTCCTTCATTTTGATGATATTCATCCCAACCAAAACAAACAAAACCCTTGTACTTCATAACTAGCCTAATATCCTATCATAAGCCTTAAAGATCATATCTTTGGAAACACTCATATAGAGAGATCCCTCTCTGAATCTAGGAGGGCTAGATCCTAAAATTCCAAAGTGTTTTTGATGTAGGCTCTGCAGCATTTGTTCTTGCCAATCTTGGAAACTACGAAGACCTAACAGAGTGGTGACCATACTGGGGAGATTTATTGAGTAATAGATAACATCACAACTCAAAGAACCCCTATTTTTAAAATGAAACAAGTGTCACCAAGACTTTTTATTATTGATTTTTGATGGTGAACAACAACCAAACCTTGAAAACAAGTAAAAATCCTTCACCTGGCGACTCCATTGGTATTCAGTAAGCCTGTTGACCCCACTGGTTTTTCCTAAGGCTCCACTGGGAAATTCTGAGTGAATTGCATATGGTACATCTTTAAGACCTCGGAAGACCTAGAAAAATTCAGATTAGTGTTTAAATAAATCAATGGTGGTGGACCATAAAAAATTTTACCTTCAAAAAGCTAAAAATCTCCACCTGGCGACTCCACAACTCCCAAAAGACCAAATGACTCCACTGGTAGAAGACTCTGAACTGGTTGACAAGATACAGTGACCTCTTTCCTAATTTACAAACATGATTCCAAGGATACAACGAATATATGCCCCAATGAGTAGAGATCATATCCCTGGGTTCCCACACAAGATGCCCCAGGTGTGTTGGGATGATAACCTTCCTGTTTTTCAAGGTGAAAAGTTTGATGACCCATTGTTACATCTCATCAAATTTCATATACATGTATGGAGGTTAAAGGTGGAATGGCATGAATATTTCCTTATGAAAATGTTCATGTTAACATTAGAAGGAAAGGCAAGGGATTGGTATGAATGGTTGAGTGCTAGTAGTTTGTTTTCTCTAAGAGACCTTTACATAGTATTTTATGATCATTATAAGGAAAAATTTCCTTTCCTATCATTAGAGGGAAGTTTTTGTAATCAATATGAGGCCCACATATAATACCTTGCAAGCATTCATGAAAAATTTATCAATTGGCAGCCTAAAGATCTCAGAGAAACCATCTATGAATTCCATACTCAAGACAACTATCATAAAAACCTAGATGAATTAGCCGAGGAAGAAATAATTAAAGAAATATAAGAAAATCCTCAGGATTCAATTGGAAACATAAGAAATAATGATTCATCCTCCCTTCTAGATGAGGCTAATTTAAATTTTGATGATCTAGAGTAGCCCATGCCTTTCCCTGATCAAACACAAACTCAACCACTACAAGACCTAGACAATGAGCAAGACATGTATGATGATCAAGACTTTTAGAAGATGATGAGGAAGGTTGTCAGGAAATTCCTGATTTCCTACCTATAACTTGTGTCTTACTGTTAAGAGATCTTTACGAACAAAATGCAAATATTAAGTGAGCATTGCTTTGAGGAAACAAGTAGCCACTTAGAAAATGCGGAATCTGAAATGGAAGGAGAACTAGCACCTATAGGGACTCTCCCTCTATGTCATAACTCATTTCAAATTGCACAAGAAGAGTGGCCTCCTGATAATATAGAAGAAACAACTCATGAACCTTGTATTCAAACTGAGTATCATAATAATCATGAGGAATTGTTTGAAATAGAAAAAGATCAGGAAACAGTAGAAAATCCTCAAGGTATCCCTGCAGGCACAAGTAAAGATCCCCTAGAAGAGGCTCAAGAAGACATCCAGCCTCAAAACCAGTTAACACAATAGAAATAGGACTATTGTTCTTCTGTTCATGATGAAAAATAAATCCCTCTTTTGACAGAAGAATAAATTGATCAAATATTAAACAAATAGCCAGCCTCTGAAATATTTTATAAAACAAAAACTCTTGCCCATTCACCTAATGAAATATGTTGTAAAAATTTAAAAAATCCCCTTGTAGATCATAATAAAGAAAGATTTGTTGATAATCCAGTATGTTTGATTGGTGACATTACTTACACTAATGATTTTCTTAATCTTGATCTATCTAATGATGATGTTCTCCAAACAGAAGTTGATCTTGTAGGACCATCATTAGTATCTTTGTCGGAGGAAGATCAGTTCCACCAACTCCAAGAGGGTAATGAGCCAAAGCAGACTATTTATGATACTGATGAAGAAAGATTTAAAGATGAAGTAGAGGGAGAAGAGTCTCTGACTCTTTACTCTGCTTCATTACAACTCATCAGTAATAGTTTTCATGTGATTTGGAATCAGCAGTCTTTTAGCTTAAAGTTTGAGAAGGTAAAGAAAGAATAATTTCTTGAACATGATGAAGATAAAGAACCTTCTCCTGAAACGATTGAGGAAGTCAAAGATACCCCTGCTCAAGAATATGACGATCTCTTCACAGAGTACATTTCACTGAATCAGAGCATACCAGGATGACAAGAGGACAACACCACCAAATATGATGAGTCCTCTAGTTCAGATTACAAAGAAGATGAGGAAGATTTTCTTTCTCAAAAGGATCTTTATCTTGATCCAGTGGAGAAAAAAGTAACCCTGGTTGAAAACTATCTTTCAAATACTCACAACCAGGTATTATTTCAAGACCCCTATGCTGATTTTTTGAAGACATTTGAAGAAGGGATAAAGGTTGTTAGTAGCAGTTTATTGTCAAGTGAAAGGAAAATTCTTAGCACTGCTGCTAAGAGACAAGTGAGATGGGAGTGGCCCTTTTTTTAATCCAATATGCTCAAAGAGATGAGCAAATACCAGTCATGGAACCATCTAATTGACTAGATGTATTAGAAAATAGAATTTGTCAACTAAGCATGTAAATATTTCAAAGTTAGATTAGGATAGATAGGAAAGCAATAAAGCTCATTCTCTGAGAATTTAGTTATTTTTTTGTTTCATGCTTTTGAATAAGAAATATGAAAAATACAAAAACAATAGAAAAGAGAAAAGAGGGGAGATATAAAAGAAGAAAGGTACAACCCCATACCAAAAAAAAAGGAAAGTCTGAAAGTGTGCAAGCTTAAATGCCACTACTTAAGAGAGCACTACTATTTAGTCATACTGCCTAATCATGACTAAATAGATTTCAATTTACTATTGATAGATTAGTGAATCAGATTAGTCAAGCAATGAAATCTTGGCTTGTCATTAGACTTGATTAGGATAGAAAGAAATGGCTCTAATCAGATCAAAACTTGAGCCAAAGCAAAGGAAAAGAATGGTTCTAATACATTGAAAACTTGAACCGGTAGAGAAAAAAGATGACTCTAAACAGATCAAAATCTAAGTCATAAGAGGAATGAAGGATGCTTGTAAATTTCAGATATTAAGCCTTAACTGTTTTGTTTTAAATTTCTACAAATAAAGTCTATGTGCAGCTTGTACATGTACAGCCATAGACACCATAGAAACTGAGTCAGTCTAATCTTGATTTGACTGTGTTTAAATTTCTGTTTTAGAAAATAGAGGATAAAATTTGCCAGACAGTTTAATCCTGGAAGATAGTAGCTTAGGTAGAGAATTAATGAGTTCAACTGCTTAATCTAAACTCATGGAAGAAATAAGGGTAGATTTAAACTAGTTTCCTGCTTTCAATAAATAAAAAAAAAATGTTGATGACAAGGTTTGCAAGTCCAAGTTCACCTTATCAAGACAAAATGTTAGGAAAATTAGGTTGTGTAGGTAGAATGTTTGGGAGAAATTTGTTTGCTAATATGAAATACTGATCATCTTTCTAAGCAGCATGATCAAAGAAGAAATGGTTGTCAATGGATAAAGGCATATATCTTCATCCCAGAGATTAATTCTAAAGTTCTTGACACCTCCAAGGAGTTGCCATCCCCAAGTGGAGCCACTGTTAGCCATCAGTAAATTTTTGTCATAGCAAATGATGGATAAAACACGTCTTAATCCTTCAAGAGATTATTTTCATAGAAATTTTCTCATTCTTGAAGCCTTATGATGCTTCCTAATTCAAGGAGTAATCTTCACTGTTGTTTCCTCCAAATAAATCCCCAAGTAACCTTGCTGTTGTCAAAAAGAAACTGTTTACAAAGCATAAATTCCACCATTTCATGCCTCCAAAAAAACCCTTCATTTCATTCACTATCATTCATTTCAAGTAACTTGCCTCCCCTGCTAAAAATCTTTTTTCCCTTTAAATTACCCTTCATTTCATTAAAAAATCCCTTGTAGACCAAGAAAACCCCTTTTTCTGGTTTGAAATTACCCCATTTTACCTATCGGAACACTAAAAAATCATAAAAAAACCCCTAAAAAACATTTTCCACCCCTTTTAGGCCTTAAGTCCCCTTGGCTTAAGCTCCCTTTCTTATTTCTGGCATAAAAACCTACATTATGACCAAGCGCCTTTACCCCTAGCCCCCTTCTCTCACCTTTGATTTTCCCCACTCCCCTTAAAAAAGGCCTTCTAAATCCTAGTCATAGATCTATATGATCTAACGACGCTAATTCATCCTCCCCTCCTCCTTTATCCCTTAAACCATATTCATTTGTTCCTTTTCTCCCCGCATTTTCACTCCACGAAACAATCTTGACCGTCGATCTATAAAGATCAACAGTCATTACACCTCCCCTCTCATCCTTTGATCGCCCAACCCATATCTATTCATCCACCCTCTGCATCAAATCTCATCGTTGATTCATTCAATCCAACGGCTCTCGACACCCAACCCCTCTGGACCCACCTCCCACTACCCAATCCCCTCTCCCAATCACTCACTGACACCTGGCTTCCACTAATTCCACGCCCGAGCACCTTTCTCCATCGCACTCATCCCTCCACCATTGGATCTACCCCGCCTCATCCAACGGTCAGCATTGTTTTTCGCACAACTCTGTTGTACAGTGTTTAAACAACAAAATTCACGCGAGACTACTAGTTTCGTAAGGGACAGGTGTCGAGCAATGTGTGGAATTGCGTTCGATCGGGATAAAACTATTAACTGCCTGAATCGAACGTGAAAACTGCCAACGGTATTTCAAAAACCGCCAAGCTATATTTTGCACCAAAAATGGTTTTAAAACCCGATTTTCGTAGGTTTTCTCCATGAAACCTCCTTCACTCCCACACGTGCATATTTTGCTCCTCTGCATATGCTCCTCCACCTCCACCAGCCTCCAAGGTAGTCGAAACCCTCCCCCGCAGGTTTTAATAACATGTTTCATTGGTTTTTTGCAGGTTTGGTGGCAGTTTTTAAAAGCGGAAATCCTCCCCATAGTTCAGTAAAGGGACAGGGCCAAAGATCATCATCCCTGAAGCTTAAAAAATGCCGAATAGAAGCTTCTAGGGTTAATTCCATGGTTAGATCGATGCTTTATGAGCATTGGTTATACCATCGGACCCTCCAATGCACTAAAATCCACCTGTACATAGCAAAGAAGAAAAAACAGTGAAGACAAAGGTTAAAGATTAAAGGGTTAATACATAAAGATTGAAGATCAAGGAGTTTAACGTGACAGTTAAGGATAAAGCACAATTAGAGATGATTAAAACAACAGGCCTAAGGCACAAAACCAAATCCAAATCAGTTAAACAGTCAGCAAAAGGACAATTGAAGACCGAAGAAGAAGGAAGAAGGCATGATTAGCCTTAAAACACAAAATCAGAGTTAAATCAGTGTTTTAAAGTATTAAGACAGACAGATAAGCAGAAGGAAGGCTTTAAATGCCAAATATCAGAAGCATTTACTTCTCTGAAGATCAAAAATGCCACCTACAAGTTGATTTCACCTAAAAAGAATACAAATTGAATGCACAGTTAGAGATATTTTTAAAAAATAGCTCAGAAGTAATTACCAACCTACCAAAAGCATCCAAAGTAAAAAAAAGCAGCATAAGTAGATAGTATCAGATAAAATCAATTAATAAGAGTTAAATACATATCATTTCTTCTCCACTGGGCCTCTCAAAAGCCGAGAAGCACTTACTCTTCATTAATTGAACAAATGAACCCTTCTTACACTTAAACTCCTCACTCTTCTATAAAAAATCCAGGAGGAGCACATTGCAAAGGTTGGTCTTTGAACACTCATTGAATGTAAATATATTTTGAGGTTGTTGAAGCTCTGTTTTGTAATTGAAGAAAGATAGGCTGAGATGAGAGATTTGAAGTTGTAAATACCCATTGGACTTAAATATTGTAACTGGTTTGAACATCAAATACGAAAGCTGATTTATGGGATCCTGGTCTATGTCAATGGTGATGTTTTTCTTACTATAATTGTTATTTTTCTTATGTTTTCCATACTTTCCACTTTCTCTGATAAAGAACAACAAATATAGATTAGGATTTATTGCAAAGTACCCTAAATCTCACTGATAAGCTTTATCTTTATGTTTTCTACTAATTGTGTATTTGGGAATGATTTCAATAGAGTGTAATCAGTCAAGGAATGCTAGTGAGCCCATGTCTTGCTGAGTAAAACTTGAGATTATGTTCTTGAATGTTCTTGAAAAGTATGCTAAGTAAAGTTGAACTAGGGAAGTTTATGGTTAGCCCTGTCCTCTAGTTTATCTCCAACAGTTGCTTTGAAAAGTTCCCTTAAGAGTATGTCAAAATCAGGCTAGGTTAAAAGTCCTTACTTGATCTTAGACTACTTTTTATGTTTATCTTGAATGTTTTCCCTTTGAATATGCTGAAAGCAGGCTAGGTTGAAAGTCCTTACTTGATCTTAAGCTATTCTTTGTTTATCTTGAATGTTTTCTTTTGGGAATATGCTGAAAGCAAGCTAGATTAAAAGTTCTTACTTGATCTTAAGCTATTATTTGTTTTCTTTTGAGTATGTTGAAAGCAGGCTAGGTTAAAAGTCCTTAATTGATCTTAAGCTGCTCTTTATTTTCTTATATGTTTACTTCTTTCACTACACTTTAATGTTCCATACCATAAATCAACTTAAAGAGATCTTTTGACATAGATGACTTGCCCCATAGACCACACTTGAGACTTGTTATCCAATTAAACCCTTTTGTGACTCCATAGCCCAATGGATTGATACTATTTCTTACCTATCCCTTTTCTACCTACTCACACCTTTACCCTTCAAAATACTTCCTTCATTTTGATGATCTTCATCCCAACCAAAACAAACAAAACCCTTGTACTTCATAACTAGCCTAATATCCTACCATAAGCCTTAAAGATCATATCTTTGAAAACACTCATATAGAGAGATCCCTCTCTGAATCTAGGAGGGCTAGATCCTAAGATTCCAAAGTGGTTTTGATGTAGGCTCTGCAACGTTTGTTCTTTCCAATATTGCAAAGTACAGAGACCTAACACCTAGTCATTGAAACATTTTACAATTCCAATCTCAAAGGTCATCTACCAGATTGCATGCTCAAAGTGTAGTGAAGAAATTTTATCCCAATTTGTGATTAAGCTTCGACATGTATGTATTCATACTCGAAGTGAATGCATGCCCATTTTTTTATGTAAAGAATCTGACACTCGAGCAACAAACATTGAATGGACTAACACTTCCATCCAATTTTATAGGGAAAATCTTAGGCAGTTGAGCTCAGCAATGGTTCTGTTGCTTGCCTTCTCCGACCAATGTTGCGGTAACCAAAGTACAACCCTGACTGTATCATGCCCAAAACACTGCCAATCCCATTTCAGACATAAACAAAAGGATCTTGGCCAAGGAATCCATATGTGAAAAAGGAGTTGTGGATTGAAGCCAAGATTGTTGGAATTTGGGTAAGATTTTGCAGTAGTGTTTGAATTAGTTTTTGATAGTGGAAATAGATTTAGCATCATTAAAAACTTTTAAGGCACTCAAAATCTTAAAGTTTGATAATCTCTAAGGCACTCAAAATCTTAAAGTTTAATAGCTCTAACTTAGATTTACAAAAATCTCTGCCAAATTTTATTAAATTATTGCAGAAATTTCCATGATTTTTAAGGCAAAAAATACTAGCTACTGCTTTGAAAAATGATACACTCATCAAAAAAATTGAAAAGAGAGATAAAATGGCATAAAATTCATGCTTGTTGTTTCAATTGCCAGATTTGAAGGCTCGTACATTGATAGATACTGGTGATGCAAACATGATGATGGGGGAGAATACACTAAGAGAATCGATGAACATATTTTATACATCACCAACGTTATTATGATAAATATACCCACAACCAATAGAATCAGTGCTACCATTTTAACCCATGCTTCCTTCTGGCAATATGCAATATAGAGTGAGATGTAGAATAGCTAAAAAATATCTCCCGCTCCATTAACAGTGGTCACCAATATATTGGGAAGGTCATACCATGTGAAAATCAAGCAATTCAAGAGTGCAAAGATATAAGGGAAGCCTGAAAATTGATCGGTTGACCTATTTCTTGTTATTTCGCTGAATGTAGGAATTGGGGACAAGAAAATGCCTAGAGCAAACAAGTTGCTTGTGATTCCAGCAGTGTAGTTCCAAATCTCTTCATAAGGCAACATTGTGGATAGTTTGTGCGCTGCAAATGCTAAAAAAAATGTCAAAATACAAACTAATCTAACTTTTTCCATAGACGGACAAATATCAAAACATATTTTTATTTGGAGAAATTATGTGGGAGCAGAGCGAATGCCAGAAAGATCACTTGTTTCCACCTTTAACCCTGGGTTGTCATTGAAACCAGCGTAGATCCATTTTAAGTACGGATCTATCAAGAGCCGAGAGGGATCAAATCTCTCCATGTGTAAACCTCTTTTTTGAGTGCAAAACTTGAGGAAAGTAACTTGAAGGATCCGTACTTAAGATTAATTCTATCAATAATATGTAAATACATATAATATTAATATAACCATTTTAAATATGCTAAATATGTTTGAGAATTATCTAATCATTTTAATTTAAAATTTTCTTAGTTGCCTCGGTTTGTTGAGATGATAAATAGTGTAAAATAACTTTAATGATGAAAAAAGATGAGATACAAATTTTGAATGCAAAGTGACAAGGTAATAATATTGAATGATATAAAATGTGAATAATAAGAATGAATTCAATTACAAATAAATTTCATTGTGATCAATCTCAAACTATTTTCTTCTACTATTATTATTGTCACCCTTGTTAGTTTTGTCATCTTTTTATATGGATTATATGAAGAAAATAGTAGAAATCATAAATCATAAACCATTTAAATATTTTCACCCTTGTTAGTTTTGTCATCTTTTTATATGGATTATATGAAAAAGACAGTAGAAATCATAAACCATAAACCATTTAAATATTTAGCTCGAGTTGTTGTAGTAAATGTCATACCTTGTCTCTCTTGCTCTCAAATATTATTAGGTTTAATTACTATAACACAAAAATCGTTCTACATTGTCGATAATGTTTTGTGCTTACAATGAAATCAATGCACACTATTAATCCAATGACTTTAAAATTAACGTACCATCATACATCCAATTACATCAAATCAGAAATCAACATATACACTGAAATCAATACATCTAATGCAATAAATCAAATAAGATTAGAAAACAAAATTTACATAGAAATTAATGCATCGAATGCAAGTAATCAAATAGGATTATAAATCAACATCTACAATCAAATCAATGCATCTAGTGCAAGTAAGAAAATAATATTAGAACCCAACATATACACTAAAATAAATGCATTTAGTGCAAGCAATCAAATAGGATTATAAATCACCATCTACACTAAAATTAATGCATTTAGTGCAAGCAAACAAATAGGATTAGAAATCATATATATTGAAATCAATGCATATAGAGTAAGCAATCAAATATAATTATAAATCAACATCTACATTGAAATTAATGCATCTAGTGAAAGCAATCAAATAGGATTAGAAATCACCATATATACTGAAATAAATGCATTTAGTGCAAGCAATCAAATAAAATTAGAAATAGATCTACATTGAAATGTGTTAGCCACCTATAAAATTTGTCATATCAAATGGTGGCTAAATCATGTTTTAAGCCTTCAAGAAACAATTTTATTGCCAAATTGTTAGTTCTTGAATTCTAAGCCGTTGATTTGATTCATCCAACGGTCCATATTTAACCCGATAGGCCCAACTCCTTTGGGTCCTACCCTTCCCAGATCAAATCTCCGTTGTTCATTCCCTGATTCGATGGTCAAGATTAAAACCGCCTTGACCCTGCCCCACCTTTTATCGCCCATGCATCTATTCTCCATCGTGCTCTCCTCTCGACCGTCCAATCGAAGACCCCAGATCTGACGGCCAGCGCGTGGTTTCGCGTAATTTTGAGTCCGGAGGTTAATGATTTAAAATTACGCGATGTGGATGGTTTTGAAAAGCCACGTGTCGTGCTCTAATGCATATCGCGTTCAAAAAGGCAATACCGCCTTTCCTCCTTTTCGTTGCACGAAACCAGTGGTTTCTTCAGCCAAAACCACCATTCCCATTCCCATTGCATTTTCTCATAATAGATCTCCACCGTTTGTCTCTGAGATCTAACGGCTCATGTTTAATCTCGCCTTTTAGTTCATCGCCCTCCACCCATCCTCCAAAGGACTTCTTAAGTCATTCTCCGCTCTTGATCTCTGTGGCCGATCTCATCCGACGGCCCAGGTTATTTCCAAAACCCCAAATTTCATTTTAACCCTTTGTTAACTCCGCCAAAGGTTTTCACCCTTTTCCTTTGCATTTTATCTCACTTCGCTATAATGTGACCCCTCTACATTATATTATCCCAATCAATCTCGACCATTGATCTCTGCAGATCAATGGCCCGGACTTAATCTCCTGCACCATTAATCCACCGCCTCTCCTTTTAACCTCAGAAAAGTAATCCTCGCTGTTGGATGCTTTCATCCAACAGCCACGATTCAACCAAAACCTCTGAAGCAGTCTGAACCCTTCCCCGCAGGATTTTTTCTAATTTTTCTTTCTTGTGCAGGTTTTAATGGTTTTTCAATTGTTTTAAAAGAAAATTGAAGGCCAGGGATGACGATCCCCCACGCCTTTATTTTACGAAAGAGATCACTCTGTAGGGTTCCATACCATGTTTTATCGGTGCCTCATGAGCATTGACGCCATTATAAAACCTATGTAATGCTTGCACATCAACAAGACACATCAGAACTTAATCAAGCAAAGAGTATCAGTGTGAAAGGATCTAGTCACAGCAGAGATGAAGAATTGAAGATTGTTGAATGCAGTTTTGAGGGATTACAGCCTAAATAGACTATCAAAAGCCTAATCCACTCAATTAAACACAATTTGAAGAACAGAAGACAGGAATTAGGCCTAATTAAGCCTAACACATAGAATTAAAACAAATTAACAGTGTTTCAAGAAAAACAATAATATTTATCAGTCCGAGAAGCCTCCACTGTCACATCAGAGGCTAATTGAATCCTCTCAGCTACAAAAAGCCACTTTTAGCCTCTAAGCATTCAAAAGAGGCCTAGTTATTTCTAGAACAGAAGATATTCGCCTAAAGACAGCTAAACAGTTATTTCAAATCAGAGAAACTAATTTAAATTTTCAGCAGAGTTATTAAAATATGAGAAAGAATTTGAAAGTCAAAAAACTCTGCTAAGAAGATCAAACGCTTAATACAAACCCATTAATATAGAGGAAATATCTAAAATATTCTCCATTGAGCCCCTCAAAGGCCGAGAAGCATTAAACTGTATTAATTGAACTATATATCTTTTCTCTCATCCTCCTCCTCATTTTCCTATAAAATCTTATTGAGGAGCACATTTTAAAGGGTTGGTTGCTGAAATTTGATATAATACTTGTGCTCAAAACTTTCTACGTGTAAATAGTGTTCAGAGGCTCTTGAAGCTCTGTTTGTGATCAAATAAGTTAGGCTGAGAAAAGAAGATGATTGATGTACTGAAACATTGGACTTGAAGAATGTAACTGGATTGACATCAATATACAAGCTGATTCTTAGGATCCTGGTCTATATCACTGGTGAAGTGCTTATTTCTGTGTTATTGTTTTCCTTTCATGTATGCCATTTCGTCCACTTATTCTTTGATAAAGAACAACAAGCATAGATTTAGGATTTACTGTTTACAGTACCCTTCTCTGACTGATAAGCTTTATCTCAATGTTTTCCTCCAAATTGTGTGTTTAAGAATGACTTAAGTTAAGTGTAAAAATTATCAAGGAATGTTGGTTTGTCCCTGTCTTGATGTGAAAAGCTTGAAAGGAAGTTCTTGAATGATATTTTCATTATATGCTTAGTAGAGTTTGACTAGAAAAGTTTATGGTTTGCCCTGTCTTCTAGTTTATTTCCCCAAAGGTAGTTCTGAAAGTTTCCCTAAGAGTATGCTGAAAGCAGTTTAGATTTAAAAGTATCTTATCTGATCTTAGGCTACCCTTTGTTTTCTTATTTGTTTTCATCCCTTCTGAAAGTAATTATGTGGATTACTGGATTGTTTGTCTGATAAGTTAGCTTTAATACAAGCTTGTCCAAAGAAGTCTATGGTTAGCCCTGTCCTTTGGTTGGTTTTAAACAGTTACTTAAAAGGCTTTTCTTTTGTGGAAAGTGTTACACAGCAATTTGTCACCGTCCCTACAATTCCCCATCCCGCACATTGGAGGGCTTATTCCATGACCTGTGAGCAGTGACATGGTCTGAAAACACTTTCATGGCATTCCCCTAGACATGGACTTTCATTCCCCTGAACACATATCCTTGTGAAAAACCCTAAAAATAGCCTTTTAATCCTTGGCGCGACTAGCTAGTGTTATACCCGCGCCAATGGGAAAATCTTCCAAAGAGGGAGCGCAAATTGGCGCTATGTCTCAGAGTCGCACTCGCGCCAGGCTTAATAAAGGGTGTTTAAAAAAAATAAATGGCGGAATACTGACTCCAACCAACTCCTGAACTGGTCTCTAAATTGAGATGGGACGTTTGGCTCCGGATTTCCATGTAGAGGAAGTAGTTTTCCACCTCTCATGGAAGCTTCCTTGAGGACATTTCTTTTGTTGGGGAGCAAGATAAATTTTTGGTAGTCTACCTCGATGATATCACTATATTCTCAAAGAGTGATAATGAGCATATTGAGCATCTGCGTAGAACATTTGAGAAATTCAGAAGGTATGGTCTCTCCCTAAACCCTCAGAAGTCTTTGTTTGCATTAGAAGAGGGTAAACATTTGGGACACATTGTGACTAGAGAGGGAGTGAAGATAGATCCTAAGAGGGTAGAGGTTATAAATGGTATTGCTCTTCCCAGAAATAAGGAGGTACAAGTATTCCTAGGGTGCATTAATTTCCTGAGAAGGTTTATTCCTAACTATGTTGAAATAGTTAGACACATAACTAACATGCTGAAGAAGAATAATGAAGTTAAATGGTCCCAGGAATCACGAGAGGCATTTAGCAGGATAAAGAATGCTTTTGCAGAAGCCCTTGTGCTGGCTGGACCAGATTATGATAAACCTTTCATGATCTTTTCTTTTGCATCACCTCATACAATAGCAGGAGTTTTATTGCAGAAAAATGAGGAAGGGTACGAGCAGCCCATTTCCTTCTTCAATCAGGTGCTCCGTGATGCAGAATTAAAGTATAACATATTAGAAAAGAAAGCATACGCCCTAGTGAAATCCCTCAAAGCTTTTCGTCTTTATATTTTGCAGTCTCATATCACTGCATTTGTGCCTACAGCTGCAGTAAAAGACATTCTTATCCAGGGGGATAGTGAAGGAAAAAGGGGGAAGTGGATTGCTAAGATATAGGAGTATGAATTAGACATCCGTCCTACTAAGCTGATCAAAGGACAAGGGCTTGCTAAAATATTATCTGAGTCAAACTATCAAGCTCTGGGCATAAATTTTTCCATTATAGCAGGTGAAAAATCTGAAGAGAAAGAAGAGCGACAGGGAATTGGGGTAGCTACTTCGGAAACACATATAAAGTACCTAACCAGTCAGTGGTATAAAGAGATAGTAGAATATCTCCTCACACTCAGCTTCCCACCAAGCTGTGATAAGGCTAAATATAGAACGTTGAGATTGAAATCACAGAAGTACATAATCGCCAATGGCCGGCTATACTGGCGAGATCCCTCAGGTATCCTACTCCTGTGTCTCATAGAGGATGAGGTAGAAAGTATTATAGCTGAATTTCATGAAGGGATCTGTGGGGGTCATTACAGCTGGAGGGTCACTGCTCATAAAATCCTGAAAGCTAGTTTCTACTGTTCCAAGCTTTTTGGAGATGTTTTTGCCCAGGTAAGAGCTTGTGAGAAGTGTCAGAAATTTGCTGAAAGGCAGAAGTTGGCACCTCTGCCCATGATTCCCGTGCACATGGAAGAACCATTCAGGAAATGGGGAATTGATTTTATAGGGGAAATACATCCTCCATCGAGTGGTCAGCATAAATGGATTTTAACTGCCACCGATTATTTCACAAAATGGGTGGAAGCCATACCTGCAAGGAACGCCACGGATATAGTGATAATAAAATTCATGGAAGAAAACATCATATCCAGGTTTGGCTGCCCTGCCCGAATAGTAACTGATAATGCACAAGCTTTCAAGTCTGCAAAGTTTGTGAGCTTATGTCAGCAGTATAACATCACACTAATTCATTCTACAGCCTATTATCCACAGGGAAATGGCTTGGCAGAGTCTTCCAATAAAACCCTGGTGAGGGCATTGAAGAAGGCTATAAATGAAAATCAGAAAAATTGGGATTCCCAGTTGAAATTTGCTTTGTGGGCCAATAGAGTTACCAGCAAGAGAGAAACTAGGAAATCCCCATATGAATTAGGATATGGGAGGGCAGCAATATTCCCTATACAATTAGCCCTACCAGTAGCCTGATTCATGCAAGAAATTCAAGAGGAGCCTGATGATATGACCAGGAGAATAAACCAGCTGGTGGAATTTGAAGAAACATGCAATCGGGTAAATCAAAGGCTGACAGAGTATCAGGAGAAGATGAAATACCTTTTTGATCAGCATGCTAAGGATAGGAATCTGTAGATTGGTGATCTAGTGCTCAGGTGGGATATCCGGAGGGCTAAAAAAGGAAAACATGGTAAATTCGATCTGCTTTGGTTCTGTTCTTTCAAGATTATAGAGCAGGGAGGTAACAATACTTTCAAGTTGGAAAATTTACAGGGTGACTTGCTTGATGCCCCTGTAAATGGTCAGTTTCTTAAACCCCACTTCCAGTTCTAATTCAGGCAGAGATGGCCTGATGTATTATACTGTATATTAGTTTGATTTCACTCTGGTTTGAAATAATGTGGGTGTCGTGATGAATTGTGGAAAATAAAGGTAGAAGTGCTAAAGAGCAGAGTTTTCATAGAAGATTATCAGATGGTCTGCGAAGTTCTCGAGACATCCAGGGATGAACGTGCCGTCCCCAGGTGAAGCCAATGTTGACCACATCAGCCTCATATAAAATTTCGTCAAACAATCTGGCTTAAACCTTTCAAATCCCCTCTTTTTTCCCTGAAAAATCTGTTTTCCACCTATCGTTACCTCCTCCCAGCTTCAAAATTGCATAAAAGGGCCGAAAAACCCATATTTGAAAATCTGTAAAGCCTAGCCCTTTCGGTCCTAGCCCCCTTTATCTTTTTCTCCACGCGACCGGAAGTCAAAACTAGGAGATAGTCCAATAGGCGCTTATCACAAATGTATATCGGAAGCAGTATTAACCATCGATCTACGCAGATCCGACGGCCTGTGCAACCCCATCGCGCACGCGGTCCCCACTCCGTTTTCCCGTCTGATCATATTCCAACCGTCCGATCATACTGCTAAATCAACGGTCCGTAGCCTATCCATATCGGTGGTCCCCGCCCCGCTTCTACTATTCAAAAACTGCCCGGTATCTATCGCACTGCCTTTCGGAGGCAGGCAATATTTCTCAATTCAGAGCGATTCCATACATCGCTCGCCACGTGTCTCCGTGTACAGTTCCAAAACCACCCTCCATCGCACATTATCGATTGTCCGTAGTCACGGCGCGATATTCATGACAGTCGTCAGATCTGGAGGTCTTCATCCAACGGTCGTCGCACTCCGAAGCTGCACGAGTGTTAATCCAAGTCAATAGCACCCCTGGCCCACCGTCTCATCGTCCTCTGACGTAGTTTCGATCATCGATCTCGTCATGAGATCGGACGGTCCAGATCATTTGCATACCCCGCCATTGACTTGGTCCTCCTCCACGTCACCATTCCATGTGTCATTAGCCGCATTTTCTTCCGTCTTCCTTATATTTCATTCAAAAGGTCAAATTCAAAGGTTTTTCATTTGCTGCACTTTGCCAACCTTCACCAATGCATTTTTCCACCCAGTCCATTCACCATCGTTCCACTACATTTTCGTCGCCACCCCACATTCTTCCGCCATTTCATCATGTCATGCTACTACACAGTTATCGCCACTGCATCCATCCTCCCCGTTCATGGTTTTCCTAACAAGTTTGCGGGTTTTGCAGGGCTACAACAGTGGAAAGCTGCCATGATTTACAATCTTGATTGCAGTAGCAGAGCACGTCAAAGGACTATTTTTCAGAGGCTGTAGTTATGGAGAAAGGCCTAGGAGGTAGATCGACAAGAATTCCATTAAAGAAGCAGGGTTAAAATCTGTCAAACCCTGCAGAGCCATACAAAGCACATATTGAGCAGATGAAGACATTAATGGAGCAGCAGAGAAATGTCAGCAAGTGATCGAGGAATTCAACGTTCAGCATTGAAGATCTTAAACCGTCGTTCATGGCTTAGAAGGCAGAGGGTACCATTCGAAGAAAAAATACCTTGAAGCTTTCTTTTCAGCACCATTTTTCTTCGGGAAAGGACGGAATGTCTATGTGATTTTATTCCTTTGCCGTGTTCCTGAAGAGTTTTCTACCCAGCGCATTTGTTTCTGTAAGCAGGTAGCAGGGTACAAACAACATTACAAAGTCATCAAGCAGTATGGGTGTGCATGTTTCTGCCATTTTGTTTTAATTAGGCAAATTAAATGTTCATCACCTACTCCCTTTTGGAGCTTTCTTGTTCTCCTATAAAGCTCCCGAAAAACAGATGATTTAGGGTTCCAGATTTTATCATAAAATTATGCAGTGAAAGGATTTTTGTACACATTTTGTAAAACTCTTGTATGAAGGCTCAGAGCCCATAGGGTCTCAGTGAGGAGGAGTTCCATCTGTTAAAGAGGATTCTGGTCTTTGGTATTTCACAGTCTGTAACTTTCTCTTATGTGTTATTTAAATAGATCATTTCATTTCACCCATCTTTCTTGTATCATGTTTTGGAATGCGAGTGGCTCACTGATTCTTGGTATGGATTTATCCTAGTTGATACCCATGCTCGAATTATTCAAGCGCTTTAAATATGGCTCATGCATGATATTATGTTCCACTATTCATCTAAACCATGTTTCTGCTATATTAGTTTCTTTGGGAGGGTGTTTTTAAAACGCTTTTATCATGTATGGATTCTTATATTGGTAAGCCCATGCATGGTGGTATTGTGTATCTGGATATCAACTCAATGTTAACTAGTATCTTCTCAATATTTCATTCACTACATACACCTTCTGATAACTTATTTCTGTGAGGTATCTCTAAATCGGCCCGCTTTACAGTAAGCTGTCTCTGAATTGTCTGTTTCTTTTACATTGGAGTTTTTGCATATTGTCTCCGCAATATTTCTTCCTCTGCGTCAGTTTCTGAAGGTCTTGGTCCCATTCATATCAATATTCCTTGTTTTACAAGAGATAGCATGAGATATTTTTATTGATAACTTCATCTATTATACCATATGCTCCCTGCTAATATAAGATGTCCTAGGCACTGGTCTATCACAACTCTAGGCTGTCTCTAGGAGCGACAACATCTTTTTGGCGCCATTTCCGGGGAACGAAGTTGAGAAATTTTAAATCCCTGGGCCTCAACAAAATCTAATTCACTCTTCAAGTAGGTGAGTATGGAGAGTTGAGAGTTGTAGATCCCTCACCTTGGTGACTCCACATTTCTTATTTGATAAATCTATTTGCAGTCCTAGCTCCTCGTAAGCCACACCTGAGGTCAGATACATCTCAGCCAAAGGCACCTTCAGTGTCTGACCCTGAAAATATCATACATAGAAGAAATTGGAGGGAAAGGAAATCAACCCACTCTGAAATCCCTGACTTTTCTATAGAAGACTTTCCATCCTCTTCTTCTCAAGAAGCTCAAGTGCCAGATCCCGACTCCACTGTGGGAGATACCGATTACTGCTATTCAGATAGTCCACCCCGAGGAGGTGTCAGAAATAAAGATAATTTTCACCCTACTCCTAAGGTTGAATAAGTGAAAGAAGTCACTGAAGTATCTGCTGTTAATAGACCATTATTCCCCTCAACATGTCAGGCTGTTGTTCATTACATTCCTATTTTTATTCATACCCCACTTCCACCTCCTCCTCCTCTCACTCATCAAACTACTGCACTACCTCCACCCCCTCCAATGGCCAATGTTTCAGGATTATTGCTAAATAAATATGCCCCTCTAGTATTACCCCAAGTGTTGAATGACATGCCACAAGATTATCTAAAGATTTTACCCCGATTCAATGGGGAAAACGAGATTGATGCTCAAAAATATCTTGAGGTCTTCTGTGCCTTTGCAGAGAATTTTAATGTGGAGCATTTAGATGTGGTCTTAAGGCTTTTTTTCCAATCTCTTGATGGTGAAGCTCGGAAATGGTTTAAGACATTGGCAGGTTGTTCTATTACCACTTGGGAAATAATGGAAGATACTTTCCTCAGGAAATGGGGAGAGAAGAAAGACCATGGACATTGTCTTACTGAGTTCAATACACTCAAGAAAAGACATAATGAAGGGGTGTCAGAATTTATCAAGAGATTTAATAAATTTTATTTGAGTCTTCCTGCTGATATGAAACCTCATCAAACTGTTTCTAGAGTTGTTTTTGTAGAAGCTTTTGATTCAGAATTTGGTTTCTCTCTCAGAGAAAGGAAGCCTGCTACGCTGGATGATGCTCAGTCAGATGCACTAGAGTTGGAAGCAAACTTTGCCTCCGCCAGTAAATCAAAAGGAAGATCTGAACAAGATACTAGAAGAAGGGGCAAAG
The DNA here is from genome assembly GCA_034641835.2 of Pinus albicaulis. NCBI lineage: Eukaryota > Viridiplantae > Streptophyta > Pinopsida > Pinales > Pinaceae > Pinus > Pinus albicaulis. Next base: position 1,002,956,333 of record CM076579.1, read on the forward strand.
AGGAGGTATCTACCTCCTATCAAGACAGAGACTCAACTAATGACAGAATGGAAGAAATGAGCAAATTGATTAAGAAAATGGTCAAGCTTGAGCTAGAGGCCAAGAATTCAGCTCCCAAGAACTTCCACAATGCTCAAAACAGAGGTTACAATCCTCAGTATAGGAAACCACCCCTGCAAATATTTCCAAGGGAAGCAAAGGAGCAACAAGACCAAGTACCACACCCATTGTACTTGGAAGGTCCAGTAGATGATTCTACTGAAGACACTGCCTATGGACTGGAGGATGCAAATCTCTCTTTTTCAAATAGTGATGGAGAAGAATTCCCTTTGCAAGGGATTGATGGAACTGAGTGCCCATTGCAAGAAGAAGAAAAGGCCAGAGACACAGAAGATGCAGAAATTGATCATTATTGTAAACAATTTTCTGATTTCATGCAACCACAGTTCAATAGAAGATATGATCTCAGATCTTCTAGGAAGAGGACTTGTACTCAAGATCAACAAGAGGAGTTACCCCAGAAGGAAGCACCTGCTCTGAAGGAATCAAAAATGAAAAAAGTCACAGACAAAGGTAAGGGCTCTCTAAAAAAACCTTTGCAGTCTAGTGATCAAATTCCTTCCTCTTCAATAGTAGTCATTCCCCATAATACCAAGTCTGTGTCAAAAGAAGTCAAACCCTCAGCTGAAAATAAAGAGTTAAAAGAGGTTGTAATAGAAAAATCTTCTCCTATCTTCAGTCTGCAAAAGGAACTTGAGAAAGTAAAAATCCCAGTCCCCTTGACTGAACTATTAAAGCAACCTGCATATCAATCCCAAGTCACCTCATTCATGCTCCCTCCAGAAGCAGCACTCACCCCAGATAGTCTCAACCTTCAAAAAGAAAGACCCATGGTGGTTTTTGGTCCACATGTTGAGGATTTAGATGCTTCTACTCCTCCCTTCTACGTGTCTCTGGTGATTCATGACCTGCTATTACATAATTGTATGTTAGATTCTAGAGCTTCCCATAATCTACTACCTTTGTCAGTCATGGAACAACTAGGATTACAAATCACCCGTCCATACAAAGACCTCTATTCATTTGATTCCAAAAGAGTTAAATGCATAGGGATGATCAAGGATTTGGTGGTCAATTTGGCCCAAATCCCAGCAAAAAGTGTGGTAATGGACATCGTGGTGGCTGACATCCCAACTCGCTTTGGCATGTTACTGCCAAGATCCTGGGGAACAAATATTGGTGGGTCAATCAAGTTGGATTTAACATATGCTACAATCCTAGTTTTTGGTGGCCAAGAGAGGAGGTTATACAAGGAAACTAGATTTTTCAAGATGGTGACTAAGGCTGACAGCTCTGTAAATTCACCAGTCTACAGTAAAGAAGGAGATTTCTCATGCTTGATGTTGGAAGAAGATCAAGATTATGCTCATGAACCATCCTTCTGTCAGATCAAGATTGAGCAGCCCTCAGAGAGCCATGAAGAAGGAATCTGGACACTTCATTTTGATGGAGAAAATTCAAGAGAAGGTAATGGAGCTGGAATATTATTGATTTCTCCTACAGGAAAATGGGTTCCATTGTCTTTCAAGCTAGAATATGAAGCTACTAATAATGTGGCTGAATATGAAGCACTTCTATTAGGATTGCAGACAGCCAGGAACATGAAAATACAAAGTTTAAAAGTTCTGGGAGATTCAGAACTGGTGGTTAGACAAGTCAGGAATCAGTGTCAAACCAAACATCCACGACTAAGGGCTTCTAGGAATGAAGTTTGAGACATGATGGAAAAAATTTTCTTGGAATTTAATATCCAGTTTATGCCCCGAGAACAGAATAGGATGGCTGATTCCCTTGTTGTGGCTGCTAGTACTTTTCGTCCACCTAAGAACCCCCTTTTAAGATATGAAGTTGAGGTGCGTTATCGGTCATCAATCCCAGATAACATAAAACACTGGTAGGTATTCGAGGATGAAGAACAGATGAAGAGATTCCTGGAAACAGTAGGAGAATTCTCCAATATGGAGATTGACGTTGATCAAGAGGGTGAGTCTGAAGATACTTCAGAAAGAAATTGGGAGGATAAAGTGGCAGGTAATAAGGTGTTGCAGTTAAAGGGAAACATTATACCTAGAGGGCTGGTGCCTCTAGAAAGATTATTTGATAAGAATGATGTCCCATTGCAGCTAGGAAAAGGGGTAGAAGAAAATCAGGTAGAAGACCTGAACCTTGGTACTGAAGCTGACCCCAAAATTGTAAGATTGTCCAAGAAAGTCCTAGAAGAATATAAAAAGCTATATCAGAAATTATTTCAGTTTTACAAGGATGTGTTTGCATGGTCCTATCAGGACTTGAAAACTTTTGACATCAGTATTATACAGCACAAAATTCCACTGAAGGGGGACGCAAAGCCTCATAAACAGAAGCTCAAACAAATAAATCCCCTACTGCTTCCCTCTATTGAGAATGAAATTAAGAAGCTGTTAAAGGCTAAAATAATTGTGCCATTGAGGTACTCTGAATGGGTGGCAAACCTAGTCCCTGTCCGGAAGAAGAATGGAGAAATAAGGTTGTGTGTGGATTTCCGAAATTTAAACAGAGCATCCTTAAAAGATAATTATCCACTGCCTAAGATGGATCACATCCTGCAAAAGGTGGTTGGAGCTTCTAGGATTTCAATGATGAATGGATTCTCTGGTTATAACCATGTGGCTGTACTTCCAGAAGATCAAAAGAAGACTGCTTTCACCACACCATGGGGTACATTTATGTATGCCAGGATGCCTTTTGGGTTGATTAATGCAGAGGCCACTTTTCAGAGGGCTATGGACATTGATTTTGTTGGGGAGCAAGATAAATTTTTGGTAGTCTACCTCGATGATATCACTGTATTCTCAAAGAGTGATACTGAGCATATTGAGCATCTGCGTAGAAAATTTGAGAAATGCAGAAGGTATGGTCTCTCCCTAAACCCTCAGAAGTCTTTGTTTGCATTAGAAGAGGGTAAAATTTTGGCACACATTGTGACTAGAGAGGGGGTGAAGATAGATCCTAAGAGGGTAGAGGTTATAAATGGTATTGCTCTTCCCAGAAATAAGGAGGTACAAGTATTCCTAGGGCGCATTAATTTCCTGAGAAGGTTTATTCCTAACTATGCTGAAATAGTTAGACACATAACTGACATGCTGAAGAAGAATAATGAAGTTAAATGGTCCCAGGAATCACGAGAGGCATTTACCAGGATAAAGAATGCTTTTGCAGAAGCCCCTGTGCTGGCTGGACCAGATTATGATAAACCTTTCATGATCTTTTCTTTTGCATCACCTCATACAATAGCAGGAGTTTTATTGCAGAAAAATGAGGAAGGGTACGAGCAGCCCATTGCATTCTTCAGTTAGGTGCCTCATGATGCAGAATTAAAGTATAACATATTAGAAAAGCAAGCATACACCCTAGTGAAATCCCTCAAAGCTTTTCGTATGTATATTTTGCAGTCTCATATCACTGCATTTGTGCCTACAACTACAGTAAAAGACATTCTTATCCAGGGGGATAGTGAAGGAAAAAGGGGGAAGTGGATTGCCAAGATACAGGAGTATGAATTAGCCATCCGTCCTACTAAGCTGATCAAAGGACAAGGGCTTGCTAAAATATTATCTGAGTCAAACTATCAAGCTCTGGGCATAAATTTGTCCATTATAGCAGGTGAAGAATCTGAAGAGAAAGAAGAGCGATAGGGAATTGGGGTAGCTACTCCGGAAACACATATAAAGTTCCTCACCAGTCAGTGGTACAAAGAGATAGTAGAATATCTCCTCACACTCAACTGCCCACCAAGCTGTGATAAGGCTAAATACAGAACGCTGAGATTGAAATCATAGAAGTACATAATCGCCAATGGCCGGCTATACTGGCGAGATCCCTCAGGTATCTTACTCTTGTGTCTCACAGAGGATGAGGTAGAAAGTATTATACCTGAATCTCATGAAGGGATCTGTGGGGGTCATTACAGCTGGAGTGTCACTGCTCATAAAATCCTGAAAGCTAGTTTCTACTGTTCCAAGCTTTTTGGAGATGTTTTTTCCTGGGTAAGAGCTTGTGAGAAGTGTCAGAAATTTGCTGGAAGGCAGAAGTTGGCACATATGCCCATGATTCCCGTGCACGTGGAAGAACCATTCAGGCAATGGGGAATTGATTTTATAGGGGAAATACATCCTCCATCGAGTGTTCAGCATAAATTGATTTTAAATGCCACCGATTATTTCACAAAATGGGTGGAAGCCATACCTGCAAGGAACGCCACGTATACTGTGATAATAAAATTCATGGAAGAAAACATCATATCCAGGTTTGGCTACCCTGCCAGAATAGTAACTAATAATGCACAAGCTTTCAAGTCTGCAAAGTTTTTGAGCTTATGTCAGCAGTATAACATCACACTAAGTCACTCTACAGCCTATTATCCACAGGGAAATGGCTTGGCAGAGTCTTCCAATAAAACCCTGGTGAGGGCATTGAAGAAGGCTATAAATGAAAATCAGAAAAATTGGGATTCCCAGTTGAAATTTTCTCTGTGGGCCAATAGAGTTACCAGCAAGAGATAAACTGGGAAATCCCCATATGAATTAGTATATGGGAGGGCAGTAATATTCCCTATACAATTAGCCCTACCAGTAGCCCGATTCATGCAAGAAATTCAAGAGGAGCCTGATGATATGACCAGGAGAATAAACCAGCTGGTGGAATTGGAAGAAACACGCAATCAGGTAAATCAAAGGCTGACAGAGTATCAGGAGAAGATGAAATACGTTTTTGATCAGCATGCTAAGGACAGGAATCTGCAGATTGGTGATTTAGTGCTCAGGTGGGATATCCGGAGGGCTGAAAAAGGAAAACATGGTAAATTTGATCCGCTTTGGTTCGGTCCTTTCAAGATTGTAGAGCAGGGAGGTAACAATACTTTCAAGTTGGAAAATTTACAGTGTGACTTGCTTGATGCCCCTGTAAATGTTCAGTTTCTTAAACCCCACTTCCAGTTCTAATTCAGGAAGATATGGCCTGATGTATTATACTGTATATTAGTTTGATTTCACTCTGGTTTGAAATAATGTGGGTGTCGTGATGAATTGTGGAAAAGAAAGGTAGAAGTGCTGAAGAGCAGAGTTTTCACAGAATATTATCAGATGGTCTACGAAGTTCTCGACACATCCAGGGATGAACGTGCCGTCCCCAGGTGGAGCCAATGTTGACCACGTCAGCCTCATATAAAATTTCGTCAAACAATCTGGCTTAAACCTTTCAAATCCCCTCTTTTTTCCCTGAAAAATCTGTTTTCCACCTATCGTTACCTCCTCCCAGCTTCAAAATTGCATAAAAGGGCTGAAAAACCCATATTTGAAAATCTGTAAAGCCTAGCCCTTTCGGTCCTAGCCCCCTTTATCTTTTTCTCCACGCGACCGGAAGTCAAAACTAGGAGCTAGTCCAATAGGCGCTTATCACAAATGTATATCGGAAGCAGTATTAACCGTCGATCTACGTAGATCCGACGGCCTGTGCAACCCCATCGCGCACGTGGTCCCCACTCCGTTTGCCCGTCTGATCATATTCCAACCGTCCGATCATCCTGCTAAATCAACGGTCCACAGCCTATCCGTCTCGGTGGCCCCTGCCCCGCTTCCATTGTTCAAAAACTGTTCGGTATCTATCGCACCGCCCTTCAGAGGCGGGCGGTATTTCTCAATTCGGATCGATTCCATACATCACTCGCCGCGTGTCTCCGTGTACGGTTCCAAAACCGCCCTCCATCACGCGTTATTGTTCGTCCATAGTCACGGCGCGATATTCATGACAACCGTCATTTCTGGAGGTCTTCATCCAACGATCGTCGCACTCCGAAGCTGCACGAGTGTTAATCCAAGTCAATAGCGCCCCTGGCCCACCGTCTCATCGTCCTCCAACGCAATTTCGACCATCGATCTCGTCATGAGATCGGACGGTCCAAATCATTTTCATACCCCGCCATTGACCTGGTCCTCCTCCACGTCACCATTCCAAGTGTCATTAGCCGCATTTTCTTCCGTCTTCCTTATATTTCATTCAAAAGTTCAAATTCAAAGGTTTTTCATTTGCTGTGCTCCGCCAACCTTCACCAATGCATTTTTCCACCCAGTCCATTCACCATCGTTCCACTACATTTTCGTCACCACCCCACATTCTTCCACCATTTCATCATGTCGCGTTGCTACACAGTTATCGCCACTACATCCATCCTCCCCGTTCATGGTTTTCCTAACAAGTTTGCGGGTTTTGCAGGGCTACAGCAGCGGAAAGCTGCCATGATTTACAATCTTGATTGCAGTAGCAGAGCACATCAAAGGACTATTTTTCAGAGGCTGTAGTTATGGAGAAAGGCCTGGGAGGTAGATCGACAAGACTTCCATTAAAGAAGCAGGGTTAAAATCTGTCAAACCCTGCAGAGCCATACAAAGCACAGATTGAGCGGATGAAGACCGTAATGGAGCAGTAGAGAAATGTCAGCAAGTGATCAAGGAATTCAACGTTCAACATTGAAGATCTTAAACCGTGATTCATGGCTTAGAAGGCAGAGGGTACCATTCGAAGAAAAAATACCTTGAAGCTTTCTTTTCAGCACCATTTTTCTTTGGGAAACGAGGGAATGTCTATGTGATTTTATTCCTTTTCCATGTTCCTGAAGAGTTTTCTACCCAGCGCATTTATTTCTGTAAGCAGGCAGCAGGGTACAAACAACATTACAAAGTCATCAAGCAGTATGGGCGTGCACGTTTCCACCATTTTGTTTTAATTAGGCAAATTAAATGTTCATCACCTACTCCCTTTTGGAGCTTTCTTGTTCTCCTATAAAGCTTCCGAAAAACAAATGATTTAGGGTTCTGTTGTAGCCGCTACAACACCACTCAAAATTTTGGGTATATTTAAATTTTCAGGTTCCCCCTCTACTCACCTAGGCATTAAAGTCTTTCACCTGACCTGTAGTCAATGACATCCCGCCGACCTATCCCCAACCCCTCACGAGTTGTCTCATCACCATGACTTGATGATGTCGCTGCAATCACGCCATATGTGGGAGGGATCATCTAGCATAAGCTCGAACATTCTTACCGCAGCCGCGCCATGTATAATGAGATTGCCATGCATACGTTTGAATGGAAATCTTTTGTGTTGACCCCACGGGTGACAAACTCATCAGTCGTGTCACGACATCAAGGGAAATAAAATTGGGCTCAACGACGAGGCCAAAGTTGCGGAACAGGGGAGGAGCAGGAGCAAACGATCAGTACTGTTAAAAGGGGGATAGTGTGATACATGTTGATCAGAGAGAACCTTCTATGTCACTGATGCAAAAGCCTTATTCACTAGTGCGCACCAGATGGTTAAAAGCGCTCCGTTTGGAAATGTCCAGATCCTGCACCATACCATCTAAATGTCGATGGGCGCACACAAAGGGACATATTTCACCACCCTGACCAGTCTAGCCCAAAGTATAGCCCGGTGAACAAAGGGGACTCAGAAGACTCACATTGAACGACAATCTCAGTCAAGGTGTTTTTGTGTCGAGCAGCGGTGCAAAAACACACATGGTGATGCTCACATATAAAGTACCTCACCAGTCAGGGGTATAAAGAGATAGTAGAATATCTCCTCACACTCAGCTGCCCACCAAGCTGTGATAAGGCTAAATATAGAACGCTGAGATTGAAATCACAGAAGTACATAATCGCCAATGGTCGGCTATACTGGCGAGATCCCTCAGGTATCCTACTCCTGTGTCTCATAGAGGATGAGGTAGAAAGTATTATAGCAGAATTTAATGAAGGGATCTGTGGGGGTCATTAAAGCTGGAGGGTCACTGCTCATAAAATCCTGAAAGCTATTTTCTACTGGCCCAAGCTTTTTGGAGATGTTTTTTCCCAGGTAAGAGCTTGTGAGAAGTGTTAGAAATTTGCTGAAAGGTAGAAGTTGGAACCTCTGCCCATGATTCCCGTGCACGTGGAAGAACCATTCAGGAAATGAGGAATTGATTTTATAGGGGAAATACATCCTCCATCGAGTGGTCAGCATAAATGTATTTTAACTGCCACCGATTATTTCACAAAATGGGTGGAAGCCATACCTGCAAGGAACACCACGGATACTGTGATAATAAAATTCATGGAAGAAAACATCATATCCAGGTTTGGCTGCCCTGCCAGAATAGTAACTGATAATGTACAAGCTTTCAAGTCTGGAAATTTTGTGAGCTTATGTCAGCAGTATAAAATCACAGTAAGTCACTCTAAGCCTATTATCCACAGGGAAATGGCTTGGCACAGTCTTCCAATAAAACCCTGGTGAGGGCATTGAAGAAGGCTATAAATGAAAATCAGAAAAATTGGGATTCCCAGTTGAAATTTGCTCTGTGGGCCAATAGAGTTACCAACAAGAAAGCAACTGGGAAATCGCAATATGAATTAGTATATGGGAGGGCAGCAATATTCCCTATACAATTAGCCCTACCAGTAGCCCGATTCATGCAAGAAATTCAAGAGGAGCCTGATGATATGACCAGGAGAATAAACCAGCTGGTGGAATTGGAAGAAACACACAATCAGGTAAATCAAAGGCTGACAGAGTATCAGGAGAAGATGAAATACCTTTTTGATCAGCATGCTAAGGATATTAATCTGCAGATTGGTGATCTAGTGCTCAGGTGGGATATCTGGAGGGCTGAAAAAGGAAAACATGGTAAATTCGATCCGCTTTGGTTCGGTCCTTTTAAGATTGTAGATCAGGGAGGTAACAATACTTTCAAGTTGGAAAATTTACAGGGTGACTTGCTTGATGCCCCTGTAAATGGTCAGTTTCTTAAACCCCACTTCCAGTTCTAATTCAGGCAGAGATGGCCTGATGTATTATACTGTATATTAGTTTGATTTCACTCTGGTTTGAAATAATGTGGGTGTCGTGATGAATTGTGGAAAAGAAAGGTAGAAGTGCTGAAGAGCAGAGTTTTCATAGAAGATTATCAGATGGTCTACGAAGTTCTCGACACATCCAGGGATGAACGTGCCGTCCCCAGGTGGAGCCAATGTTGACCACGTCAGCCTCATATAAAATTTCTTCAAGCAATCTAGTTTAAACCTTTCAAATCCCCTCTTTTTTCCTTGAAAAATCTGTTTTCCACCTATCGTTACCTCCTCCCAGCTTCAAAATTGCATAAAAGGGCCGAAAAACCCATATTTGAAAATCTGTAAAGCCTAGCCCTTTTTGTCCTAGCCCCCTCTATCTTTTTCTCCACGCGACCAGAAGTTAAAAATAGGAGCTAGTCCAATAGGTGCTTATCACAAATGTATATCGGAAGCAGTATTAACTGTCGATCTACGCAGATCAGACGACCTGTGCAACCCCATCGCGCACGCGGTCCCCACTCTGTTTGCCCATCTGATCATATTCCAACCGTCCGATCATCCTGCTAAATCAACGGTCTGCAGCCTATCTGTCTCGGTGGTCCCCACCCCGCTTCCACTATTCAAAAACTACCCAGTATCTATCACACCGCCTTTAGGAGGTGAGCGATATTTCTCAATTCGGAGCGATTCCATACATCACTCGCCGTGTGTCTCCATGTATGGTTCCAAAACCGCCCTCCATCACACGTTATCGTTCGTTCGTAGTCACGGCGCGATATTCACGACAGCCGTCAGATCTGGAGGTCTTCATCCAACAGTCGTCGCACTCCGAAGCTGCACGAGTGTTAATCCAAGTCAATAGCGCCCCTGGCCCACCGTCTCATCGTCCTCCAACGCAGTTTCGACCGTCGATCTCGTCATGAGATCGAACGGTCCAGATCATTTTCATACCCCACCATTGACCTGGTCCTCCTCCACGTCACCATTCCACATGTCATTAGCCGCATTTTCTTCCGTCTTCCTTATATTTCATTCAAAAGGTCAAACTCAAAGGTTTTTCATTTGCTGCGCTCCGCCAACCTTCACCAATGCATTTTTCCACCCAGTCCATTCACCATTGTTCCACTACATTTTTGTTGCCACCCCACATTCTTCCGCCATTTCATCATGTCGCGCTACTACATAGTTATCGCCATTGCATCCATCCTCCCCGTTCATGGTTTTCCTAACAAGTTTGCGGGTTTTGCAGGGCTACAGCAGCGGAAAACTGCCATGATTTACAATCTTGATTGCAGTAGCAGAGCACATCAAAGGACTATTTTTCAGAGGATGTAGTTATGGAGAAAGGCCTGGGAGGTAGATCGACAAGACTTCCATTAAAGAAGCAGGGTTAAAATCTGTCAAACCCTGCAGAGCCATACAAAGCACAGATTGAGTATATGAAGACATTAATGGAGCAGCAGAGAAATGTCAGCAAGTGATTGAGGAATTCAATGTTCAGCATTGAAGATATTAAACCGTGATTCATGGCTTAGAAGGCAGAGGGTACCATTCACCGAAAAAATACCTTGAAGCTTTCTTTTCAGCACCATTTTTCTTCGGGAAAGGACGGAATGTCTATGTGATTTTATTCCTTTGTCGTGTTCCTGAAGAGTTTTCTACCCAGCGCATTTATTTCTGTAAGCAGGTAGCAGTGTACAAACAACATTACAAAGTCATCAAGCAGTATGGGCATGCACATTTCCGCCATTTTGTTTTAATTAGGCAAATTAAATGTTCATCACCTACTCCCTTTTGGAGCTTTCTTGTTCTCCTATTAAGCTCCTGAAAAACAGATGATTTAGGGTTCCATATTTTATCAGAAAATTATGCAGTGAAAGGCATTTTTTATACATTTTGTAAAACTCTTGTATGAAGGCTCAGAGCCCATAGGGTCTCAGTGAGGAGGAGTTCCATCTGTTAAAGAGGATTCTGGTCTTTGGTATTTCACAGTCTGTAACTTTCTCTTATGTGTTATTTAAATAGATCATTTCATTTCACCCATCTTTCCTGTATCATGTTTTGGAATGTGAATGGCTCACTGATTCTTGGTATGGATTTATCCTAGTTGATACCCATGCTCGAATTAGTCAAGCGCTTTAAATATGGCTCATGCATGATATTCTGTTCCGCTATTCATCTAAACCATGTTTCTGCTATATTAGTTTTTTTGGGAGGGTGTTTTTAAAACGCTATTATCATGTATGGATTATTAGATTGGTAAGCCCGTGCATGGTGGTATTGTGTATCTAGATATCAGCTCAATGTTAACTAGTATCTTCTCAATATTTCATTCACTACATACACCTTCTGATAACTTATTTCTGTGAGGTATCTCTGAATCGGCCCGCTTTACAATAAGTTGTCTCTGAATTGTCTGTTTCTTTGACATTGGAGTTTTTTCATATTGTCTCTGCAATATTCCTTCCTTTGCGTCAGTTTCTGAAGGTCTTGGTCCCATTCAGATCAATATTCCTTGTTTTACTAGAGATAGCATGAGAACTTTTTATTGATAACTTCATTTGTTATACCATATGCTCCCTGCTAATATAAGATGTCCTAGGCACTGGTCTATCAAAACTCTAGGCTGTCTCTAGGAGCGACAACAGGGCCAATCCCATGATTGTAGGGATCCCAGCTCCTCTTCCACCATCTATATAAGCTTGCCATTTCTCCTTGCAAGCTAGTCTCCAAGAATCTCCAAGAGCCTTCATAGCCTAAAGAATGTTGCAAGAGCTTTGGTGGTCCTCATAGTGCCAAATCAGTAGCAAGGAGATTGACGATTGAAGAGAGAGGCTTGTCCCCATTCCCAACAAGCTTTACCGAGACGTATTCCGCTGACGACCCGCCGAAGGAAGATTTAGCGTCAAATCCAAGTTGTATTTTCCTTTGTATTAATTAATGATAAGCGACTATTGGTTATGGTTCCACTCGTATTGTTCATTATGATCATGAGTTGTGTCCTCTCTGACTGATACATTATTGCATATATCAGGTTTTACGCTTGTGTTTGTCATGTTTCTTGTGTGTGTAGGTGTTCGATCGCAGCGAGCGAGAGGATTGTGATCTGCTGAAGCAAGGAAATGGGAGCGCCATCTTCCCTACGAACAACGGCGTTGGACTTGAGGTAGGCCTTCTTCGCAAGTTGGTTTATTGTAATTAGGAACCTACGCCTTAGAGTGATACAATTGTTACTAGATCTGATCTGGGCTAGTAGGGATCACCTCTGTCCGCAGAGGGGATTTACCTCCACAAAAAATTGGCGACTCCACTAGGGAGTTAACTTGTTGTTTGCTTTATAAACTACAGACGGAGCCTGAAGTTAATCAGATAGCCTTCGAAACGCTCTTGCTCTGCATTAGCGAAATTAGATGAATGCTACTTCAGTCAATCTCCGGTTTAGTTTATGAACTGAACAATTGGAGTATTGTCTTGTATTTCAGTCGATTCTTGACTTTACTTTCTTGATCAGCTCTTTTGGCTAGCTCTTTTCGTGAGTTTGGCTTTTGGTTTGAGCTCCAACATCACTGGTCTACTTCTTGGATTGCTTATTTTTATTTTTTCATAGCAAACTTGACTGACGCACTTAATAGCCTGACAGTCGCTCCAATTGGCACTAGTTTCCAGTTTACTATCCACGCCAATCCTGTCATGGCGCTAGTTTCAGCCTGACAGTCGCGCCAATGTTGTAAGGTGCTAGGGTTTGCTTGGTTTTGAGCTTTCTGAGCTTGATCTATGGTTTTGGCTTCTTTTTTTCGACTGCCTGAATGTTCTGAAGCCTTGTTTGACTGACTGTGACCTTCTTCCTTTGGTTGTTTGCCCGTTTCTATCGATTTTACATTTTAGCCCTAGGGCATCTAGGTGTTATTGTGCGTCGAGCCTCCCTTGGGAGTTTTTGGTTTCTATCTGTTCAGTCAACTTTGTGATTGATTCTCTGCATTTGTTTGGTGGTTGTCTATCATTTTATTGCATTATTTGAGTGATTGGCTTCTTCTTCATTCGAATTCCGCTTTGTCTCGCTTTGAGCCTAGATTACATGGTTCATTTGAGTCTTGGAGATTCTGCTTGAAGTGGTGAGTCTGGTCTTGGTTGGGATAAATTCTTTGTTTTTTCATTTTTGTGCGCCGTTGGCGCTTGTTGTCGTTAGCAACCCCTGCCAACTTCATCAGCACTGGTACCAGGGTTGCTCATGACAAGTCAATGCCCGCTGGCGCTAGCTGTCAATGACAAAGTCGGAAATCAATGACAAAGTCGTCAATTTCGTAGTGTATGAAAATTGAGATTTTTTCCTCAAATCCTTCGATACATGAGTCTTTCCTTCCTGGGTTTTTCACCGTATGATAGATTATATTTTCGCCTGCTTAAATGTCTTATTTCCATGATTGCTTGATGTAAAAGGGATCAATGCCTTGTTTTGATCTCATGCTTTGGAAGTCCTCTTTGTGTTTGACCTCATATGTCTTGTCGCCTTTTGAGGGATTTCATGAAAAAGTGTTTGAAACAACGATTGCATTCTTAGTGTTTGTTTACTTCTCTTTTGCATTCATCTTTCATTAAGGAGATTTCGTTCTTTTATTTTTCATCTCATAGTTTGCTTTTCGTTAAAATGCATTAGATCACATTGCATTGAAAAGTATTTTTTGAGATCCATCATTGAAATTAGATTACATTGTTTAATGATTGAAAGCTAAAAATCGCATTGAGTGCATTCTCTTTCATTAAAAGCATGCATTAAGTAGATTCTCATTTCATCAAAATGCATTGAGGCCTCATTTCATTTGAAAAGAAAAACAGGATTTTGCATAGATTACATTGCATTATTCACATCGTTGAATGTTTGAAATTACTTTTGGATAGTGAAAGTCATCTAGTTTGGAAAATTTATGTTTTCAGTATTGTTATTTGTTGCATCATTGTTTGAAGTTCTTCCCTTAACTAGATAACATTCATCAAATTGAAAGATTTCTTTTCTCATATAGCTGCATATAGGAGATTATCAGATGACATACAATAGGGCCTTGAAACCGAGACATAATTGAAGATCAACCATAAAATTTATTCAATTTACACTAAGGCAGCATTGGAACATTAACGAAATATTTAGAGGTCTAGGTTAGAGACATGTTCTGGCGTCATTAAACCTAGTAGCTGTCGTTCACCTTTTGGCTTTAGACAGCACTAGTACGTACTTGTGCTCCCCGTACCGTCGCTTATATAAAGGGAGACCCCACTAGGTTTCTATCCTTCATCCATAGGAAGCCGAGTCTACCACCCTATACCTGTGATACACGAGACACAGCATTCGGGGAGATTGCCTGCACGTACGTTTAGTCCTTGGTTGATTTCTCTTTCATTTTGAAACCAAGGTGTATATTGCAGTTCACGGTTATTTGGTACACCCTTTGCCTAGTATTCCTGAGCAGTCATTTTGATCTTATCTGACTCCTTAAATTTGAAAATATCACCAAGCGCTTGTCCTTTCACGCTTGCTTCAAAACTGAAAGAGATAGAGTCATCTTTCATCCGTTTCTCGACTCTTAAAACATGAAACAGTGAAGTTTCTAAGTTTCAATGTCATAAAATAAATCACCCACAATCACACGCCCTTTTAGAGTTTGCTTGTTGGTCGTTTGATTGTGTGCCTTGGTTTTTAGCCCATGTGCGGTTTTGAGTTGTTGATGGAAACTTTTCCAGAGTTCACCAACCAAGGAATCCCCTTCGATGGGAATCATGTTCATTTTCCTCCTTTTGGAAATGTTGGTGCTCCTTATATGGCAACATTGTCCCTTCCTGGGTTAACTGTTGGGTTGCCTGTTTGGTTTTTTTCAACCTCTGTGGTCCCAAATGTCTCAGCTACTGTTCAATCAGTTCCTCCGCCTAAACAACATCATGTTGATTCTAAGGTGGACCTCTCCCCTTCTTTTCCGGTTTTTGCGTCCTCCTCTTCTACTTCGCCTAGTGAAAGTCTGGATTCGAGTAACCAGGTGGCTAAGAAGAAGAAGAAGAAGAAGACAAAGAAGAAGAATTCTAATAAGCGAGAGGCTAAAAGTGCAGCTACTGCTTCTGAAACATCTCCTCTTGATAAACCTTCCAACCCTCCGCGGAAAGTCAAGTTCCCTTGCATGTTGTGCACAGGAGACCATCTTCTTCGAGACTGCCCTGGCATTCCCAAGGTGCTTGAAGCATGGTCCAAGGGTCGCCCGCCGTTGCCTTTGGCTTCCGGGAGTCATGTTGGGGGAACGTCTTCAACTAGTGTTGGTAAGGCTCTTAAGAAGCAGGGTAAGCTTACCAATCCCTGTAAGTTGTGTGGGGGGCACCATGCCATTCACCTTTGTCCGTATATGGATGAAGCCAAGAGAGTTTTGGACAACTCAACTGCTTCTGCACCGCGCCTTCCAGTTGGTTACAAGAATTTGTCTTTGAGTCCTCCACTAGTTGATCCTACAGTTGGTCAAGAGTCATCCTTGGTCAATCCCACTCCCCCGGAAATTCCCATTCAGGAATCTGATCCCGACCAACCATTGGTCGTGGGATCGGTCGAGCTAGCCCCGTCTACGGTGCACCAGGTCTTTTCCATTGAGAGTGGACCTTACACCCCTCAGGTTCTTCTTGTTTCTTCAGATTCTTCGGACTTGGAGAAAGATTCTCCTATCCCTATATCTCAAGAAGTTGCATCTCCGCCTCCCGTGATGGAGGTCCCAGAGGATACTCCTCCTGCCTTCGAGATGGAGGTTGTGGAGGATGCTCCTTCTTCTTCCGTAACACCAAGGGAAGACCATATCAGTTCGATGGTAGCCCCTCCGAGTAGTTTGGTTGCTTCCTTTGACTGGAGTCGATTTGCAGGATACCGCCTTCCATCTTATGTGCCTTTCGAGATCACATTACAGGCTTTTGGTCTAGTCATACCCAGCATCATTATAGATGAAGGAGCGTCTGTTAGTGTTCTATCCTCAACTACTTGGCAAGATTTTGGCTCGTCGCCGCTTGTGCCTGTTACGCAGAATCTGTTGGCATTTAACAGAAGAACGAGTCAACCGTTAGGGATCCTTCCAAGGTTACCTATTACTTTGGGAGGTAAAATCGTCCATATGAACGTGATGGTTGTTCCAGGCCCCTTGGATTTCAATCTGATTTTGGGGCGCGATTACACCTATGCCATGGGAGCTCTTATCTCCTCCCTTTTTCGTGTGGTCTATTTTCCACGTGAAGGACGGATCGTGACCATTGATCAACTTTTGTTCTTTGGTCCCGATGTGGCAACTAGCCCACCATCATCCCTTTCTGGTTTTTTTCCACCCGTTTTATTTGCCCCACCGCAGGTCAACTATGTGGCTACCTCCCCCGTGCCTGTACTCAGCGATAATGCCGTCATGCATAGTGTGCTGGGGGCATTGGGTCCTGACTTCCAAGATGTTTTCCTTCCATCAAATGGGCAACTCTTCGAAGCGATGAATTCTTGTTCATTATGATGAGGTCGGTCGAAGCACAGTTCGTTTTCTTGTGTTAAGCTCCTTAAAAAATGAAACAAGTTGGTTGGAGCATGGTTCCTTGTCTTGTGTCAAGCTCCTTAAAAAATGAAACAAGGTCGTTGGAGCAGAGTTCCTTGTCTTGTGTCAAGCTCCTTAAAAAATAAAACAAGGTTGTCGGAGCAGAGTTCCTTGTCTTGTGCCAAGCTCATTAAACCATGAAACAAGGTGTCCTAAGGATAGTTCTTTTAAAGTGTCAACCTCGTTAAAACAATGAAACACTTTCCTGTTCAATTCGAGTCTTTGATAAGTTCTCGTAAAATCCCAGTCGAGTCTTTCTCTTGATCTCGTAACTTGAACCTTCGCTCCATATGCCTTTCATATGGACTAAAGCTTGGGGGGCATGTACCTCGAATTGAGTCACCATGCTGGAGGCATGCTTACTATTTCAAGCATAGTTTATCTTTATTTCAAGCTTGTGTAAAAATGAAACCAACTTCAAGCAGAGTTTCTCGATTTCAAGCTTGTGTAAAAATGAAACCATTCCCATTTTACCTCTTGTGATCGTCATTTTATCAGCCTGTTTTTTCCAGATGAGCCTTCGTTTTTTCACTCCATCACCATTATTTGCCTGGCCGATTATATGCATTCACTTGGTTGTTTTACCCGTTCCTAAGGAACTGCTGCGATGAGTGGTCTTGTTAGCCAGCCTCTTAACCTTTACTTGTTCTGAGTAGTTCCACCATTACCGGAACCAGATGCTACCCTTTATACCACTCGTTCCTCCAGGAGGAGTCATCTTTCAGCTCTTTTCTGACTCTCTAAACATGAAAAGATTGCCGAGTCGCTTGTCGTTTTGATCTCATTAAATTGGTTGCGAAGCGATATCTACCCAGTATATGTTTACCCCTTTTTCAGGCTGGGATAGATTATTTACGAAAAAGGAATACCCTAGCCTATCGCGACTAGGAGGTTTTCTCAGACATATTTTTCTACCTTTTCAGATCTGAGGAACTATTTACGAAAAGGGACTGTCGGAGTTTACTTTTCCACTATCTTTTCAAACTCTCTAAACATGAAAAGACGTCGAGTTCTTCCTTTGTCAGACTCGTTAAACCCTGATGACATTGGATTCAGTCGTGATATTCGAGTTCCTCCTTCCTAGGGCTCGTTAAATGTACTAGGTTGGGTTTGTCTGAAGGACGAACTTATATGACAAGCATATGGTATCCTCTTCAAGCTTGTGTAAAAATAAAGAGGTACTCACCAGAAATGGTGGGGGGAAATGGAACCAGTACCATTGTTGTGTCGGCAGTATGTCACTCTTGAACATGGCACTTGTCTGCATCCGTGTTGGGTTGGGGACATATCATCTCATTATCTGCTTGCCTCTGTGGGTTTGGGTAATCCCTTTTGACCTCTCATCTACTCTTTGCCTTGTCATCATGACCTTTGATCTTTTGATGTCAAATACTGCCAAACTCACTGTCGCACCGCCATATGTTCAAGAGAAGTTGACCTCTGCAAAGTCTCAACCTTCCTGTGATTCTCATCTGATCCTGATTCACAAAGACATTATGTTCCTCTGTCTCGCGTTGATGATGTGGGAAACATTATGGCCTACCTTCGATCAATGTCACTTCCTGTCGACTTCAGCTCATTATCCAGGAAGCTGATATAGAGACTCCCTTCTGGTACCTTGGAGCCTGCATGCCTCAATGGCAGGTTCCTCGCGTTCGATGTGAGGTTTTCGTCATTGGCTTCCGATCGAGTGATTCTACGGATGTTCAATGCCAGCTCACTGATTCGCATGCCGTGGATTGTACCTAGAGTACCTTGAGGGCCATTGTCATCATTGGTGGTACCTCTCGCGTCTGTTAACAGCTTTCATCATTGGCTAGTAATCAGGCGATGTTATTGCATGTTCAACTTCAGCTCACTTATTCGCATGCTTGAACTTGTACTTTTTTCGGGTCGAGATAAAGCGCAAGACCCTGGATTTTGTCTGTTGGAATCCAAGCTGCGATTTTGTGGATTATTATGATTAGTTACATGACTCATTCACTGGATGGATGCAACCATACCTGATTCTATTTATCGATCCTCACTGGATGGCTGCGTCCATGCCTTGGATCTAGATTATTGTATACTCTGTTATGGATGGTTGCGCCCATACCACATATATATCATGTATTTGAGATATCAGTTGTACTTCTCTACGCAAGTTTTCCGACGGCAGTGTTTTCAGTTGGACACGTTCTTGTAAAGCATTTCACCCCTCTCTCTCTTTCGGGCCTCATGCTTTAGGGGGCATCTGTTACACAGCAATTTGTCACCGTCCCTGCAATTCCCCATCCCGCACATTGGAGGGCTTATTCTGTGACCTGTGAGCAATGACATGGTCTGAAAACACTTTCATGGCATTCCCCTAGACATGGACTTTCATTCCCCTGAAGACATCTCCTTGTGAAAAACCCAAAAAATAGCCTTTTCATCCTTGGCGCGACTACCCAGTGTTATACCCGCGCCAATGGGGAAATCTTCCAAAGAGGGCGCGCCAATTGGCACTCTGTCTCAAAGTCACACTCGTGCCAAGCTTAATAAAGGGTGTTTTTAAAAAATAAATGGCGGAAGATTGACTCCAACCAACTCCTGAACTGGTCTCTAAATTGAGTTGGGACGTTTGTCTCCGGATTTCCATGTAGAGGAAGTAGTTTTCCACCTCTCATGGAAGCTTCCTTGAGGATAGGGCCAATCCCATGATTGTAGGGATCCCAACTCCTCTTCCACCATCTATATAAGCTTGTCATTTCTCCTTGCAAGCTAGTCTCCAAGAATCTCCAAGAGCCTTCATAGCCTAAAGAATGTTGCAAGAGCTTTGGTAGTCCTCATAGTGCCAAATCAGTAGCAAGGAGATTGACGATCAAAGAGAAAGGTTTGTCCCCATTCCCGACAAGCTTTACCGAGACGTATTCCGCTGACGACCCACCGAAGGAAGATTCAACGTTAGAGCCCGGTTATATTTTCCTTTGTATTAATTAATGATAAGCGACTATTGGTTATGGTTCCACTCGTATTGTTCATTATGATCATGAGTTGTGTCCTCTCTGACTGATACATAATTGCATATATCGGGTTTTATGCTTGTGTTTGTCGTGTTTCTTGTGTGTGCAGGTGTTCGATCGCGGCGAGCGAGAGGATTGTGATCTGCTGAAGCAAGGAAACGGGAGCGCCATCTTCCCTACGAACAACAGTGTTGGACTTGAGGTAGGGCTTCTTCGCAAGTTGGTTTATTTTAATTATGAACCTGCACCTTAGCATGATACGATTGTTGCTAGACCCGATCTAGGCTAGTAGGGATCGCCTCTGTCCGCAGAGGGGATTTAACTCCACAACAGAAAGACTGAGAAATCCTAGTTTAAATTATTGTCTTTTTCCACCCCTTCAACACTTTTATTGTTCCATTCCATCATTTTATCTAAGATATCTTGTCATATAGATAACTTTCCCCTTGGACCACTCTTGAAATTGTTGCACAATTAAACCCTTTTATGACTCCATAGCCTAATGGAATAAAAACCAACGTCATATCTGTCCTATCAGCCAAATATTTTTCTAATTGCTTATACCTTCACCCCTTTGGAACTCTTTCATTTTAGGACTTTCCACACAATTAAAAATCATGCTAAACCATCTAAAACCAAACAAAAACCCTTGCTCTTAATAACTAGCCTAATATCACACATAAAAACCTTAAATATAAATTAATCTTTGCACTAATAGAGAGATCCCTCTCTGGATTCAGGAGGGCTAGATCCTAGAATTCCAAAGTGGTTCCAATGTCCTCCCCACAGCTTTAGTCTCACCAACCTGCTAGAATTACGGGGAGCTAACATTTCTGGTGACTCCACTAGGGATTTTTTAGTTAGTGAGAGTCTAAGTACACCTCAGGACTCCAGAAAGCCCTTGATTCAAGAACATTTGGTATATTAGCCAGTTGAGCCACCAGGCTAACATTTCTGGTGACTCCACTGGGGACTGAGTCAATATTCATTCTATAAAACCCCTTGAGTAAAAGTAGCCCTTTTCAAGCACTACCAAGAAAATGGTAATTATGATAGAACTTATTTGAATCAATGACAAACTAAGGAAACCTTATTATTCTCATAAGATCTTATATCAAACCTTGAAGGATCAGCTAGCTTAGCCATAAGAGTAGAATTTATTTGCTTCATCACCGTAGCTAAGCGTTGAAACATATTTAGGACACTCATAGAACCCATAGGATTGAAAAAACTCAGAAAACCCAAAAATATTTCAGATTGGTATTCAAATAAACATGGTGGTGGACCATAAAACCTTTTACCTCCAAAGGAGCTAAAAATTTCCACCTGGTGACTCCACAAATCCTAAACAGACCTTAAGACTCCACTGGGAAAACCCATTATCATCATGACATCATTAAAACTCAGTTAAAAATACTTTTAGGATTAAATTTTTCTTGTTTAAAAGATCAGTTAGCCTCTTAAAGATTGTCATATTTGGTTAAACTTTTCTTGTTTAGTTGGGTTTGAAAAACACAGCATAGTGGCTCCTAGAAAGATTTATACTAGAGCCTACCCTGACCCAAACCCTCCTGAAATAGTTGATAACCCTGAAATATTCCTTAGGAATTCTCTTGAGGTTAAATCTTCAACTGTTTTCAGATCACCCCATAGAGCTCATTCTATCCCTGAAAACCTTGTAACTCTACAAAATCCACAAATTGACTTAAGAGATCCATTTAGAACAATTTCACTTGAGGATTTAGATCAGTTAGATTCAGAGCCTTCGCTTTCATCCCAAGATATAAGTGAACATCCTGGTAGCAGAGAAACTACTCCACCTGATTTACATTTCATTCATAATTTTGGTTCCTCTCACCCTAGATCTACTCAACAATATATTGCTGGTCCATCCACATCTGTTCTTCATACATCCATTGTCCAAACCGCTACATTCCAGCCCATTTTCCCTCTTGTCAACCCACCACTTTTAAACCCCCCACTTTTTCCACAACCTCCTATCATGGCAACATGGTATGCTCCCCTAGTCCTTCCCTTACCTTTAGTCAATCTCCCACAAGACTATCAGTCCAAGATACCATTGTATGATGCTATTAATGCTACTACTTCTTCACAACATGTGGACAAAATGAATGACTACTTTGACAGAAATGAGATTGATGATGAAACTGTCAAACTTAGATTATTTGCTCAAAGTTTAGGAGGAGAAGTAAGAAAGTGGTTCAAAGACTTAACCCCTCACAGTATAAATGATCTCCAAGTCTTCCATCAATTATTCTTGAACAAATGGGAAGTCAGGAAGAAACCTCTCCAAATTCTTTCTGATTACAAGAATCTCCAAAGAAACACTGGGGAGAGTGTACAAGCTTATTGCACTAGGTTCAACAGTGTTTATAATGCCCTTCCCCCAGACTTAAAACCTCCACAAGGCTCAGCTTTAAACAATTTTCCTGAAGGATTTTATCCTGAAATGGCCTATCAGCTGAGAGAGAGGGATCCTTTGACTCTTGAAGATATGCAAAAAGGAGCTCTCGCTGTGGAAGTCAATTTAATGGAGAAAAGAGCAAGAATGAGGAACGAGAAGAAAGTTTCCTTTCGAGAGGAATCCACACCTTCCACATCTAGCTCAAATATGGATAGAATGATGGAGGAGCTGATGAAAAATATGAGCATACTTGAGAGAGCACAAGCAAGTCAAAACCAAACAGCTCCTCAAAATAGAAATCAAAACCAAAATCAGAATTTTAGGATAAACCAGCCTCAAAACAGACCAAGGGAGGATGATCAACATATTACTCATCCTTTTCATCAAAACTATGTAAGTGAGGTTGAAGAAACAATAGAACAAATAGAGGAAGATGACATAAATATGTTGGGAGTGGATAATGATGATTTTGAAGTTCATTACAATAGGAAACAAGGTTTATACACACCCTATGATGAAAAAAGAGCAGAAGATGAATATTACTACCAAGAAATGGAAAATGTCATCATAGAAACTCCAAAAGAGTATGATCTTAGAAGTAAAAGGAATTTGGAAACCCCCAACAACAAAACCTCTGAAAAATCTGCATAAAGCAGCACTGTAAATAAAACCAAAGTTACAAAGCAGAAAGATAAAACAATGGCTGTAAATTCTGATAAAAATAAAGAGAAAAGCACTCAAAACAATGAAAAACAGAGTGCATATCTTAGCAGCACTAGTACCTCAGCTAGTGCTCCTATTAAAACAATTCTAACCAATGTAAATAGAGAAAATCAGCAAGCTGATCTTGCTGATAAAATGGTGGTTAACAAAGCTGAAACAAACCTTGTAAGAAGCCAGCTACCTTTCAGTTTGGAGCAGGAAATTGCCAAGATAAATATCTTTGTTCCCCTTACTGAATTAGCCACCTAAAATGTGTATAGATCCCAAATTTTGAAGGCTTTTAACATAGAAGAGAATAATGACACTGTCAATCTTAACGATGACCAACCAGAACTCATATTTGGTCCTAATATTGAGGGTGGATATGAAGAAGGACCGATTCCTCCTTTTTATGTTAGTTTAAAGATTCATGAAAAAATTTTACATAACGCTATGCATGATTCAGGGGCCTCTCATAATTTAATGCCTAAAGCTGTAATGGAGAGCCTAGGCCTTGAAATCACCAGACCTTACAAAGATCTTTACTCCTTTGACTCAAGCAAAGTGAAATGTTTAGGATTAGTCAAAGACCTCTGTGTAAACTTAGCACAAATTCCAGCCAAGTGTTTAGTAATGGATATTGTTGTGGCTGATGTACGCCCAAAATATGGTATGCTGTTATCAAGATCTTGGGGAGCTAAGTTACAAGGAACTATGTAGATGGATATGACATACGCGACTATCCATGTTTTTAATCAAACAAGAAGACTTTACAGTGAGTCTCATATGCAATACATGGTTACTAGCCAAGAGAGACCGTAAAACTCTCCTCTTTATTATGTAAATACGGGCCTTGACTCGTTTATCCTTTTCAATGATGAAACATTCAATGAAAAAGTGACCTTAACTGAATTAATGGCAGATATAGAGGAGGAGGAAGACAACACAAAAGTGTCAAAACAGTTTGCTAAACCTGAAAACTACAGCAAACAAAACACAGGTCTAGCGCTACAAATCATTCATCCACTGCTTTTAAAACTTGAGAGTCAAGAAAGCAGTCCTCAGCACAATGAAGAGCCTGAGGAATTAAAATATATTCAACAAAGTGCCGATCTTCAAAAACAATCCGAAAGCACACTAGTTGAAGAGGATAGTAGTCAAACTGATGAACCCGAAACTAGTCCTCTTTGGAGTATGAACTTCGATGGGTCTTGCACTAAGAGCAATGCTAGTGCAGGCGTCTGAATACATAACACCGAAAATAATCACACTGAAGGCCATTCCTACAGATTAAATTTTCAGTGTTCGAATAACATAGCGGAATACAAATCCCTTCTTTTAGGCTTGCACTTGTTGAAGAAATTAGGAGCCAAGAAAATTAAAGTGCATGGGGATTCAGAGTTAATCATTAGGCAAGTAAATGGGGAATATAGTGCCAAACACCCCAGACTTAGAGCCTATAGGAACGATGTCATGGATTTTTTGAAAACTTTTGAGGAATCCCAACTTATTTTTATCCCAAGAGAAAAGAATATCCTTGCCCACAATTTAGCTTTCACTGTTAGGACATGCCTAACACCGTTTGAAACCAAACAATGCACAACTCGGATTAAATTCAAACTAGTTGTCCCTGATAACGAGAAATATTGGCAAGTGTTTGATGGAGACAAACAAATAGAAGACTTCCTGCAGTCCAGAAATGAATTTGAAATACCAAGTTCATATTTAGACTATGAAACAGACTATCCTAGTGAAGAAAATCTACTTGATGAAGAAGAAGAGTCTCCAGAGATGGCTGATGTAAATATGTTGTCTAACAAACTTCAAAACACAGCAAAAATTGTTGCAAAGTTAGAAACAGAAGACTTATAAATGTTGCAAACTAACAATCAAAGTTTGCCAAAGGGTCTGGTTCCTTTAGAAGAATTTTTCGATTTCAATGATGTGGCCAAGAAGCCAAATTTGGAACCTATTGAGACTAAGGTTGAAGAGTGTAATATAGGCAGTGAACTAAAACCAAAGATGATCAAACTGTTTAAGACTTTACCAGCTCACATCAAACTAAAATACATAGAGCTGTTTAAAGAATTTTCTAATGTTTTTGCGTGGAGTTATGAGGATCTGAAATCCTATGACACTGAAATAATTCAGCACAAGATACCTCTCAAGGAAAACCAAAATCCATTTAAGCAAAAACTGCGCAGAATAAACCCTGTTCATTTACCTTTGGTTGAGAAGGAAATCAAGAAAATGTATGAAGCTGGTATTATTGTCCCTATTAGATATTCAAAGTGGGTGTCTAATTTAGTGCCAGTTAGGAAGAAAAAAGGAGAGATAAAGCTTTGTATAGACTTTAGAAACTTAAACAAAGCCTCATTGAAAGACAACTACCCTTTACCCAAAATGGACCATATTTTACAAAGGGTAGTAGGGTCTAAAAGAATTTCTTTGCTTGATGGTTTCTCAGGGTACAATCAGATTTTAGTTCATCCTGATGATCAATTAAAGACAACCTTTACTACACCTTGGGGCACTTTCATGTATGTGAAAATGCCCTTTGGTTTGATGAATGCTGGTGCTACTTTTCAGAGAGCCATGGACATTTCATTCTCGAAAGAATTAGGCTACTTCATCATTATTTACCTTGATGATGTCACTTTTTTCTCCAAAACAGATTAAGAGCACTTAGAACACTTGAGAAAAGTATTCGAGAAATGCAGAAAATTTGGGATATCTTTAAATCCAAAGAAAACACTATTTGGTCTCCAAGAAGGTAAACTTCTTAGGCACATCATATCAGAATAAGGGATAAACATAGACCCAAAGAGGATTGAGGCCATATTGCAAATCACTCATCCTCGAAACATCAAGGAACTTCAATCCTTCATTGGAAAGATTAATTTCTTGAGAAGGTTCATACCCAACTTAGCTGAGCTCCTTAGAAACATTACAAACATGCTGAAAAAGGAACAAGGAGTTAAGTGGACCTTAGAAGCAAAGAAATATTTTGAGCTGGTAAAACAAGCATTAACCAAAACACCAGTTCTAATAAGTCCTGAATTTTTAAAATATTTTTACATTTTTTCATTTGCATCAGAACATACTATAGTTGTTGTCCTATTGCAGAAAAATCCACAGGGACAAGAGCAGCCCATTGCATTATTTAACAATGCATTGAGAGATGCTCCTCTGAAGTACAACATTATGGAAAAACAAGCTTTTGCCTTGGTCAAAGCTTTAAAAGACTTCAGAGTTTATATTTTTCACTCCCACATCATTGCCTTTGTCCCAAATTCAGTTGTGAAAGACATTCTAACACAGGACCCAGATGGAAAGAGAGGTAAGTGGATAGCTATGATACTTGAATATGATTTAGAAATCAAGCCCACTAAACTCATTAAAGGCCAAGAACTAGCTATATTAATGGCTGAATCAAATTTTGAAGTTCTTGATATAAATATGATAAATGCTTTAGATGAACAAAGGAATTGTCAACTCCCATTATTGAAGATCACTTTATGAATTCCTCTTGGTATGCTGATATTCTATATGTTTTGCTTAATTTGAATACACCTCTTGTTTTATCAAAAAAAAAGGCAAGGTTTTTAAAGTTAAAAGCTGTAAACTACTGCATTATAGATAAATGTATTTATTGGAAAAATGCAAGTGGGTTATTGCTTAAATGTTTTCCTGAGAATTATGTAGAGAAGGTTAAGCACGAGTTCCATGAAGGATAATGTGGAGGCCACCTCTACTGGAAGACAACAGCCAACAAAATCCTTAGAGCTGGTTACTATTGGCCCACCCTCTTTCTATATGTACACAAGATGATAATTGCCTATCATAAATGCCAACTTTTCAAAGGCAAAAGAAAATATCTTCCCTTAATTTTGCATCCAATCACTGTTGAAGCTCCTTTTCAACAGTGGGGTTTAGACTTCATAGGAGAAATCCATCCACCCTCATCTTCCCAACATAGATGGATACTCACTGCAACAGACTACTTTACCAAATGGATAGAAGCCATCCCTTCTAGGCAAGCCAATGATTCTGTCATCATAAAATTCATTGAGACTCATATCCTCTCTAGATTTGGCTGTCCTAGGAAGATCATCACTGATAATGCAGCTGCATTTGGATCCAAGAAGATGGTTGAATTCTGTCACAAATATTAGATAACATTGGGTCATTCTACTGCTGATTACCCTCAAGGTAATGGGTTGGTAGAATCCTCAAACAAAAGTTTGGTAAACATAATAAAGAAGTTGCTGGAGGAAAACAAGAAGTCTTGGCACACAAAGTTAGTACATGCACTATGGGCTGACAGATTAACACTTAAGAAATCAATTGGAATGTCACCCTACCAGCTTGTGTATGGAATAGATGCAATTTTTCCAACTAGCCTTGGTGTGCTAGTCATGAAGCTGATTCAAGAAGTGCAGTCTGAAGACAATGACATGATCAGAAGGATTAATCAGACTATACATCTTCAGCAAACTAGAGAGGAGGTCTACAACAAAGCATTACAAAAGCAAGAGAGCATCAAGAAGCTTTTTGATAGAAGGACAAAGGCCAGTAATTTTAATTTTGGTGACAAAGTGTTAAAGTGGGATTCAAGGAGAGAATACAAGGGCAAGCATGGGAAATTTGATAACTTATGGCTTGGCCCTTATCTCATTCATTCTACTGCTGGTAACAATGCCTATTTCTTGCAGGAATTGAATGGAGCTGAACTGTTTGAGGGTCCTATCAATGGCAGGATTCTCAAACATCATTTCTCTTGATCCTATCATGTTTGGAAGCCTTTTTATCTTTTTTATCATTATAAATATTTCATCCATCTTTGCATTCAAAGTTAGAAAAATCAAAAATACAAAAACAGTAAAAGATAGAAAAGAGGGCAGATTGTAAAAACAAGAAAGGTACAACCCCATACCAAAAAAAAAGAGAAACAAAGTCTGAAAGTGTGCAAGCTCAAATTCCACTCCTGAAAAAGACACTCCTAATTAGTCATACAACCTAATCATGACTAATTAGTTTTAAATTTACTGCTGATAGGTTAGTGAACTAGATTTTCCAAATAGCTTAATCTTGGTTTATCAATTAGGTAGATTAGGATAGAAAAATAAAGGTTCAAACAAACTCAAAATATGAACCTAAAGTTTCCAAAAGAACAATGGCTCTAATCTGTTTAAATCATGAGTCAAAGACAGAAGTGAACTGGTTCTAATAAGCCCAAAAATTGAACCAGATAACAAAGAAAAAACAGCTCAAACAAATTTAAAAACAGAGCTAAAGAAAAGAGAAGAATGTGCTTAAAACTTTCAGGTTTTAAGCCTTCACCATTTTGATTTAATTTTCTGTAAATAATAATCTATGTGCAACTTGTTTTTATGCCATAGATCAGTAGCAAGTTAGATTTTTCAATCCTGACTCATATGCTTTTAAATTTCTTGTTTCAGAATTTATAGAATAAAAATCTGTTAGACAGTCTAATCCTAACAGATAGTAGATTAGGTAGAGAAGCTTATGAACTCAACTGTTTAATTTGAGTTCATGAAGAAATAAGAAGTAGACTTAGATTAGTTTTTTTCTTTCAAAAGAACAAAATGTTTGTAAAAATAGTTTGTCAATCCAAATGCACTCTGAAAGAAGAAAAAAAGTTAGATCAATAGGATTGGATAGGTAGAAAGCTTGTTTAATAGAGTTCCATTGTTTTTCATGGCTGCTAATATTTTCAAAGCAAAAGAAGATCAGCAAAAGAAATAAAGTTGCAGTCCAAATGGATGAGGCATTGATCAGCCACCCAGAGAATACAAGTCTGAAGTTCTTAACACCTTCAAGAAAGTGTCATCCCCATGTGGAGCCACTATTAGCCACCTATAAAATTTTTCATATCAAATGGTGGCTAAATCATGTTTTAAGCCTTTAAGAAACAATTTTATGCCAAATTGTTAGTTCTTGAATTCTTATGAAGATATATTATCCTTTGATTAATCTTCACTGCTGTTTCCCTCATGAATTCTGAAAATATGTTGTTTTCCTTAAGAAAAGACTGCTAAAAACCCATTTTTCCCTTTTCATTTTATCCCTCTTTTCACTCATTATTCACCTTCATTTTATCCCCTTTTACCTCATAAAATTCCTCTATTTTTCCTCATTTCCCTTCTTCCCTTCATAAAAACCCCTTTGATTAGGTTTAAAACTCCTTTTTAAACCTTATCGAAACCCCCAAAATCCTTTGAAAATCCTTAAAAAATCATAAAAAACCCACTTTCACATTATAGGCCTAAGCCCCTTTTGGCTAAGCCCTAAACCACTTCTCCACCATGCGACCTGGCACCGGAACCAAGCGCTAAGGCCCTAGGCACTTATCGTAATCGGGGCATTCATGTGAAACACATTTCTTCTGTTACATTAGATCTTCGATTGCGATTGGCCCATTTTCTTTTAAAGAACCCCCGATTCCTCCGCTTTCCTTCACATAACCCGGAGCCTGCAATTGGGCGCTAAAACATATTAAAAAACCTTTCTGAAACCTTTTTTCCTTCATATTTCATGAAAAATCAACTTTTTGTTAAGTCCTGATGGTTCATTGGTTGAGCAAATTCCAACCGTTGATTTAAACCAATCAACGATCTACGGGATCTCGCATCGAACTTTTCCATTGGATGCGTTTAAATATTTTATTACCCCCCTCCGATTGGCAACCTTCCGATGGTTTCCCAGCCGTCGATTTGTTCCACCATACTCAGATCCGACGATCCCTGTTGCTCTGTCCCAAAGCCATCATACCCGCCTTCGGCATTCATAAGTAAATCTCCGTCGTCGATCTGGTCCTCAGATCAACGTTCTTTGTTCAATCGCATCGCAAATTTCATTTGTGCCTTTCCTCTCGCCTCACCGATCGTGATCTTCCGATTGCATCTGGGTCGTCCATACACTAATATCCGACAGTCCAGATCAATCCTCACATCCCTTTGTTATTTCTCAAATCCCGACAGTATAACCTCTTCGGAAAATCTCCGTCGTTGATCTCTGCAGATCAACGACCCGCATTAACCCAAATTCCGCCTGACCCTCGCCTCATATTTTATTCCATAAACCCCAAGATTAAATCTGATTCGTTGATCTGTTTCATCCAACGGTCCATATTTAACCCGATAGGCCCAACTCCTTTGGGTCCTACCCTTCCCAGATCAAATCTCCGTCGTTCATTCCCTGATCCAACGGTCAAGATTAAAACCACCTTGACCCTGCCCCACCTTTTATCGCCTGTGCATCTATTCTCCGTTGCGCTCTCCTCTCGACCGTCCGATCTAAGGCCCCAGATCTGATGGCCAGTGCGTGGTTTCGCATAATTTTGATTCCGAAGGTTAATGTTTTAAAATTACGTGATTTGGGTGGTTTTGAAAAGCCACGTGTCGTGCTCTAACGCATATCGCATTCAAAAAGGAAATATCACCTTTCCTCCTTTTCGTCGCACAAAACCAGCAGTTTCTTCAGCTGAAACCACCATTCCCATTCCCATTGCATTTTCTCGTAATAGATCTTCGTCGTTGATCTCTGAGATCTAACAGCTCATGTTTAATCTCGCCTTTTAGTTCATCGCCCTCCACCCATCCTCCAAAGGACTTCTTAAGTCATTCTCCATCGTTGATCTCTGTGGCCGATCTCATCCGACGGCCCAGGTTATTTCCGAAACCCCAAATTTCATTTTAACCCTTTGTTAACTCCGCCAAAGGTTTTCACCCTTTTCCTTTGAATTTTCTCCTATTTCGCTATAATCTGCCCCCCTCTACATTATATTATCCCAATCAATCTCGACCATTGATCTCTGCAGATCAATGGCCCAGACTTAATCTCCTGCACCATTGATCCACCGCCTCTCCTTATAACATCAGCAAAGTAATCCTTGCCATTATATGCTTTCATCCAACGACCACGATCCAACCAAAACCTCTGAAGCAGTCTGAACCCTTCCCCGCAGCATTTTTTCTAATTTTTCTTTCTTGTGCAGGTTTTAATGGTTTTTCAATTGTTTTAAAAGAAAATTGAAGGCCAGGGATGACGATCCCCCACGCATTTATTTTACGAAAGAGATCACTCTGCAGGGTTCCATACCATGTTTTATCGGTGCCTCATGAGCATTGACGCCATTATAAAACCTCTGTAATGCCTGCACATCAACAGGACACAGCAGAACTTAATCAAGCAAATAGTATTAGTGTGAAAGGATCTAGTCACAGCAGAGATGAAGAATTGAAGATTTTTTAACGCAGTTTTGAGGGATTACGACCTAAATTGACTATCAAAAGCCTAATCCACTCAATTAAACACAGTTTGAAGAACAAAAGATAGGAATTAGGTCTAATTAAGCCTAACACACAGAATTAAAACAAATTAACAGTGTTTAAAGAAAAACAATAATATATATCAGTCCGAGAAGCCTCCATTGCCACATCAGAGGCTAATTGAATCCTCTCAGCTACCAAAAGCCACCTGCAGCCTCAAAGCATTCAAAAGAGGCCTAGTTATTGCCAGAACATAATATATTCGCCTAAAGACAGCTAAACAGTTATTTCGAATCAGAGAAACTAATTTAAACTGTCAGCAGAGTTATTACAAAGATGAGAAAGAATTTTAAAGTCAACAAACTCTGTTAAGAAGATCAAACACTTCATGCAAACCCATTAATGTAGAGGAAATATCTAAAATCTTCTCCATTGAGCCCATCAAAGGCCGAGAAGCATTAAACTGTATTAATTGAACTATATATATTTTCTCTCATCCACCTCCTCATTTTCTTATAAAATCTTATTGAGGAGCACATTGTAAAGGGTTGGTTGCTGAACTTTGATATAATACTTGTGCTCGAAACTTTCTACATGTAAATAGTGTTCAGAGGCTCTTGAAGCTCTGTTTGTGATCAAATAAGTTAGGCTGAGAAGAGAAGATGATTGTTGTATTGAAACATTGGACTTGAAGAATGTAACTGGATTGACATCAATATACATGCTGATTCTTGGGATCCTGGTCTATATCATTGGTGAAGTGCTTCTTTCTGTGTTATTGTTTTCCTTTCATGTATGCCATTTCGTCCACTTATTCTCTGATAAAGAACAACAAGCATAGAGTTAGGATTTACTATTTACAGTACCCTTCTCTGATTGATAAGCTTTATCTCAATGTTTTCCTCCAAATTCTGTGTTTAAGAATGACTTAAGTTAAGTGTAAACATTATCAAGGAATGTTGTTTTGTCCCTGTCTTGATGTGAAAAACTTGAAAGGAAGTTCCTGAATGATATTTTCATTATATTCTTAGTAGAGTTTGACTAGAAAATTTTATGGTTTGCCCTATCTTCTAGTTTCTTTCTCCAAAGGTAGTTCTGAAATTTTCCCTAAGAGTATGCTGAAAGTAGTTTAGATTTAAAAGTATCTTATCTTATCTTAGGCTGCACTTTTTTTTTTATCTGTTTTCATGCCTTCTGAAAGTAATTATGTGGATTACTGGATTGTTTGTCTAATAAGTTAGCTTTAATACAAGCTTGTCCAAATAATTCTATGGTTAGCCCTGTCCTTTGGTTGGTTTTAAACAGTTACTTAAAAGGCTTTTCTTGTTTGGAAATACTGATAAATCCTAGTTGATATTATTGTCTTTTTCCACCCCTTCAACACTTTTACTGTTCCATTCCATCATTTTATCTAAGAGATCTTGTCATACAGATGACTTGCCCCTTGGACCACTCTTGAAATTGTTGCACAATTAAACCCTTTTATGACTCCATATCCCAATGGACTAAAAACCAGCATCATATCTGTCCTATCAGCCAAATCTTGTTCTGATTGCTTATAACTTCACCCCTTTGGAACTCTTTCATTTTAGGACTTTCCACACAATTAAAAATCATGCTCAACCATCCAAAACCAAATAAAAACCCTTGCTCTTAATAACTAGCCTAATATCACACATAAAAACCTTAAAGATAAATTAATATTTGCACTAATAGAGAGATCCCTCTCTGGATTCAAGAGGGCTAGATCCTAGAATCCCAAAGTGGTTCCAATGTACTCCCCACAGCTTTAGTCTCACCAATCTGCTAGAATTACAGGGAGCTAACAAAATGAATGCATCTAGTGCAAGTAATGAAATATAATTAGAAATCAAAATCTACACTAAAATCAATTCATCTAGTGAGAGCAATCAAAGAGGATTAGAAATCACCATCTACACTGAAGTCAATGCATCTATTGTAAGAAATCTTCTTCCCTCTCTTCCCCCTCCAAGTATATCTATATGTCCATCCATCTCTCCTTATTTTTCTCTTTATCTCACCCCCACAAACACACACTCTCACTCCATATTTATCAATCTCTTTGTTCCTCCCTCCCTGTCTCCATCTATCTCTTCTTTCTCTTCACCTTACATATATATCTCTATCTCCCTTTATCTCTCTATATCAACCCCCAAAAATACACTCTCTTTCTCCAATCTATTTATCTATCACTCCCTCTTCCTCTCCCTCCCTCTCTCTCTCTTCCCCTTCCCTCCCTCTCCCCCACTTCTATCTCTCGTCCCTCCTTCCATCCTCTCTCGCTCACCCTCCATCTTCCTTCTCACTCCTTGTCTCTCTCTCTCCAACTTTCAATCTCTATGTATTTCTTCTTACCTTCCTCCCTCTCCCCATCCACCTCCATCTCTCTTTCCCTACTTTTCTCCACTCTCCCTCTTCCTTTCTCTCTCTCCTCTCTCTCTCTGTGTCTCTCTTCACCTACTAACTTTGTCACTATATGCTTCTCTCTTTCCTTCTCTCCCCCATTCTCTCCATCTCTTATTCTTTGTCTCTTTATCTCACCCCCAAACATACACACTCACTCTCCATCTCTCCCTTGTCACTCCTTCTTTCTCTCTCCCCTTGTCACTCTATATGTCTTTCTTCTTTCCTCCCTCTCTCCCCATCCAGCTCCATCTCTCTTCCATCCCTCTCTCACCCTCCAACTCTATCTCTCTATCCCTCCCTCTCTCCCCATCCACCTCCATCTCTCTTCCCCCATCACTCATTCTCTCTCTCTCTCTCTTTCCCCTACAATCCTCTATATTCCCCCATCACTCTCTTCCTCTCTCTCAAGTCATATCTCTCATTTTATCACCTGCCTCCCTCTATATTCAACCCCCTCCTCCCCCCGCTCTCTCTATATATATCTATCTCTTCCCTCATCACTCTATATATCTATCCAAATATGTTATTATATCCCTCTCTTTCTTGTTGTCTCTCCTTCTCTCCCCCCTTGTCTCCATCACTCCTCCTATGTACCTTTATCTCGCCCCTAAACATACACTCTCTCTCTCCATCTCTCCCTTGTCACTCCATCTCTCTCCACTTCTCACTCTATATGTCTTTCTTCTTCTCTCCCCCTCCAACTTCATATCTCTCTCTCTCTCTCTCTCTCTCTCTCTCTCTCTCTCTCTCCAATCCTTTCTCCTTCTCCCTCGATCTCTCCTTCTCTCTCTCTCCCACCTCCATCTTTATGTCTCCCTCTCCCTCTCTCACCCTTCTCTACCTCTCTCACTCCTCTCTCCCCCCCTCTCTCTCTTCATTCCTCCTCTCCCCTCTACTTCAGTTTATCTCCATCTCTCCCTTGACACTCTCTCTATTTCTCCACCTCTATCATATGTCTTTGTTCTTCCCTCCCATATATATCTAGAGTTTATATATATATAATTTAATATTGTATTAGTATAAAGTTATTAAATTTAATAAGTTTTAATATTAATGTTAGGGTTAATAATGTTTTTTTTTGCATGGTATTATTAGTAATTTGGTTCATGGTATTGATAATAATTTTCCCCATGGTATTTGGTCCATAGGCTTCACCTAAATAAAACTTCTTTTTGAGTTTTTGTAAATATAAAAAAGTTTATGGAGTAAATATAAAAGGGAGCTTTATTTATTTACCATACTTCTAGTTTATTTATATTTTTATTTATTTACCATACTTTCATAGTAAAGATAAAAAGAAGTTGTATTTATTTACCATACCTCTGTTTTATTTATATTTTTATTTATTTACCATATCTCTTTTTTGAGTTTTCTTAAAACTCTTCATATTTTAAATTTATATTGTTTAAATTTATTTTTAATTGTTTAGTTATATCACATGCAAGTAATTTTAAAGCCTACATTATTTATATTTTATTTATATAAAAAAAAAAAAATATTTTATTTTATTTTGGCTTTCGATATAATTACACATTGAGGTCATACTGGGCTATATAATGCGCCTCTCATCCCAACCAGAATTGAATTGTGAGGGGATTCCACACAGTAAGCGGTTGTCAACCTAGGTGTGCCCCAATTGTTTTGGGGCTGCCATGTAATAAAAACGTTTTTGGGAAATCACTATTGTCGGGACCCCCCCTCACCCCATCTTATCAAGAAACTTTTGAACGAGGCGGTCCGCAATGATTAGTGATCGTCGATTTACCTTGGATGCATTACCCACTATTGGAAACTACAAACAATTTAATTTTATGTTGGCTTATATAATACTTGGCAGATTTATCCCACATTGAACAAGAAAATAGCTTTATCGGTGTTTATATACACTAATAAGATTTTTTTATTTCTATTATTTTGCATGCATATATGTCCTGTGTGGGCTCCTCTCATGGTGCGTTGAGCTAGCTTGAGTTGGAGGATGAGCGTTGCCTGACTTGGCTTTGTATATTGGACTTTGACTTGTGGTGCTTATTGCTTGAAAAAGCTACAACACTTATGAAGTAAGGCATTGTTTAATTTTATTAAATTAAATAAATAATTTTATAATATTTGTAGTTTTTATTTGACAAGAAAAAGCTACAACACTTATGAAGGAAGGCATTAAACAAGTTTAATAGAAGTTGAGGAAAATATACCTTTCTCTAGATCCAATGGTTAAGAAAGAAATAAATAACATGAATAGAAAGAATTATTTTCAAAAATAAATAAGGTGATTGATAAAGCATTATTTCTCATGATCTTGAACTATAACCAAGATTTCATTCTCTACACTTTCGCTTTAGAAGGATCATATGTTGCAGTCTTGACTCAAAAATATTTAGAGGATAATGAATTTCCAATCACTTTCATGAGTTCGGGACTTCAAGGATTGGAGCTCTGATATCTAGAAGTTGATAAACAAGCCTTCACAGTCTTTAGAGAAATAAAGTATTTATGACTTTATCTTCTCAAATCAAACACCAAAGTGATCATTCCCTATCTTGCAGTTAGGAATTTTCTTATTCAAAAGTACCTAGGGGGCAAAGGGTGCACTAGATGGCTTTATCACAAGAATATGACTTAGAAATAAAACTTGCCAAGATTTTCAAAGGACAAGGTTTATCAAAGTTATCGACAAAAAATGAAAATTGATAGACTGTTGATGAAGGATGGGAAAATGTAGCATCCCTAATTGAAAAAGAAAACCACTATGTCCTTGCCTTAACTAACTCTTGGTATAATGAACTCAAATATTATCTTACTCATGATTTAGCTCCTATCCACCTCAATCCTACATAAAAAGGGACCTTAAGCTTAAAAGAGGCCTCATGTTAATTGGTCAATGGAATCCTTTTTTACCAAAATTTCCTACTTAGATGCTTAGAGAAGTCGATTCCAAAAAAGGTTCTAAAGGATTTACATGGAAGCCCCATTGGGGAAAATTTCGGGGGAGATACTATAGTCAATAAAGTCCTTTGTTCCAGTTACTACTATCCAACTTTGTTCAAAGACATTCACTCCCATGCACACACTGATACAAGTTGTTCCAGAAGGTTGTGAGACATGAAAGAAAATATACACTCTCTCTTCAACTAGTAGAAGTGGAAAGACCCATCCAACAGTGGGGATTAAATATAATCATGGAGATAACACCTAATTATTCACAAAAACATAAATACATTCTTACTGCCATGGACTACTTCACAAGATGTATTTAAGGCATGTCTCTCAAGAGAGTAGATGAAAATCAAGGGATATATTTCCTTGCTCAAAACATTATCACCGGGTTTGGGATTCCAAACTCATTAGTATTTGACATTCCTTCTTTTCTTCTTTAAATCTTGTTGAATTTGCATTATAAAATGGAATAAGAATGAAATAATTAGCCAATTACTCCCCATAAGGGAATGGTATAGCTAGGTCATTCAAACAAAAATATGGTGAATATACTTCAAAATACTATAGCACAACATCAAAGGAATTGGATAATATGCTTCCATACACTTTCTAGGTGGATAGTCACTCTGACAGCCTCCATCAGTAACTCCCCATTTTTCTTTGTTTACAATCAAGGATCCATCTAACCTTTTACCATCTTCTTGCCATCCCTACAACTCGCTCAATTCGCTCAGAGAATCCAATCCCATATCATGCAACATTGCATTGAAACACTACTTAAATTGGAATAAGAGTGTCAAAATTACATGCATCGAATCCATGGGCACCAAACCATAGTAAAGTGTTGGTTCAACAAAAAATTATTTAGGAAATAAAAGGTTTAAAGTAGAAGACTTAGTCTTGAAATCGGACAAGGCTAAAGAGTCGAAAGGGAAATGTGCCAAATTTCAAAGCCTCTAGCTTGGACCATTTTTTATTAAATAGCAATTTGGTCCTAACACTTTGATACTCAAATCCTTGGATGGGAGGTCATAGGATCTCCCTATCAATGGCCAAATATTAAGCATTACTTCACCTGGCCATATGTGTGGCCTTGTAGTCCTATTCATAGTAGGTTGCCTTTTCTTTTTCTATTATTGTGTTGGGGCCTTCTTTTTTTTAAATGAAACAGTTCTGAGTTGTGGAGAACAGGTGGCGGAGTGCAACCAAAGTAGACAGGGAGTTGTCACAGTTGCGAAAAGCTGGAGAATAGGTGGTGCGACAATTGCGGAAAACCAGCACATATGGCAGGAATTGGGGACAAGGACAGGTAGCGGAACTCCCAGTGATCAGGAAGAAGCGGCAAATAGAAAAGCAGGAAAAGAGGAAAGACTGACAGTCACATTGGAAAAATAACAAATAGGAAATCAGCTAGCGTAGGTGAAAGGTTAGTCCAGCAGAGGGCTGAGGAAGAGAGCCGCAGGAGAGCTCTGTTCTGTCGTTGTTGTATTGTATCTCTCTATAATAGACTCTGCAGAATAATATAGCTGTTTGTTATTGATAATGAAATATAGCTCTACCTATGTCTGATGTTCTGAGTTCTGTGTTAATCAGTTGGTTTTTGTGAATGTATGCCCTATTTTAAATTTTAATTCTACATCCTGAATATGCTTAATGAGTGATATCTTGTGCAAAGTAGTAATATTTGTTTGCTATTCCAAGAACCTTCTGTTTTTCTTTATAGTTGTGATCGGTCGATACTTGATCTGTTCCTAACCTTACTAAGGTAACGGTATGCCTCGGGTGAGACGCTCTACTCCTCGAAGTAGGGTGAAAATGTCGGTGTTGTGCTAGACTATTGTGGAAACCTTGTTGGCCTCTCTTTTATCTCGGCTGCAACTAACACCCTTACGAGCGGAGCTGGACACGAGGGTAAAGGGCTTCAATCGGGTAATTCAAACTCTCCCAAGTGCTTCCCCTGTGTTTCCTTATTTTTCAGAGTTTCAGTCCTCAAGTTCTGCATCACCTTCCATGGTTGCACCTATCATCATTTCCCTACCGTCCGCCATGTTTAATTCACCCCAGCAACTACAATAGTTCCAATCTGAAAGATTAAGGCACCTAAATCACTTGTAGCTACCCCTAAGACCAAGAAAGCAAGAATCATGGTGCCTAGGAAAATAGTTGATCTCACTGAGGAAGATCACACACAACCTATGGATACGGGAGTACCAATTCAAGAGGAGCCAGAGGTGGCCACCCAAGTCACCTCCGAGCTACCTGTGTTCAATCCATTTTTGATTTTGAATATCCAAACCTCATCTCCACCCCACACTCATACCTCTTCACCTCGCACTCACCATTCATCACCTCATACTTCATTCACTTCCAAGGACCATTCCACCCACACTCCATCCACATGAGAAACCATTTCAAACCCAGTAAAGGTACAAAAAAAAAAAAATGGGGGCACCTAGGCAGAAGTTAACTCGAGTACGGTTATGGTACATGAGGTTAACCAACCTCTGGCAGAACAGGGCACTTTCCTGGACCTATTAGTTCGAGGGGGTCTTTTACCGCAGACACAACGCCCTCGCCAAAGGATCTGAACCCTTTTCAGTAGGAAAATTTAATACTACAACAAATTCAACCAAACACAAGTATGAATAACCCAGGGAGTCAGTTGCCACAACAGAACCAACCCACATCACCACATGAGCACTCAGCCAGATCAATAGCCAGCGGTCACCACCTCAGAGAGAGACCGCCAAACATATGTCTGGTGCTGAGAGTATGCAGACCTGGGGCACAAAACAACTGTACAACTTCATCCAGCGTGCGACACATCAAGCAGAAGGACTGCACAATGACCTCCAGTAGAGGTTCGAACAACAAAAACTATAGATCAGTGTGCTTATTGAAGAGCGCAACCAGTTAAAGGGAGAGAAGGAAAGTATACAAGAACAACTGGAAAAGGTAACTGATATTTTCAAAGATCTCTGGCCAACAATAATGACCTAAGGATGACAAGACGCCGGAAGACATATCGGCTTGCTCCATAGTCGAACGGTCTGTCCTGTGAAGATAACTTGTGCATATCTCAGCAAGGAAAACCAAGAGCTTAAAGAAGCGCTCGTGACAAGACTAGCGCTACCAGATCCTACTGTTATTTATGCCAAGAAGTGACCAAAAAGCAGAAATAGGAAACCGGAATGCAGGAAACCCTGGGGACAATGGTAAGGGAGGCTTACAACCTCCTGAAGCATTTACACGAGTGTTCTAACTCATTGCCTATGAAAGCCCAACCAATATCAACACAACTACAACAGATTTCACAAGAAATAAAGGAAGCCAGGATCCTGTCAGCATAACCCAGTTATACAATCAAGAAAAGGCACTAGAGACCACAATACAGAAGATACAGGAGCATTATGCTGCCACAAAGGAGGTCCTCAGAGAACTGAGGCAACCAGTCAAGCATACTGTAGAGGCAATACAGTAGATGGTCGCTGAGACCAAAATCAAAATTAAATATGTATTTAGCAAACTACCGCCCGTTGCAGGAGAAACTGAGGCTGAACGAGTTGCCACAAAACTGACAAGCTCATTAAGGAATGGAAACAGGGAATTAATGACTTTGCCGAAATCAAATCTTTAGCATTGGCAAAGGTTATCGATTCAGGGCCTTTGTTTAGACAGAGCGAGGAAACAGAGAAGACAGGGCCAGCCACAGAGGCAGACAAAACCAATGGAAACCGAAGTAGCAGAAAAGGATTGACTCGGGATGAGTCAATAGCATGTGGTCGGGGCCTGTTGGGGCCTTTGTTTTCAAAATGAAACAGTTTTGAGTTGCGGAGAACAGGTGGTGGAGCACAACCACGGTAGACAGTAAGTTGTCACGGTTGCGGAGAGTTGGAGAATAGGTGGCACGACAGTTGCGGAAAACCAGCACAGATGGCAGGAATGGGCGACAAGGATAGGCAGCAAAACTCCTAGTGATCAGGAAGAAACAACAAACAATAAAGCAGGAAAAGAGGAAAGACTTATAGTCACATTGGCGAAAGAAAAATTAGGCAATCAACCAGCATAGACGGAAGGTTAGTCTAGTAGAGGGCTGAGGAAGAGAGCCGCAGGAGAGCTCTATTCTGTCGTTGTTGTACTGTATCTCTCTGTAACAGACTCTGCTGAGTAATGTAGTTTTTTTTTATTGATAATGAAATCTAGCTCTACCTATGTCTAATGTTTTGAGTTCCGTGCTAATTAGTTGGTTGTTGTGAATGTATGGCCTATTTTAAATTTTAATTCTGCATCCTGAATATGCTTAATGAGTGATATCTAGTGCAAAGTAGTAAGATTTGTTTGCTATTCCAAGTACCTTATGTTTTGCTTTATAGTTGTGATCGGTTGATACTTGATCTATTCCTAACCTTACTAAGGTCACGACACGCCTCGGGTGAGACGCTCTGCTCCTCAAAGTAGGGTGAAAATTTCGGCGTTGTGCTAGACTACTGCGGAAACCTTGTTGGCCTCTCTTTTGAACCTGGGTCTTGCTCAGAGACCTTCTTTCTCGCCAACATATTGTAAATATAGTATTTCTCCTAAGATATTTCTCCAATAAGTTACATCAATGGACCCTTCTATGGGACAAGGATTGACATTAAAAGGATCTCTTGTTGGTGGAACTCATCACACAATCCTGATTAATATTATGGATAATACCTAAAGGGAAATATTTACTATTGAGACAAGTCCTAAAAATCTCACCTTGTTTGGTGGAACTCTCATCTACTCTTACAACAAGGCTAATGTGTCATTGAAACCCTTCATGTCTCATCTGGGAACCTATAATACCCCTACCTAACCCTAGTGATATAAATATATGTACATTTGATATTTAGGTTGGTGAGTCGGAAAAGTGTGAATGATAGGATGGTGAGCCGAGGCTATTTTTGGGGCCTATGTTCCCATCTATATATGTATATATGTTTTTGGGATAGTGTGTATGTGATTATATGCCTTTATAGGTTGTGAGGCCGGGGAGCCTAGAATTGTAAACATGATGTAAACCTTGTATATGTAGTACTAAAATAAATGGTTGGTTGTAAACCCACTACACTGATAAGAGTATGGGGGGTGGAATTCCATGTAAAAGGGAACCAGTTCTAATATGTTTCAATGAAAAATTCACTAAGGCCCATGTGGCTTTAGAGAGTGCCACATGGAAGGAGAGAGCCATGCATATAAAAATGGTATGTTTTCATGTGAGGGCATTCATGCAAGTTGTTCATTTTGGGGAGTTATATAGTTTTGATTATGGTTTTCAAGCTTCTGTGGTTATCGCTTATTGAAGAAATCTCCGGATTTTCCACAGTGTTATAAAAAAAATTTCGGCATTTCGAATCCCAATGGAGATCCATCTTCAGGACGAGAGTTGAATTGAAGAATGAAATAATGTCGAAAGGACAAGGTTTATATATAGTGAAAAATGTGATGAAAAGAGCTGACATGAACTTAATTAATTAACTCTATTAAATTATTCAATTTATTTAATAAATTCTATTATTTTGAATTCTATTTTAATAAATACATTTTAATAAATTTATTTTATTAATTATAATAAATTAATTAATATAATAAATTGTTATAATATATTATTATAAATTAATTTATCATATTTATATTTATAATAAATTTTTATAATTAATTTATTATATTTATATTTATAATAAATTTATTTATAAAAATTTTAAAGTTATAAAACTAACCTCTATTAATTAGTTTAATAACAATAATAATTTATTTAATTATATAATAAATGATAATAAAAGTTAATAAAATTGGATAGTTTTTTATATGAAAATTCTTCTAAATTTTTTTATTACGTGAATTATTTTTAAGTGAATTACTAAAAAAAATTAAAATATAGAATCATTAACAAAATAAAAAAATATTAATTCATAAAATTAATAATTAATAAAAATAAATAATTTAATTAATATTAACATTTATATATTTAATCTCCCGGATGCGGGTGTAGAAATTTTGGAGGAGGACAGCAAGCCCAACATGCGCCACATGGCCATGCATGGGCTTTGTCCGGCTGCATTTAAAACAGTCAGCGGCTCACCTCCTTCTGCCTTTAATGCGCTTAGATTGAATTGTCGTTCTGCTCTCCACATAATGGCTTCGCGTTTCACTATTCCTCCATTGCCCTCCTGCTATATCTTCCCCTCTGCGATCTCAGAGCCGAGCTCTCAAATGCACAAAGGGAGGCGGTGCAGCCTCCATTGATGCATTACGCTTTCTCCTGACCTCCATTTCACTCACAAACTTTATTGCAGCCTCACTTTTGCTCCTCCGCCTCAGGAATTCAATCCCTCTGCTCGCTTTGTCACCCCGCCTTTGCTAACCTGCCTCCCAAAATATTACGACTGCTCCAACATGGCTAGACGACACAGAATGCATTGTCTCCGAGGCAGTGGTTGGGGTTAGGTGTCTCGTCCCCCTCTTTCCATTCACTCAGCGTCTCTTTCTCCGCCTCCTGACGAGTATTCTGCCCATTATCCTTCCACTCGTTGAGGGAGAGGTAGAGGTCAAGCTTCTCGACCGCCTCTTGTTGTTCATCCTGAACCATGCACCTTGCTTCTTGAAGAAAATCCTGTCCAGCGCCACTCCATAGGCTGAGGCAGAGGATGAGGCTGGGCTTCTCATCCTCCGCAGTCCTTTCACTTGGAGCCACACCCACTGCTGCCTGAGGAGAATTCCGCACAATTTCATTACAACTATGCTCTGGACAGACCTCGTCTTACTGCCACCATCACCATCAGTTTCCAGGAAGAAGGCTCTTTTTTCTGCAAAACGCAACACCAGGAAGAGACATAGAAAATCAACCATTGCCATAGTGCCTCCGTAGCTCTTGAGGAAGTTCGAGGCCCTACCTGCTAAGCCCGCTGCCAATTCCTCCAGCAGAAATGGTAGCAGCAGCAAAGGAGGTGGGAGTCCAGAATGGTCGGGTGAAGATTGCAGGAAGGGCAGTGCTAGCATAATTCTCACCGCTACAACACCTGAACCAACTGCCCATCGAGCGACGCATGCAGATGACTCCTCCGACGAGTACAGGTGCCTCATTGAGGAGGAACCACCGCCTCAAAAAAATGACACCTAGCATGGAGAGGTCTTATTTTACTGCTATGTTTATTTTCTATGTTAAAATGTCTTTCCAGAACTTTTTCTCAACTTTTAAGTTTCTTTTGTCTGAAGTTTTTCCCCTTTGAGGGTAGTTGTATCATGACCGATTTCCCCATTTAGGGCGGTCATTATCTTGTTTTTTTTTTACTTATAATGCCTCTAGAATTGGCTAGTACAACAATTCCAGAGGCCCGACTCATCCTGTATATTATGTTACATTAATAGAATTTAGTCCAACTTAGAAAAAAAACATTTATATATTTAATCAATAAATGTTAATAAAAATCACTTATTATTTATAATTATTATATATTCATTTTAATAATCAATATTTATTTAATTAAATATTAAAAAAAATTAATCAATCCTAATTAACCTAATATTAACAATGATCGTTATTGAATCTAAATATTTTAATTTTTATTTCATTTTAATAGTAACTTTATATACTGATGATAATTATTAATTAATTAATTCTTATTTTTTAAAATCAAAATTAATTAATAAAGATAATATTTAAAAGTAAATAACCTAATTAGTGTTGCAGCTACCAAACTCTAAAAATTTTCAGAAGAGAAGCAAACCTGTGATGCTATACCTGGGTAGAAGACAAACTCTAAGTGCACATTTATCGAATTAGAGGCCACCAACTATCACTGATC
Source organism: Pinus albicaulis (assembly GCA_034641835.2). Taxonomy (NCBI): domain Eukaryota; kingdom Viridiplantae; phylum Streptophyta; class Pinopsida; order Pinales; family Pinaceae; genus Pinus; species Pinus albicaulis. The sequence continues at coordinate 1,003,000,441 of CM076579.1, forward strand.
TCGAATCCTCCATCCCTGTTAATGTTATGCGGGTGCGTCATAATCTCAAGTGCTTCTCTAATTTTTCTCCTTCGATAGTGCTCTTCCCTAGCAATGATCTTAGCATCTTCAAGCCGTAAGTGATGCTTAGTTCTCAAGGAATGCTCAGCAAGGGCCGAGGTGCAAGATCGTTCATGTTTAATATCGGCACCATGCTCCTTAAGACGTTTTTGAAGAGAGCGCCCAGTTTCACCAATATAACTCTTCCCGCATGAACATTCAATCTTGTAAACACCTTTAAGTTGCTCATGACTAATACTATCTTTAACAAACCTAATTTTTTGTATTATGGTTCCTGCTGCTTAAAATTGCGCAAAAATGTCATTTCTTCTTAAAACCTTGGCTATATTATCTGTCACACATTTAATATATGGTAGAAAAACCCTACCACAACTTTCTTGAGGTCCTTGGTGCTTTTTGGATATAACTGAACCTTCAGCTCTTTTTATGGCTTTCCTATTCTCTCTCTCTTTATATCCCAAACCCTTAAATACAGATGTCGGCTGAGTGATTTCCTCTTTCAAATGCTCCTCATCGGATATCCTCAAGGCTCTTACAACAAGAGTATTAAGGACCCCAAATTTCTGAGTAGGATGATGGTAAGACTCAGAATGAAGGTAGCTGTCAGTATGAGTTTTCTTCCTAAACACTTGTTGCCCCAATTTTCCATCCTCCTTTCTAGTAACAAGGACATCCAAAAAAGGAATGCTCTTGTTTTCTTCGACCTCCATTGTAAACTTAATCTCAGAGGATATTTAGTTGAGATGATTAAAGAATCGCTGGATATTTTCATTACCATGCATCCACTTTATGTTGGTGTCATCCACAAACCTTTTCCACCAAGCTAGAATTAAGGGAAAAGAGGCAAGGGATTTCTTCTCAAAGTGCTCCATAAATAAGTTGGCTACAATGGGTGATAGTGGCGACCCCATTGCGACACCTGAAACTTGCTCATAGAATTCAACTTGAAAGCTGAAGAAGGTGGATTGTAAACAAATCTCATCAATCTGAGTTGCTTCTAGATCTGTAACCTCATTAATAACCTGTAGTACTTCATCTAATGGAATTTTGGTAAATAATGAAACTACATCAAAGGTTACCAAGATGTCACTCTCCTCCACTCTTTCCTTCCTAATAAGATTAACGAAATCACTAGAGTCTTTAATGGAATCAATATTTCCAACGAGAGGCTTGAGAATTTTGGCAACGTATTTTGCCAATTCATGGGTAGGGAATCCAATGGTATTAACAATCAGTCTAAGGGGAACCCCCTCTTTATGAATCTTGGGTAGGCCATAATTCTCAGAATGACCTCACACGAAGGGGTCAATTTCTTTTTTAACTTGTCAATTTCTTTGGTTAGTTAATGAGTTATGGGATCGGACTCTGTAATTGATGGAGGCATTGTTATTCAATTAATCATGTCATAAAGGACGCATCATTAGAGGAAATTTCATCCTAAAAGTGGCCTCCTAATCCTAAGGAAAAATAATAAAATAATAGTTAAAATAATAAAATGCGAGTTATGAATTTTGGAGGGAAAAGAAAAGAAAAACTATTTTTTTAATTGTATTTTTGGCTTATTTCCTTGTAGGTTTACTAAAATTTTAAGTGTAGACACTCGTTGGATGCAGAATTAAATTTAGCATCTAACGAGTACCCATTATGCATACTTTTTAGAAGACCCACATTGATAAAAATTCAAGATACATTAAAAAAAACGTGTTAAACATTATTTTTTAATGTATATTGAATTTTTATCAATGTGGGTCTTCTCAAAAGTAAACACGTTTTTTTAATGTATCTTGAAATTTTATCAATGTGGGTCAACCTCCAAACTATGCATGATGGGTACTCGTTGGATGTGAAATTTAATTCCACATTCAACAAGTGTCTACACTTGAAATTTGAGTAAACCTATAAGGAGATCAGCCAAAAATACAATTAAAAAATTTAGTTTTTCTTCTTCTCCCTCCAAAATATTTGCATGTACCTCTTTTTAAATTTAAATTATTTTGATTATCTTACATATTATGACAGGGAAATTATGTGAAAATTCCATGGGCACTTTTAGGTTAAAATTTCCTCTAATGCATGATGAGAGCCCTAGTGGCTCTAGTTTATGGATCTAGTAGTAAGGTAGTTCTAGTGAACTCAGTTTTGGTGACCAGTCAGTGAGCCTTGTGGTTGGGCTCTCTAACTAACTACGATATATTTCGGTTTGTCCTGGAACAGTGCCTATAATCCTAGGAGATCAGCAAAGCTACTAGAGCCATAGGTTGAGACCGCCCCTGGTTGATTGTAAGGTGTCCTAGAGGTGGGCACCACCAAAGGACTACTAGGTACATAGAAGGGATGCTCCAATTGGGTGCAGGCCAAAGGGAGTGTGACCCTATGATTGGAAACTAAGGTTTTTGAGGTTGGTACCTTGACTGAATTATGTTTCCTGGTACTCAATGTATAGGTCGTTTCCCATGGACTTGAGGTCCCAGCTCAGGGGTGATATGTAATTGAGATTTTATGAACCATGTGGCTTATGGCTGGGTGAAACATGGAAGGCATGCAGCCAGTTGGCTTTCTATTTCAAATAATTTTACATGTGCAAAGAGCTACATGTATGTGGTGTTATTTTGTAAACCCTAATTTGGATTCTATTATGCGAATGTTAATTGATATTTTTGTTGTGCATAAAATAATCATTGTGAATTATAGCTAATTAGTTGTGTTTTTTGTATGTTGGGTATTGCATGGTTGTGCATGTAGAACTACATTGCATAGATTTGAAATTAAAGGCCAAATGCAAGTATAACCTATGATAGTTGTGGTAAATTTGATTAACGGGAATGCAAGGAAATATTTAGACTCGGAGATCCAGTCATGGTCTAGTGAGGTTTTAGGGGCTTAGGAAATGAGCGAGGACCTGGAAATGTACCAAGCTTTATATGTTTCCACTAGAAAAAAAATGTAGTACTTGGGTTTTGTTGGTTCGTAGTGTTTCTTGGATAGCGGGTGGGCATGTTGCAGAGTGGTATCAAAGCCCAAGTTGCAGCATTGGGATTCATTGGGCCTTGAACGGTTACAAGAAAAATTATGTAGGTTACCCACCAATTTCTTGACAAAATCCCTAATAGTGGGAATGGGGGAAATTCCCCCAAAATTTGAGAACAGATACCACAGAATGGCGCTTAATAGAACTTAAAGGGGTTGTTGTAGTTCGAAAATTGGAATTTGTGGGTAAAATTTAGCCTTAGAGGGATAAATTATTGTGAATTGAAGGTTATAAGGGGGACAAGAAATTTCCTATCATCTTGACTGTGGAAAATTTTTAGCAATTTACAGGAAAATCCAATTGAAATTATGGTTACAAGGTTATTCTTACAAGGTGGTCACGTGTATTTATTTAACATATCTTATTCACATGTCATTTAATAAAACTCTACATTTTGTATCAGTTTCATACCTTGCATTGTAGTTGTTGTATATATTTGGAAGATGGAAATTCAAACATATTTGCTTGTGGTGTTCAATGATGGCCCTTGGTCTGAACGTTTGAAATTTCAAAATGTTTGGCTTATATTATGGGATTTTCAGGTGGTTTACGCTTGCTCAGGGTTTTTTTGTAGGGGCGATGGAAGGGTCAAATTTCCAAGCATGAGAGTGAAATTTCCATTACGATATTGGCCACTCTAGTTCCGTTGTTTGATTCCTTCATGTTTGGGGATTGGAACTCTTGGAAATTTCAAATGGAAGATTTAAGGTTCCAATATATTTTACATGCATTGAGTAGACAAGAACGCATAGTAATCAAAGGTAGAATAATATTTCCAAATATCATTAAGACAAATTGCAAACTAGTTTGGCAGCATTTGGTAGAAGCTTTAAGTCCACTCGTCGAAGACAAGTTAATTTTAGTTGTTTGAAATTTTTTTTTATTTGTTATTAAAAACCATGCTCACTTGGACCATCAAAAATTTAAATTAAAAGCGAAAGCCTTTATCAATTTTGTCATCGCCTTGCACAATGACTTATGATGTTGAAATGGATTCCACTTCCAGAGCTTGGAGAATTGTATTGCACCTTGCCAATGAAATTGGATGACTTCTTAAATAAATATAATGTTTTCGTAGAAAAATTAATAGTAATGTTGTCAGAGAAATATAACGTTTTCAAATAAATATAGTGTTCAATCAACTGAGATTCGAATAAGGTAGATTTGGAAAAATGTGGCTGCCAAGTTTGCATTTTCCCTAATGCATTCTTTGACATATAATATACAGAGGAAGGGTGTCAAGATAACGTTTGCTAGAATTCACAATGAAAATAATATACACATTCATCTTTTGGACACCAAGCAAGGAAATCAAATCATTGCAATGTATTGGTGTCACCCTTATGCCAATTTTATGGTGTTATATTCATACAAGAATGTCACCAATTTGGAGCACGAGTATCACTTATTCGTTCATATCAGAAAAAATTTGTGTATTAATTTAATGGCTTGTGATTAATTTGGATATGGGATTTATACTAGAAAGGAAATTTAATACAACATATACTCTGACAATGAAGTAGTGTTATGGTGGATGCCACAAAGTTTGTGAAGGTGGAAAAAAAAATTCAAAAGAAAAAATGGAACCGTCATTCATTAAAATGTGAAATTTTTACATTGAAATGGTATGATAATCCCCTAATACTGATCTATGAGCATAATATCATGTATACATCAATATCCAGAAAGGCCTGAAAAGTACATAGGACACAATCTTTGTCTCACTTCAACATGCACATGACTAGACCTGTGTAGAAACCACTAAGGCAACACTGAAATAAAATATATAGTCCAAAACAACCAGGCTATAGGAAAAAATCAAATCCCAAAAAAGGGAACAATCCTTAGAACATATAGTCATATGGGTGGACAAGAACAAGAAAATAAAACCAAGGAAGCTAGGGGGAAGAGGAAGGGCTCATTTAGAAAGAGAATTGGCCACATAGTTTTACTCCCTGTATAGATTTTGAAAGGAGACAATAGAGAAGGATGCTTGTAGATCCTAGATATGTTGCATCCAGTTGCAAAGAGAGGGAACCTCCAAAGAATTTTTCCCCTGTATCCAATTGATAAATGTAAGAGAGTCACCCACTATCAGAATGTTGTCAATTCCCAGCCAAGATGAAACTTGTAAAGTTCCCCCTAATGCAATTAGTTCTGCTCTGTATTTATCCCCGTCACCTCCATGCCAATGAAAAAGGTATGACGTGTTGTGGGTTCAACAGAAATGGAAACCCCATAGACGCATTTTTTTCCAAAATCAGCTCCATCGAAATGGAAGATGTGAAAAATGTTTTCAAGGTCAACTAGGGAGATATACCTTCCAGAATCCACGTGGAAACAAGGACTGATTTCTTGGAAATATGAAATGATACTTAGAGCCACGATATGAACCAAATTTTGTTTATCTTAGAAAATAATCATGTTCCTAGCGCGCCAAATTCCCAAAAGAACATATAGATGAAACGTCCTGTATGCATTGGCATGTAGTGACCAAGAGGAGAAACAGTCCAAAATCAAATCGAATTCATGGGTCATAAAGACACCAAGGAGTAAGGAGGCCTCCAACCAGATAGTAGCAACAAAGGATCATCCTATAAAAAGGTGAGTGTAGTCCTCCATATCCAACCCACACATGGGACATCTTCCAGGGCCCATGAAACCTTTCTTAATCATTTGTTCCCATCTCAAAATATAGTTATGCATATCCATCCATGAGAAACACTCAATCTTTAGTCAAGCGTCCCACTTCCACCATATCACAGTAGCCTCAACAAATGGCAGGGATTGCGAGCTGGAAGTAATATGTGCATAGACTTCATTGACAATAATGCAATCGGACCCGACATGGCCACCCCACACCAACCTATAAGAGCGCAAAGAGGAATGAATTCCAGCTATGCAGAGAGAGCGGTGGTATTCATCCCATTCCCAAACAAATGATTTGTAAGTCCAATCTACCAAGTGTGTGGCCAAGCAGGAGTATCATTGGGAAGAAAAGCCCTCTCCCAAATATTTGCAAGCATTTTAATCCCATGTGAGTTCAAAAAATATATCATGGGAGCTAAAATTATATGGCAGTCATTCATTCCTTTAATGAAATTCAGGTCGAAAAGTATTTTTAGACCATCCACTGTAAATTGATGTGTAGCCATGGGATTTCTCGCCGAAGACTATGCCAAATAATAGATGCACCAGATGTAGGGAGCACCCCAACAACCACCTGGTCCTACATACAATCTTGGGAAATATATTTGTTGAACATAATTTTCTGCCATAGGCCCCTACAATAAAAAATCCTCCAGAGGGACAAGGAAAGTAGAGCAATATTAAAACTTCGGGAATATAGGTGTCCCCATCCACCAAATTTGATAGGCCTCAATATGGTGCTTAAGATAACTAGGTGTATCATTTTCTTAGGCACGGTGCCTGACCATAAGAGTTGGGAATGATAGTATCTATTTGTCGGATGATGGACTGTGGGATATAGAAGAGGTGCATCCATAATACTAGAATGCTATGTAGAACAAATTTGACTAAGGTAACCTGGCCTCCCAATGTGATCCATCTATGGTCCCAATAGGACAAATTTTTTTTGAACTTGATAATATGCCATTCCCTGTCATGAGAAAGGTGCTTGCTTCGTTTCAAACATAATCACAGATATTTGAAACCATATGACATGGAGTGTATATTGATCCCAAATAATGAAGCCATTACTTGATGCACTTCTAAGCCATGATCATCAATGATTAATTCGGTTAGGGAGGAATTAATGATTAGTTGAGAGGCCTTACCAAATTTATCAAACAAATTGTGAAAATATTCCCATTCAGTGATCTCAGCATCCCTTACGCACAACACATCATTGACGAACATAAGGTGAGACACGTCGCAATTTCTTGTGATCTTATAGGTAGTCATGAGTCCAGATTCCTTCATGGTTTTTATACCCCGGCTGAGGGTGTCCATAAACAGGATTAAAAGTAGTGAGGACAGAGCGCGATCCTACCTGAGCCCCTTGAAAACTCTAAAAAATTATGTGGGTTCACCGTTGATGAGGACATCCATGGATGCGTATTTTATGAAGGTCATGATCCACTGTAAATAACAATGTAGGAATCCAATTTTATATAATATCATTGTAAGATATTCCCAATCAACATAGTCGAATTCACGCATGAGAACAAACTTCGTGAGACAAGATTTTAGCTTCCTTGATTTCACTGAATGTATGAGCTCTTGTGTAATAGCAATGGCATCATGTATTCTCTTGTTACACAAGAAGCCAAAATGATTCAACGAAATATAAGGTGAAATAATCTTCTTTATCCTATTAGAAAAGAGTTTAGACATAATTTTATATACAAAATTGAAAAGAGAAATAGGCCTATAGTCAGTGAAAAATAAAGAGTTTGATTTCTTAGGAATTAAGGTAAGGAAAGTAGAATTAATGGCACCTGGAATGTGCCCATAAATTCTGAAATCCTCTACCATTTTGACCAACTCAGTGCCCATCAACTTAAAAAAATGTTGAAAAGGTCAATGGTCCATCCATCATGACCAGGGCTCTTGTCTTTGGAAATCTTCTTGATGGATTGTAGCAGTGCTTCTTCAATGATATGAGTGTCCATAATTTCAATGCCATCATCTTTGAGCATCACCAGGAACAAATCAACAAGTTTCATTTTTTTTGTGATGTAGTCTACTACCCCATACATGTATTGTTTCTAAAATAAAAGAAAGCCTCCAATTTAATATCTCTAGTAAAGGAGAAAGTATTTCCTTAATCATCTTGTACGCCCCAAATGGAATTTATTTGTCTTTGCTTGCATGCAGCATGGTGAAAAAATTTAGTATTACTTTCCCCACCTTTAATCCATGCTAGCCGGCTTTTCTGCCTCCACTCCTCTTCCTGTAGCTTGAGGATTTTATCTCGCTTAAGCACCAACTCCAATAGTGCTTTTTGCTGATGTAGAGAGAAATAATCCAGAGAGATTGGGTTTGAGAGAAGAGCGATTTCGACCTCAATTGATTTTAGCTCCTTTTTCATATTAATTTGGCGGTTGTATATCCAAACTTTGACTTTAGATTTCAGTCTCATGAGCTTGTTCCAAACCTATAGAATAGGATAATTTGTAAAATCAGGGACAGGAGAGATCCATGATTGATGGACCAACTTCTGAAAGCCAGGGTCATTTATCCACGTCAAATTGAATTTCAAGGGGAGATTTTGATGATCCGGATCATCAAAAAATACAATTATTATAACCTCATGTTCAGAGATGTCAGAGAGAAAATACCATGAGTGAACCTGATTCATCCTCAGGCACATCTGGGAGTCCACAAAGAATATGTCACTGGTGACAAATTGTAAAAGCATCGTAATCATAAAAATAATTTAAAAGGGATTCTTGCACAACACATTCATGAGACCAGTCAGGACATGGTGAACGGAGAAGAAATTTATTCACATAATAACGCAAGCATTCATTCACACTCAAGAGGATTTCAGGTGCGATGAAGAAACAAATTTGCGATATGATGTTCACAAGGAAAGCCAGGAGTTGTCGATCATGAAAAGAATGTGATTGATATGATTCCTTCAGCCAAGGATGTTATTTGGAATGATAAACTTCACAATTCCATGACTCTATGATAGATTCACATTCCAAACACGATTTTGATGCAAGAGATTTTCATGAAGATGAATGAACCGAAAAATATTCTTGAATATGGTCAAAAGAAAAATCTTGAAATTTTGAAAGATCATATCTGAAATACCAAAAATATTTGAGAAAGATATTTACATCAAGTAAAACCATGAAAAATGAAGAATTGTGCAAGAGAAACCATATCTGACTTAAATCATGGGGCTTACCAGAGTCGTGAGATCCTGACATAACCATCAACGGAAATTGAAGTGCCTCGACTACCTAGAAAGTCTTGGAACTTTCTAGGATTGTAAAATAACGTTTTGAAGCTTGAACTAGATCATGCATGGTTTGAGGACAGTTTCTACCAATGGCTTCCATAAGTCCACTTCTCACCGAATGGAAACTATATTTATCATGGATTTTACTGAATTTTCCAACTTCAACAACCATATTACTCAAGTCGAAAGATTCTTCTAATCGCAAATTCAAAGATAAATGAATCAAGGAATTTTCATGAGAAAGTTGATTTGAAGAGTTTTCTTCATGTAATATAAGAGATTATGAGGGATGGGAAGAGTACTCTATGATTTGACTGTTTTCAATTTCATAATTGACAATCTCACCACCTTGTTTCAATCAAGAAGATAACTCATTGGATTAAGAACCTAAAGAGCATGGAGTATCTCCATCGGAATTTGATGCATCACAAATAGAAGAACATAAGGGATAGTGATATGAAGAGGAATCTTCGATAAGAACATATTCTTTGACTGAATCAGATTCTAGATCTAAATTAAAATCTTCATGAGAAACCGAAATATCAACTGATACACTTGAGAATTTGTCACTATACACATGAATAGAGTCATCATTGTCATAATTATTGTTTCTCGAGGCTACGAGTTGGTCGAAAGAATTGATTACATTTTATTCAATACCAAGATTATCAAATTGAAAATGATCCAAGAATGGAAGCACATCACCTTCACATAAAGGATTCTGGAAGAGACAAGAAATATTGAAAGCATCTTCGACTTCCTTCTCTTCTACCTGTGTAATGTGGCTGCATTGTATATGATCGCAATTTGAACCAGTAGTGTGAAAATCAAGAGAGTGCAGAAAGCGATCTAGTGGAACAAATTTCTTAAGCAAATCATGGTACAAAGAGTCAAGGCATGTAAATGGTAGAGGATAACAGAAATCTGAATCAGATTCGAGACTAGAGTTACGAATAACAACATCATCTTGCAGAATGGAGGAGCTAGTCTTCACCATGGGCTTCATGGGCCGATCTGGAATTTCCTCCATTGAATCTGAATTGTGAAAAACGGAAGAAGAATGAGAATATGGATTAGGAAATTTATTTTTAGATTTCCCAAATTTACAATCACTTCAAGGAGGCACCCGCATCTAGACTGGAAAAGGAGGAGGACAAGGAAAAAAAGGAATAATAGGTTCCTCCTTGGAAATTAAGAGTGTCTCGTGGTTTACAAGAGTTGGGGATGAAGAAACATCAGGTGGTATAAATTCATACTGATTCAAAGAAATTTGGACCAGATCTTGAAACTTTTTTCAACAGAAATCCTGATCCATATCTTCTTAGGGAAACTCATAACATAAATGAAGGAGTCTATTAGAAAAATCCCGAATTGATTCATCAGGCTCCAATCTGAATTGATTGATTATTTTGTAAACATCTCAATTATCATACCAATCGAAAGCTTGATGAAGCTCCTTATTAAAATGGCGAAGAGAATGAATGGAAGCAGATGGTAAGGTATGACACTAATTCCTAACACGACCTTCGAGAGTGAGGATGAACAGAAGATACCTAACATATTCATCTTTAATTTGGACTATTTACAACACCCAAGAAAATTAGTTATGTTTCTAGATAAAAATATACAACCCTTACCATTAAACTTGATATGATACAAGGCATGAACAATTTCTACGTGGATTAAAAGTTTTCCAGGAGGAAGGTTAGAAAAACACTCAGGATTGTGATTTGGGGAAGAGCCATTTATGATAGGAGATTCAAAAGAGACTCAACATGCTCAACTTTTCATGTGGCCCTCCTTCTAGTGCCATTTTTAACGGTGTTGTAAATGCGTCAACCAAAGGGGTCTCCCTGATGTGAAGTCCAAATTAGACCTCACACCGTTTGGAGTAGGATTCCCATCCATATTATTGGCTCAGCTTCCATGTATTCTTATATATTTTCCTTGACTCTAACTGTTATAAAGAGAGAGGAGTGTGTTAGAAACCTATAAATATAGGATTCATAATTTTGACTTGACTGATGGTAATTTTGTAAATCTGTTCATATTTGCCTTCTGCAAGTTGTATTCACATATTTTGTAAAAAATCAAAAAATCAAAAAAATCAAAAAATCAAAAAGAGGGTGAAAAGTCCTAAAAGAAAAATCAAAGGACTTAGAAAAAATAAGAAACCCCAAAAGAAAAAGATGAATAAAACATGAAAGTGTGCAAGTCTAAATGCCACTACTTTTTACCTTTTGCAGTTGATTATGGCAGAGTGTCAATAAATTCCATAATCGATGATGAGTTAAACAGTTTAATCTTAACTTGTCATGTTTCAATTTCACCTGTTATAGATAGAGAATAAAGAATTTTCATACAGTTTAATCATGACAATTCAGTAGTTAGGTAGAGAATAAGTGAATCCAACAGCTTAATCTGGATTCCTGGATGAAATAAGTGTAGAATTAGATAGTTTCATTGCTTTCGGAAAGAATAAATGTTGTAAATGTTGCTAACTCAAATGCACCTTATCAAAATGGAAGAAAAAATGTTAGCATGTAAAATTGGGTAGGTAGAAGAAGGTGAGAAGCATCAATGTAAATATTATTCACCAGGGCTGCAAATAACTAACTTCCCCCTCCCATAGCCATTAAATATTCTAAGCTATCAGTCAGAAAGGCTCAAGGCATTTCCTTGACTTATGTTGGGACCCGCCCCAAGGCTCTATGGCTGATTAGTTGAAAAATGGTAAATGTCTATATTAATCTCTCAAACTCACATCATTAGTTCATGCATTCATACCCCTGAATAATCCTAAGTAAAACCTCATTTTTACTTAAAGATACTATAACTCCCCTTTGACTAATTTCCTTCATCACATGAAAACACTAAACCCTCAAAATTACATTTTATCATAAGTTAAAGTGATGAGGTTAGTATGATGCAAATTTGCCTTTTAAAACTTCACTTTACTTGGTTATGTTTATGTATTTTGAGTATACCTTGTCCCATTTTCATATTAACTTTAACTTATTTAATAATTCCCTATAGAATAACTTTTCCCTATATGATATAACTCCCTTTTATAAAATAGCCCCAAAAACCCATTAATAAAATTTTAGCCAAAGTTATTTATTACCACATGTTTAAATAAAAAACCCACTTTATACCCCCTTTGGCTAAATATATCGTTATATAAATATCCCGCCCCTATGGTAGTTAAATCATTTTGATTTAATTTACTATATATTAAAAATATATGAAAAAACCTTTAAACATGTTTTATTATGTGTTTAAAACAAAAATATCGAAGTTTTGTTCAAACTAAACTTCAAAACCCATCCCTTTGTTTATTTCCCGACTCCTTTTAACCAAGGTTAAAACTATAACCTAACCATTTCCCCGCGATATATATCTCATCTCCGCAAATATTAACCCTGGTTCAAAGCCCTTTTACCCCTCCCAACCACATTTTTTATGTATAAAGCCTGTTTTCTATATAAAAACCTTCATATATCTTTCAGCTATCAGATTCAATATTGACCCTCCAATCCCTAACACTCATTTGATCCTACGGCTCCAAACAAACGTGATATTCTTATCCCCATATCTCTTCACATCCTATCACGTTTCTTTATAGCCGTCTGATAACCCCTTCACAATCCAACGATTCTTGTTAAACGCGATAGTTCTATTCCATAATCTTAACCTTCCCATCGCGTCGTATGTCAACCGTTGGATCTACATTTACTATTAAAGATCTAACGATTCATATTTAACCCGACAACTCCAATCCCCGACCCCACCATAGCTCATCACGTTAAGCGATCACCATTGATTTTCCATCCGCCAGATCAACGGTCAATAATCGATGCCCTGGTCCCACTATACTTTCCCCGCATCTTTTCATTTAATCCTGACTGTTCGCTTTTCGATGTCAGATCCGACGGCCCGAAACTTATATCGTGCAAATAAAGTGCCTGACCCATGTTTTATGAAAATCGCGCAATAAAAGTTGTTTTCCAATACAACATAATGCTACGTGTCCCCTTTTCATTTGATCACGTTCCAAAAGCCAAAAACAGCTTACTGCCTGCAACCAACGCGAAAACCACTAGCGGTTTTCCACAGTTCAAACAATAAAAAAATTCCGCCAGATATGTAACTCACCAATATTACGTTTTATAAGGTTTAAAATAAAGGTTAAAACCTTTGTTATAAGGTTTATGTGAACGTTATAAGCTCCGCCTTACTGGTAAACCTCTGGTAAATCCTTTCCGGCTCCCGAATCCGATGTTTACCCTCTTTGTGCCTATTTTGTACCTGAAAGACCCATTTCGCACCTGAAAGCTCCATTTTGACCAATAGAATCTTTGTTTGAAGGCCAAAGACACCTTTCAATTGCAACATATAGACATCAAAAGCCTCTATTTTAAGTTCAATCTTCAGTATAAACCCTTGAAAAAACATTTCCATGGCTTGAAAAGGTCTTTGAACCTACAAATCTCCTAACAAGTCATCTTTTATAGTCTCCACCATTCAGGAAACCCTTGTTTCCTATCTTAACCCAGTTTTTCATCTCTCAAATTCCTAATTGAGCACTAAAATGCCCATTGAAGACTATCTTCACCCAAGAATTGCTCAAAATTCCCTCTGTTAAAGTGAAATACTCCTGCAAACTGTTTAAACTTGCATAAGTAAGCCTAACAATGCCTAAAAAACAGAGTTAAACCTCCACAGAATGATCTCATTCCACAAATCTTTGAAGAATCTCCAATCACCTCCCTACAGCCAAGATTTCATTAACAAATTGTTTTATTTTTGCAGGTTATTATCATAATATGAAATTTGGCCAACAGTTTAAATACTAGTTGACAAAATTGTTTGCTCCAAATTCTCAGATTTTAATTCAAAAAAGCTTCATTCAACAAACAGTTTGTATACAAATAAAGAATAAAATCAAGTTAGAGAGAGATCAGAATGATGAAATTTTCACAGTGAATGGTGAAAGTGAAATCATAATTCACAATGACACTGAAAACAGAACAATCAAAGAGTATCAGTGGTTAAAGTGTATCAGGTAAAAATCAGAGTGAAAGGTCAAAACAAAGTTACAAAGTAGTCAAAGGTAAACAGTAAAAGTAAATACAAAGGCAGTAAAATGGTAAAAATAGATGAAAATACTTTCACCAACAATGAATTTTATCCAAAGTGAAAGTAAAACAGTTAAAAGAAGAAAAAGGTGAAAAGATGAAAGCACAACAAGAAGGAACATTTTTGCATAAATTCATGTTTAATCCATTGTATTGCAGAACCTATTGTGACCAATCCAAGATGAATTTTGCAAAACTGAAGGATTTTTATGTTCTTAAGAGGTCCATCTACAAAAACCTCTCTCACTTTTCTAACATACATTATGGATTGGGAAATATTAAACAATATTGGAGAGCACTTTTTGCAGAAAATTCCTGTTAAGGCATCCTTTTGCAGAGACTATTATGGCCAATATGAACTACACCATACAAAACGGAAGGAGATTTTTGTTCCTAAGAGACCCATCAACAAAAACCTATCTCATTTTTTTCACAGTCATTTCAGAATGAGAGATACATGCACATCTTTACAGCATATTTTTTAGACTCTGTAAAACTATGTTTTATACATCTTTGTGCAGAGCCTATTGTGCACAGTTGGAGAGGAATTTTAGGAAACTGAAAGTGGTTTATCTTACCAACATATTCATCTACAATACCCTATTTCAATTTTTAAATATCTATTTAGGATTGAGAAATAAAAATATATCATTGTACCCAAAGTTTGCAGAATTGTTGGAGCAGAATGCACAAAGAAAGGAAGTAGTTAGTGACTTGGATGCCTCATCATCAACTAAGAGTTGGATCAAATTAAAAGTGTCATCTTAGTCATAACCAATATATAAAAAATAGTTCCAAATAGATGCATTAGTCTTGAGTGTCCTTTACTTAAGTTCTATTTATGTAAAACAGTTAGAGATATTTTGTAAACCAATCTTGATATTTTTCAAGATATTTTAGTTTAGAATTTGTATAAATACTTCACTCCTTGAAGTATTTTGTGTGAAATAAAATTTATCAAGACTACAATAGTCATTTTTCTGGATATATTGAAGTTGGTGTGAGTCAATTAGAAAAGTAGTAGACTGGAATTGAGATTAAAGACATCATAACTCAGGATTCTTGTGCTGACCAGATAAGTCTTGTCTTTTTCCTGTTTTCACTGTTTTTCTTTCAAAATTTTCCATACATTCATTTTAATGTGTTTCAATCTTTAATGATCAACTAGAAGAATTTAGACAGGATTAGTTATAAAAATCTCCCTATTTTTTACTAGTTGGCATTATTATGTTTTTTGCTTGATAACCGGACTATAGAATTATTAATTTCTCTAGGTCCCTGTTTGATTCCCTCCTTAAATCTTTATTTATGTAACTTAAGGATTCTTAAGTGCCCTTTTCTTCAGATTTCACCCATTCCATCAACAAAGCCTATTCAAAGCCTTAGAAGGTCAGCTACACCGCCCTTAGTAAATTTGCATCTTTAAGTCTTATTTCCTAGCTTAGCTTGCCTATAAAGTTGACTCCATAGCCCAATGTTCTGGTAGATCCCTCTAGTTTACCTTGAAACATCTTTTATTCCCACCACTCTTTCAAAACAAGTTCCATTGTCCACTCATATCTAGCCTAAAATCCAATTATAAAACAAAGTTAAATCTTTAGGAGAGATCCCTCTCCGAAACTCAAGAAGGATAGATCCTGAATTCTAAAAGAGGTTCTTGGCTACCCCTAGTTTTCTTAACTACAAAAATCCTCATCCCACAACCTGAGAATTACTAGGGTGATAACATACTGGCGACCATACTAGGGAAGACTAACCTTTTCTTCAGAAATATTTTACAGGTTCAGATCTGATCTATGATGGTGGACAGTGATCAGACACACAAAGGTTAAAATCATCCATCTGGCGACTCCAAATCAATTTCACTATCAAGACTCCACTGGAGGAATGAAACTCAAAGAACAATATGGAAAGATCAGGCTTTCAACTTGGATCTTAATCCAAGACATTATGTTCTTTCTCATTAAGAAAATTTTTCAATGTATATTGTATTTTATTGAAGATCTTAGATTAGTTTTTAATTATTTTCCTTTAAAGATTGTAAATAATAGTTCTCCTAATCTCTTTGAGCAGCTTTCTTCTGAATCTAATGATGATCATTTTCCAATTAAGAAGCCTCAAATATTCAAGACTGATATTACAATCCCTATACATATTCTTATACCATGTAAAGTTCCAGATAGATATAAGCCCCTTATTTTACCTCCTATACTCCATGATTTTCCTAAAAACTACTACAAATATCTTCCTAGATTTGATGGAGAGAATGGTATCACTGCCCAAAAACATATTCAAGGTTTTGAGAATTATTTGCATTTATTTGAGATTGATGAAGATGATGTTAAAATCAGACTTTTTTCTCTTTCTTTGCAAAATAGAATAAAGAGTTAGTTTTAAAATCTCCCTAATGCTAACATCTCAAATTTCCAGTTGTTTATCAAACTTTTTCTTGATAGATGGATAATCAAAGTTAATCCTTTTGTGATCATAGAAGAATATAATCAGTTAAAAAGACATCCAAATGAAACAATACAACAATTTTCTGACAGATTTAATCAAGTTTATTATTCAATGCCAGAAAATATTAGACCTCCTCATGATTCAGCTCTCTTGCATTATCCAAGTGCCTTTGATCCAAAAATAGAATTTTGGTTAAGAGAAAGAGATCCATAAACACTTGTACAGATGCAGAACATTGCAGTTGATGTAGAAGTTAATCTGCAAATTAGACAGGAAAAGTTGAAAGAAAAAGAAGAGGAAAAGAAAAACATTCAAGAGGTAAAACTCAGCCTTTTGGTAAGAAAACTAGATGAAAGAACACAAGAGATCACTATGAAAGATGAATTTTTTATTCAAAATCACCATGAAGAAATAGAAGAGGTTGATAGCCATGAAAAATTTCTTGCTAATTCCAATTATCATAATCAGAAAATGAAATTACAAATCAATATGAGGAAGAGGAATTTGTTGATCTAATGTGTATGTTTGATGACATTCCTTCTTTTGATGATTTGCCTAAGTATGATCATTATGATGATAGTTATGTTCTCCAAACTCAAGCTAACTTTACAGAGCAATCAGAAGCTATTTTGTGGGATGAAGAAACTCAGTTTCAGCAAATTGAAGACAGTGATCAGCCAATACAGATTATCCATGAGAGTGAGGAAGAAAGAGGAGAAAATGTGGAAATAAGTGAAGGTTCTTTACCTCTTTGTTTTGCTTCATTTCAATTCATTCGAGACAACTATCATGCCATCAATAATCAACAATCTTTAGGAATTGTGATTGACAGAAAAGAAGATAATGAAACTATTCATCAAGATATTTCAGCTTCACAATTACAATTATCAAATTCCATTGAAATAAATGATCAAATGACACAATAAAGTTCCATAGCACTATGTTTTGAACCATTTTAGCTTTGATAGGAAATTTGGTATAACATATTTAAAGAAAAGGATGAGAAACTTGTTGAAGTTGATGAAGTCCCATGGAAACCTATATGCCATAGGTTGCAGCAATTTTCCCAAGTTTTTCAGGATCCAATAGCAGATATGTTGAATATTGAAGGCATTCAAAGCATTCCTCTATTAACTAACTATGAATTTTAGAATCAAGATGATAAAGGTTTCAACATTAAAACATTACAATCAGTAGGAATATCATCACAAATCTTATCTGAAAGTTTTCAGGGAAATAAAGATGAAAATAACATTTCATATTCATGGTATGGAGGCCATCCAGAATAGATGTACTGTTGAAAATGCAATAAGATGATGGAGCTTAGTGAAAAGAATTCGCCTTCACTAAGTGGGCCCGCAGGCTATTTTTGGCGCAAAGTCTATTTTTAGACTATGTCTAATTTTAGACATATGGATCATGGTCTATGAGTTGCAGGATGCTATTTATGGATGGTTGGTCAAGTTGGTAAAAATAGATGGACCTCTATTTTTAGATATTGGGCGAAGTCTATTTTTAGACTGCCAGTCTAAAAATAGATCAGTCAAATATTATTAACCCTTATTAATATTTGGACTATAAACATTATCTTATCCTCTTGGAGCACTTCAGTTTGATGCTTGGATGTGGCACATGCAGCTGACAGAAGGAAATACGCTTTTCCTAGGGGTTAGTTGAGCTATTGCATGGTTGACTTCAGTTAGAACTCATGTGGCAGAGTTTGTTGGAGTTGATGAGACAGTTGGTGGAGTTGTGTTCAGTTTAACTTAGTTGAACTAGTTGTATTTAGTCTAATTGATAAATACACTAGTGATGAGTGGTGTGAATTAATTATTAATTAATTCACTAATTATTAACTCATAAATCAACTAAAGAACACATCAGTTAACTGCAATGCATGGACAGTTCAGTGGAGACCAGTGTTAGAGGTGGGTGAAAGGGAGAGTCTACTATCAGTTGTGACTATTGGCTGTGCATGAGATTTGCACACACATTGATGGAGATTGCCAATGAGGATTGCGCAGTTGGAGCTAGTGGGATTCGAACTTGGATCTCATCATTACTCATCTTGGATTGCGCAGTAGAGGCAGGCAGACTTGTGGAGAAGATTTGAACTTGTGACTTGTTCTATATCTGAGCTAGTTTGTGTGTAGCATGTGAGATAGTGCTGAGAGCTGTGAGGAGCTTTGTGCTATGTATTGTTACATGTTCTCTATAATTATAATATACAGATAGTTGGGGGTTTTCAGCTGTATGCTTTCCCCATTACATACTGTGTTATATGTGTGCTTGATTATGTTTTAATGTGTGCATGCGACTGCTTCTATTTCCGCAAATTGGTGATCAATTATAGAAGACGTTATGTATTATGCATGAAGCTTAAATAGTGTGTAATCAGGATAATCTTGGTGAATAATTCAGCTATTATTCAAATTTCTACATGTACAGTTTTTCAGATCAGTTAAACATCAGTGTATATATTTTGGAAGATCCTTTTGTACAGTTTCTAGAGTCAACAAAGGAAAAAAAGTGTTTCTTTATCCTCTCATTTATTGACAAGTTTATAATAGGTTGTAGAAGTACAGTTTTGATAATCAACAAGAAAATGCAACAAAATCTATCAAAGTACATAATGCTTGAATGGTTGCATTGGTTATTTCATTTTACCTAACCAGAAATTGGACAGATGATTAGATTAAGTAGGTAGGATTTCAGCTTATTTCAGTTTTCAATTTTCAGCTAGTTTGAAATAAATCATTAAGGTTTGAAGCTAAGGAGAAGGTCGTAAATATATTTAAGATCTAATCATGTTTGGTTTCATAATTGCAGTATTTTTTTGTTAGTTTCAAATCAGATTTCAGGTTGCAGAAAAAGGACTATTTTCAATTCAAGATATTCAGCCACAGCAAATGCATTTTGGGATTGGCCCGATGGATCAGGCTACTAGTCAACGGTGTTCTTGACATCTCACAAGGAGATGTCATCCCCATGTGAAGCCGATGTTAGCAACCTATGAATATAGGATTCATAATTTTGACTTGACTAATGGTAATTTTGTAAATCTGTTCATACTTTGCCTTCTGCAAGTTGTATTCTCATATTTTGTAAAAAATCAAAAATTCAAAAAAATCAAAAAGAGGGTGAAAAGTCCTAAAAGAAAAATCAAAGGACTTAGAAAAAATAAGAAACCCCAAAATAAAAATATGAATAAAACATGAAAGTGTGCAAGTCTAAATGCCACTATTTTTTACCTTTTGCAGTTGATTATGGCAGTGTCAATAAATGCCATAATCGATGATGAGTTAAATAGTTTAATCTTAACTTGTCATGTTTCAATTTCACCTATTATAGATAGAGAATAAAGAATTTTCAAACAGTTTAATCATGACAATTCATTAGTTAGGTAGAGAATAAGTGAATCCAACAGCTTAAACTGGATTCCCGAATGAAATAAGTGTAGAATTAGATAGTTTCATTGCTTTTGGAAAGAATAAATGCTGTAAAGGTTGCTAACTCGAATGCACCTTATCAAAATGGAAGAAAAAATGTTAGCATGTAAAATTGGGTAGGTAGAAGAAGGTGAGAAGAATCAATGTAAATATTATTCACCAGGGCTGCAAATAACTAACTTCCCCTTCCCATAGCCATTAAACATTCTAAGATATCATTCAGAAAGGCTCAAGGCATTTCCTTTACTTTTGTTGGGACCGGACCCAAGGCTCTATGGTTGATTAGTTGAAAAATGGTAAATGTCTATATTAATCCCTCAAACTCACATCATTAGTTCATGCATTCATACCCCTGAATAATCCTAAGTAAAACCTCATTTTTACTTAAAGATACGGTAACTCCCCTTTGACTAATTTCCTTCATTACATGAAAACACTAAACCCTCAAAATTACATTTTATCATAATTTAAAGTGATGAGGTTAGTATGATGCAAATTTGCCTTTTAAAACTTCACTTTACTTGGTTATGTTTATGTATTTTGAGTATACCTTGTCCCATTTTCATATTAACTTTAACTTATTTAATAATTCCCTATAGAATAACCTTTCCCTATATGATATAACTCCCTTTTATAAAATAGCCCAAAAAACCCATTAATAAAATTTTAGCCAAAGTTATTTATTCCCACATGTTTAAATAAAAAACCCACTTTATACCCCCTTTGGCTAAATATATCGTTATATAAATATCCCGCCCCTATGGTAGTTAAATCATTTTGATTTAATTTACTATATAATAAAAATATGTGAAAAAACCTTTAAAAATGTTTTATTATGTGTTTAAAACAAAAATATCGAAGTTTTGTTTAAACTAAACTTCAAACCCATCCCTTTGTTTATTTCCCGACTCCCTTTAACCAAGGTTAAAACTATAACCTAACCATTTCCCTGCGATATATATCCCATCTCCGCAAATATTAACCCTGGTTCAAAGCCCTTTTACCCCTCCCGACCACCTTTTTTATGTATAAAGCCCGTTTTATATATAAAATCCTTCATATGTCTTTCAACTATTGGATTCAATATTGACCCTCCGATCCCTAACACCCATTCGATCCTACGGCTCCAAACAAATGCGATATTCTTATCCCCAGATCTCTTCACATCCTATTGCGCTGCTTTATAGTCATCCGATCATCCCTTCACAATCCAATGATTCTTGTTAAACGCAATAGTCCTATTCCATAATCTTAACCTTCCCATCGCGTTGTATGTCAACCGTTGGATCTACATTTACTATTAAAGATCTAACGATTCATATTTAACCCGACAACTCCAGTCCCCGACCACACCACAGCTCATCGCGTTAAGCGATCACCGTTGATCTTCCATCTGCCATATCAATGGTCAATAATCAATGCCCTGGTCCCACTATACTTTCCCCGTATCTTTTCATTTAATCCTGACCATTCGCTTTCCGATGTCAGATCCGACAGCCCGAAACTTATATCGCGCAAATAAAGTGCCCAACCATTGTTTTATGAGAATCATGTGATAAAAGTTGTTTTCCAATACAACCTAATGCTACGTGTCCCCTTTTCATTTGATCGCGTTCCAAAAGCCAAAAATAGCCTACCGCCTGCAGCCAATGCGAAAACCACCAGCGGTTTTCCACAGTTCAAACAATAAAAAATTTCTGCCACATATGTAACTCACCAATATTACGTTTTATAAGGTTTAAAATAATTGTTAAAACATTTTTTATAAGGTTTATGTGAACGTTATAAGCTCCGCTCGAATGGTAAACCTCTAGTAAATCCTTTCCGGCTCTTGAATCCGATGTTTACCCTCTCTGTGCCTATTTTGTATCTAAAAGACCCATTTCACGCCTGAAAGCTCCAACTTGACCAACAGAATCTCTATTTGAAGGCCAAAGGCACCTTTCAACTGGAACATATCGGCATCAAAAGCCTCTATTTTAAGTTCAATTTTTAGTATAAACCCTTGAAAAAACATTTCCATGGCTTGAAAAGGTCTTTGAACCTACAGATCTCCTAACAAGTCATATTTTATAGTCTCAACCATTCAGGAAACCCTTGTTTCCTATCTTAACCCAGTTTTTCATCTCTCAGATTCCTAATTGAGCACTAAAATACCCATTGAAGACTATCTTTACCCAAGAATTGCTCAAAATTCCCTCTGTTAAAGTGAAATACTCCTACAAACTGTTTAAACTTGCAGAAGTAAGCCTAACAATGCCTAAAAAATAAAGTTAGACCTCCATAGACTGATCTCATTCCACAAATCTTTGAAGAATATCCAATCACCTCCCTATAGCCAAGATTTCATTAACAAATTGTTTGATTTTTGCAGGTTATTATCAGAATATGAAATTTGGCCAACAGTTTCAATACTAGTTGACAAAATTGTTTGCTCCAAATTCTCAGATTTTAATTCAAAAAAGCTTCATTCAACAAACAGTTTGTATACAAATAAAGAATAAAATCAAGTCAGAGAGAGATCAAAATGATGAAATTTTCACAGTGAATGGTGAAAGTGAAATCATAATTCACAATGACACTGAAAATAGAACAATCAAAGAGTATCAGTGGTTAAAGTGTATCAGGTAAAAGTCAGAGTGAAAGGTCAAAACAAAGTTACAGAGCAGTCAAAGGTAAACAGTAAAAGTGAATACAGAGGCAGTAAAATGGTAAAAAGAGATGAAAATACTTTCACCAACAATGAAGTTTATCCAAAGTGAAAGTAAAACAGCTAAAAGAACAAAAGGGTGAAAAGATGAAAACACAACAAGAAGGAACATTTTTGCAAAAATTCATGTTTAATCCATTGTTTTGCAAAAACTATTGTGACCAATCCAAGATGAATTTTGCGAAATTGAAGGACTTTTATGTTCTTAAGAGGTCCATCTACAAAAACCTCTCTCACTTTTCTAACAACCATTATGGATTGGGAAATATTAAACAATATTGGAGAGCACTTTTTGTAGAAAATTCTTGTTAAGGCATCCTTTTCCAGAGAAGATTATGGCCACTCCGAAATACGTCATACAAAAATGAAGGAGGTTTTTGTTCCTAAGAGCCCCATCTACAAAAACCTATCTCAATTTTTTCACCATCCGTTCAGAATGAGAGATAAATGCACATATTTATAGCCTATTTTTCAGACTCTGTAAAACTCTGTTTTATACATCTTTTTGCATAGCCTACTGTGCATAGCTGGAGAGGAATTTTAGGAAATTGAAAGTGTTTTATCTTACCAACATATTCATCTACAATAACCTCTTTAAATTTTTACATATCTATTTCGGATTGAGAAATAAAAATATATCATTGGACCCCAAGTTTGCAAAATTGTTGGAGCAGAATGCACAAAGAAAGGAAGCAGTTAGTGACTTGGATGCCTCATCATCAACTAAGAGTTGGATCAAATTCGAAGTCTCATCTTAGTCATCATGTTATGTCCCTATATTACCACTATAGTCCCTTATTTTTATTAGTGTAACCCCCATTTTTTTATTATTGTGCCCTTAAATTATTATTGTTAGGTCGGCTAGGATTACATTGTGGCCCACTAGGATTACATTATGGCCACATGGACTCCTATGTATAGAAAAGAGGTTTTTGAAATTGTAACATCCAAGAATTGTTCATTTATGTAATGTATTGGAGGTTTCCCCCTCGAAGTGGCTCATTTATAAGGCGTTGATATCTCTTTTCTTCTATTTTTGGAGCTGGTTACACAACATTTGGTATCAGAGGTTTGGATTCTAGGGTTTCGCTGCTCCAAATAGGTCATCGTGGAATTTTCTCTATAATGTTTTTTCGACGAAGTTTCAGAAGCTGAAACTTTTAGGGTGCGAAGCCAAAATCTTGAGGAAGATTGTCTAAAAATTTCAGAGCTTGGTTCGCAATACTTTATGATATATGATCTATGGAAGTTAGGGCTTTTTTCAGACTCCTAAACAGGTCATCGTGGAATTTGCGCTATAAATTTTTTTCTACGAAGGTTCAGAATCTGAAATTTTTAGGGTACAAAGCTGAAATCCTGAGGAAACTCGACGAAAAATTTCAGAGCTTGATTCACAATATTGTTGGAGATATGATCTGTGGAAGGTGGTGCTTTTTCAGGCTCCCGAATTTCATCTCAAAGAGGTGATCGTGGGAAAATTTCAATAACTCTCTCTCTGAGCATCAAATTGGAGTGTCGTAAAAAGTGGTCACAAGTACACAGACTTTAGTTTCTTTCCTATCAATTTCAGAGGCGAAGGATGAAACAGTTACACGTGGAAAGTCGTACAAGTTCTCTCTACTAAACCAGTCTATAATTAGGTCATTGTGGGAGATTGGACATAAATTTGTCTTGGAAAATCCAAATCAGGTCAGACCTGTGGCATTCAAAAGAGAATTCATAGGGCTACTTCAGTGCTGAATTTCAGATATTTAAGAGCTAAAATCACAAATATAATCAAATTTCAATATCGTGCTCCTCAAAAGCAAGAAAAAGGTGTGTATTTTTTTCCGAATTGCATAAGTCTTGTTTGAAAAATCAATTTGAATTGATTCCAAGGGCATATTGTAGAATATATATCAGTATTGGGTTGTAAAAAATTCCCCATAAAAATAATTCAACACCCATTAAGCCTTCAGAAGGATCTACTATGACTCATGAAGATGAAGAATTGCAACATGATCTATCAAAATTACAAGAGCAAGTGCACCAAATTTCGCTCTCGCAAAGAGCAGCAAAAAATGAAATGGAAGTTTTGAATAAAGGCGTGGAAGCAAAGATGGATGGTGTGAAGAATAATATGGATGGTTTGAAGAAAGGCGTGGAATCTAAGATAGATGGCATGGAAGCTGGCATGGAATCTAAGATGGATGACATGGAAGCTAAAATGGAAAACATGAAGAATGATCTAAAAGCAGACATAGAAGTTTTGACAAAGTTGATACAAGAAATGTTTCCTAATGGTGAAAATATAGTAGAGGAAACTCATGATGAGAACAAAATAAATGTTAATCGTGATTTCATAAACTCTAATGTTGGCGGAAAGAACCACCATATTCCAAAAATGGATATGAGGAAGTTTGATGGAAAGGATCCTATAACATGGATACTACAGATGGAGCAATATTTTGATCTCCATAATGTGCAAAACACACAAAAGGTACGCATTGCAACTTTACATTTAGAACAAAATGCATTTGTATGGTTTCGACGGCTTTGCTCCCGTAAAAAAATTGTCACTTGGTCAATTTTTACAGAGGAAATGATAGCACATTATGAGGATACAAAGAGAAACACCTTCTTTAGCCAATTGATAAATCTCAAACAAAAGGGTTTAGTGGGGGAGCACATTGAGGACTTCCAAAAATTGAATATAAGGGTAACTGATATTCCAGAGGAACACAGGATTGATCTCTTCATAAGCACTTTAAAGGATAACATCCAACATGAAGTTCGCGTTTTGGAACCTGATTCATTGGAGAAGGCATTCAGGTTGGCAAGAAAAATTGAATGTAAAATTATGGCGACAAGGAAGCCTACCACTCACTTCTATAAAGCAGGAAGTGTTTCTACGCCTAGATTTCCACAATCTACAAGGTTGACACCACAACAATTGGAAGAAAAAATAGAAAAATGGCTTTGCTACAGTTGTGATAGCAAATACACTAAAGGTCATAAGTGTGCTGAGAAGAAATTATTTTACATAGATTGTGAAGAGGAAGAAGAAAATGAACAACAAGAGGATATACACCAGGAACCAGCCCTAGAAGAGGAAGAAATGAATCCGACCATATCGTGGAATTCACTGGCAGGAATTACCACTCCTCAAACTATAAAGATAGAAGGACATATCAAGAAAAAAAGGGTAATAGTGTTGATTGATTCAGGTAGCACCCATAATTTTATTCATTGTAAGGTAGCCAAGGAATTAAATTGTTTCCTATACCCAGCACCAGAATGTCAAGTGATGGTGGCAAATGGAGGAACTATAAATTGCTCTGGGAAATGCCATAATATCAAGCTAACCATGGGGGAATATGTATTGACTAGTCCAATGCTTTCCATTCCTATGGGAGGTGCTGATGTTGTACTAGGAGTACAATGGTTACAATATTTAGGGACGGTAGCTTTTAATTTTCAAGAACTTTTCTTGAAATTTTTTTCAGAAGGAAAGGAAGTCGAATTACGGGGTATTGAAGGGAAGCCGGGAAGGATAATAAGCTCTAATGTCATGACAAAGCTTCTAAAGAAAGAACAACAAGGAATAATTGCACAGTTATGCTCACTAGAAGTTTCAACATCAAAATCATCTATTTCTGCAGATCTCCAACAAGTCTTGGACAATCATTCCAAGGTGTTTGAAACTCCCAAAGGACTCCCACCTATTCGTGATCATGATCACGCTATTCATTTGATTCCAGGAAGTGTTCCTCCAAACATCAGGCCTTATAGATATCCTTACTTCCAAAAGAGCGAAATTGAACGTATGATTGTAGAAATGTTAGAAGCGGGTATAATTCAACCTAGTCAAAGTTCTTTCTCTGCTCCTGTAGTATTGGTACACAAGAAGGATGGATCATGGCGAATGTGTCCGGATTATAGGGAGCTCAATTAGCTCACCATTAAAGATAAATTTCCCATTCCTGTGATTGATGAATTATTGGATGAATTACATAGAGCAATTTATTTTGCCAAGTTGGATCTTCGTTCAGGATATCATCAAATTAGAATGAAGACTGAAGATATTCCAAAAGCAACATTTCGAACTCATGAGGGTCATTATGAATTTTTGGTCATGCCTTTTGGCCTTACTAATGCACCTTCTACATTTCAAGGGTTGATGAATTCCATTTTCAAACCCTTAGAAAATTTGTGCTAGTATTTTTTGATGATATACTAATCTATAACAGGTCTTGGAAGGATCATGTTGAACATGTTGACAGGGTGCTCAAACTATTGCAGGAGAAACAATTATATGCAAAAACATCCAAATGTTTCTTTGGAGTACAAGAGGTGGAATATTTGGGTCATATTGTATCTCACGAGGGTGTTAAAGTAGAACCTAACAAAATTAAAGCCATTAAGGAATGGAAAGTCCCCAAAACCATAAAGCAGTTGCGAGGATTTCTCGGGTTAACAGGGTATTATCGCAAGTTTGTTAAGAATTATGGGAGAATAGCAGCACCTCTAACAACATTATTGAAGAAAGATGCATTTTCATGGCAACGAAGGCCTTTGAACATCTTAAAGAGGCAATGTGCCTAGCACCGGTCTTAGCTACGCCAGACTTCAAAAAAACCTTTATTGTGGAATGGGATGCCTCAGGAAATGGAATTGGTGTTGTTTTAATGTAGGAAGGAAGACCCATTTCTTTTGAAAGTTTTCCAATCAAAGGAAAGTATTTACAGAAAACTATTTATGCGAAGGAAATGTTATCAATACTGCATGCACTAAAGAAATGGAGAACTTACCTAACGGGAAGACACTTCAAGGTAAAAACTGATCATGATAGTCTTAAACACTTTTTGGAACAAAGACTATCTTCAGAAGAGCAGCAAAAATGGGTCACAAATATATTGGGTTATGACTTTGAAATAATCTACAAAAAAGGAAATATTAATGTTGTTGCAGATGCACTCTCAAGAAAGAATGAAGAGGTGGAAGCATTGCTTTGTGCCATTTCTATTATCCAACCAGATTGGATAACCGAAGCAAGAGATGAATGGAAGAAGGAATAAGATGTATGGGCACTCATTCAAAAGTTGCAGCAAGATCCTAGTACATCTTATACATTTAGTTGGAAAAATGATTCCTTATGGTACAAAGATCTCTTATATCTTTGTAAGAATTCCCAACTAAAACAAAAGATTCTTTTGGAATTGCACATTTCTCCTTTAAGAGGACACTCAGGATTTTTAAAAACTTACCACAGGGTGAAGAAAGAATTTTTTTGGGATGGCCTTAAATCTGATATTCAAAAGTTTGTGGCAAAATGTTCGGTTTGCCAGCAGAATAAGTTGAGACAATTAAGACCCCGAGACTTCTACAACCTTTATCCATTCCAAGTCAGCGTTGGGAGGAGATTTCAATGGATTTTATCACGGGTTTACCTAAGTCTGAAGGAAAGAATGTCATCATGGTGGTAGTTGATAGACTTACCAAGTATGCACACTTTTGTGCATTATCTCATCCATTTAAAGCAAGTACGGTTGCTACTACATTTATGGACATAATTCAAAAGCTACATGGAAGCCCAAGGGTTATTGTGAGCGACAGAGATCCCATTTTTACTGGAAATTTTTGGACGGAGTTATTTTCTTGTTTGGGTACTCAATTAGCTCATAGCTCATCTTATCATCCTCAATCTGATGGTCAAACTGAGATAGTAAATAAATGTTTGAAGGATATCTTCGTTGTTTTGTATTTGATAAACAAACACAATGGGTCAAGTGGTTACCTCTCGCTGAATGGTGGTATAACACTTCCTTCCATACTGCAGCAAAAATGACCCCATTTATGGCACTTTGTGGATATCATCCACCATCCATCACATCATCTTTAAGGGAAAATTCGAAGGTTCAAGCAGTGGAAGATCACATCGAGCATCAGCAAGAAGTTCTCCAACTCTTGAAGGATAACCTGAATTTGGCACAAAATCGAATGAAACAACAGGCAGATCAACATCGCAGCGAGAGAAGTTTTGATGTAGGAGATTGGGTATTTTTACGGCTACAACCATGCAAACAAATGTCCCTCAAGCAAGCTAAGAAGGATAATAAATTATCGCCAAAGTACTATGGTCCTTACAAGGTGTTGCAAAATATTGGTACTATGGCATACAAATTGGAGCTTCCTGCTTCTTCGCGAGTACATCCAGTTTTCCATATTTCATGCTTAAAGAAGGTTATAGGTGAAAATATTCCAGTTCAAACAATATTGCCAGAACTTGATGAGGAAGGAAAAATCATATTGGAACGAGAAGCGGTCATGGAAACAAGAACTCGAAAACTACGGAATCGATCAATTTGAGAGTATCTCATCAAGTGGAAGAACTTACCCACTGAAGATTCTACATGGGAGGATGAGAATTTTATACAGAAGCACCCAGAGCTACTCAAGCGTTGAGGACAACACTTTTTTGAAGGAGAGGGGCATGTTAGGTCCCTATATTACTAGTATAGTCCCTTATTGTTATTAGTATAACCCCCTTATTGTTATTATTGTACCCTTGTAACCCCCATTTTGTTATTATTGTGCCCTTAAATTATTATTGTTAGGTCGGCTAGGATTACATTGTGGCCCACTAGGATTACATTATGGCCCCATGGACTCCTATATATAGAAACGAGGTTTTCTAAATTGTATCATCCAAGAATTTTTCATTCATGTAATGTATTGGAGGTTGCCCCCTCGAAGTGGCTTATTTCTAAGGCGTTGATATCTCTTTTCTTCTATTTTTGGAGCTGGTTACACAACACATCACCTATCCATAAAAAATAGTGCCAAATAGATACATTAGTCTTTACTGTCCTTTACTTAAGTTATATTTATGTAAAATAGTTAGAGATATTTTGTAAACCAATCTTGATATTTTTCAAGATATTTTAGTTTAGAATTTGTATAAATACTTCACTCCTTGAAGTATTTTTTGTGTGGAATAAAATTTATCCAAGACTATTATAGTCATTTTGATGGATATATTGAAGTTGATGTCGGGTCAATTAACAGCGAGACAAAAATGAGATTAAAGAACAACATAACTCGGATTCTTGTCTTGACCATGTTGGCACCACCTTAATTGGCAAGATTGGAAAGAATTCAAGCTGAGAGAACATACGTTTCAGCACTTTGGGATTCTAAGGATCTAGCCCTCACGAATCCGAAAGGATCTCTCCAATAAGTGCAAAGATGGATTTGTCTTTGAAGTCTTGGGTAATGATATTAGGCTAGTTATGAAGGCCGAGGGTTTTGTTTGTTTTTGGATGGTTGAGCATGATTATTATTTGAGGTGGAAAGTTCTAAATGCAAAGAGTTTCAAAGGTAAGAAGTTGCAAGAAAATAGAACAAGCTTTGGCCAGAAAAATAGATAATTGCATATTTTAGTCCATTGGGCTATGGAGTCATAATAAGGTTTAATTGAAATAGCAAGGGGCAAGAGTGGTCCACGGGGCAAGTCATCTATGTCTAAGGATCTCTTTAAAGTTTGATTTTATGGGATGAAATGTTACAAAAAGAGGGGATTTAAACAAATGAAGAACAAAGAGCAGCCTAAGATCAAGCAAGTACTTATAAACTAGCCTGATTTTGACATACACTTAAGAAAGACATAAAATTAATCTAAGATCAGGTAAGTACTTCTAAACTAGCCTGCTTTTGATGCACTTTCAATAGAAAAAAATTTTAAAACAAAGGGAAAATTGAAGGCAACTGGTGGAGAAGAAACTAGCGGGTCGGGCTCACCACAAATCCTCTCCTAGCTTTTCTCTACTTGGTAACTTTCAAGACAAACACAAAGATAACAAAGAATGACCTAAGATCTGGTAAGTGTTTCAACACTAGCCAGCTTTCAACACATTCCAAGGGAAACATTCAGACAGTCTTTGGGGATAAAACTAGGACCAGGGCACACCATATCTTCCTTAGTTCATCTCTACTTAACATATACTGAAAATAAAATTTAAGAATAACTATTAGCTAAAGGAATAGGACGAGGGAATGCCAGCATTCCTATGCTTAGAACTGAATTAAATCATTCCTAAATAACATGAATTGGAAGAAAACATGTAGATAAATATTTTCATTCAGAGAAGGGTACTGATATATAGTAGGTCCTAACTCTATGCATGTTGTTATTTATAAGAGAATATGAACACAGTGAAAACAGAAATAAAATAAAAATTTACAATAAGAAATAACATCACCGTTGACATAGACCAGGATCCCATAAATCAGCTTGTATTGATGCTCCAAACTAGTTACAGCTTTAAGTCCAATGCTCTAGCTTAACAATCATCTACACTTCCCAGACTAATTTATCTATCACAAGCAGAGCTTCAAGAGCCATTGAACACTATTTACAAGTAGAAGTCTCAAGCTCCAGTAGTATTTATAGAAGAATGAGGAGGTTAGATCTGATAAAAGATCTCCAAAGATAATCAATATAGTCTTAATGGCTTCTCGTCCTTTGGGGGGCTCGATGAAGAAGTTTACAGGTGTTCTGTTTGTATTAATGTTTTTCATTTAAGATTAAGCTTAGTGGGAGCTCTTATTGACTTTTGAGGCTCTGTGTTATGTTAAAGTAACTCTGCTGATATTTTTTCATTAAGTTTATTTGCAAAATTAACTCTCTGGCTGTGCTGAGGCAAATATCTGATCTTGATCAATAACTTCGGCCTTTGTTTGAATTCTTTGAGGCACAGGTGGCTTTGTGGTAGCCAAGAGGAATCGATTTGCCTCTGATGTGGCGGTGGAGGATTTTCTGTCTGATAAAACACTTATGATATTCTTTTGAATATGTCTTAATTAGGAGGATTAGGCTTTTGATAATCAATCTTAGCCGTAATCCCCACAGATCTGTCTTCAATCTCCTGTTCTGGTACGTTCTGTCTTCAACACTGATACTCTTTTTTTGTGATTTATTTACTGTGTCTTGTTGATGTGCAGTGCTATGCAGGGCTCGTGAGGCATCAATGCCTTTGAAACTGATCTTGGGACCTGTGGGTTATGTTAGCCAGCTATAAAATTTGTTATATCAAATGTTGGCTAAGAAATTTTTGGAGTCTTCAAGAAACAAGTTTTTATTGCTAAAAAGATGTTATATCTTAAAGACTCTTGAAGCCCTCATGCCTCTGTCCGAATCTTCACTGCTGTTCCCATTTTATACTCTCAAATTTTGTTGTTTCCATAAGTGAAAATACTGCTCCAAAGGCCATTTTCCACCTCCTTCCACTTCCAAAAATAACCTCATTTTTACCCTTTCATTCTCCATAAAAATCCTCCATTTTTATATTTTTCCCCTCTCCCCTCCATCAAAATCCCTTTGATAAGGTTTAAGACTTTTTCTTTGCCTTATCGAAACCCTCAATATCCTTTAAAAATCATTAAAAATATATAAAAAAACCCATTTTTTTATTACGGACTTAAGCCCCCTTAGGCTAAATCCTAAAAAACCACTTCCCCGCATGTGCCCACGCCCTAGGAACCAGGCGCTAGACCCATTGGACGCTTATCGAATTGAAACTTTGAAAATGGTTAGATCAAAAAGACCAATCCCGAGGCTCCGATTGCGATTGGCCCCTTTTATAAACGCCCCGGGCATACTACATTCCATACATCCAAAGGCCCCGCAAACGGGTGCCATCCATATATATATATATATATATATATATATATATATATATATATATATATATATAGACTCATTAATCCATACCAAAACCTTTGTTTTATTAAATTTTTGGGTTTTTATACGTTATAAAGGGTGTCTGCCGGTACAAAGTTTAAAATGATATCGACCGTTGATCTACAGCCGATCAAACGGCCCACACTACATCGCATTGTAATTTTCATTCGGTACATTTGTTTGTCCCCCTCCGATTGACATCCCTCCAATTCACTCCCCACCATTGATCTGATCCTCGGATCAATGGCCAGCGCTCAATCGCTCTGTCACACTCCAAGTTCATTACCCCGCCGATTGCGATCTCCCGTGCATCTCCCACTGTCGATCTGATCTGCAGATCGACGGTTTTCATCTAATCGCATCGGATTTTTCCATCGGGTGCATCTAATTACTTTACTCAGCCCACCTCTGATCGCCGATGCTCGATTAGATCTGGACCATCCACATGTCTAGATCGGACGGTCCCAAATCTTTCCTCATGGTTTCATCGCCCTCCGCCTTCCACCAAGAGGATTTTAAGCACGTAATCCCCACCGTTGATCTCTATACGATCAACGATTCTGACTTATTCTTCCCTCTGCTCTCCTTTTAACCTACTCTTAATTAATCTCGATCGTTGGATGATGCCATCTAGCAGTCACGCTTCTCCCCACAGCCTTCTAAGCAGTTTTACCCAAGAAAACGCAGGATTTCTTAATTAGTTTGTGTTTTGCAGGTTTGAATGGTTTGGTCCATCATATTAAAGAGAAAGCCGAAGGCTGAGAGTGACGATTCTCACGCCTTCAAATCATTAAAAGGAAACCATCCATGGGTTCAATTTTCACGTCTCTTCAATGTTTCATGAGGCATCGATGCCTTATGAGCCATGCGCGGCCTGCACATCAACAAGACACAGTGTTATTAAATCACCATTAAAAGAGTATCAATGTTGAAGACAGAATGCAGCAGAACAGAAGATTGAAGACAGATTTGTGGGGATCATGGCTAAGATTGATTATCAAAATCCTAATCCCCCAAATTAAAACACAGTTAAAAGAAAATCATAAGTGTTTTATCATACAGAAAGGCCTCCACTGCCACATCTGAGGCAAATTGATTCCTCTCATCTACCACAGTGCCACCTGTAGCCACAAGCATTCAAACAGAGGCCGAAGTTATTGAGCAAAATTAGATACTTGTCTCAACACAGCCGACGAATTAATTTTGCTAAGGGAATTTAATGCAAAAAATATCAGCAGAATTATTTCATCCTGAACATAGCTTAAAAGTCAATAAAGCTCCCACCGAGCTTTAATATTAATTGTAAAACATTTAATATAGAGGACACCTATGTACGCTTCTCCATCGAGCCCCTCAAAGGCCGAGAAGCCATTAAGTCTGTATTAATTGACCCACGAGATCTTTTATCAGATCTCACCTCCTCATTCTTCTATAAATACTTCTGTAGAAGATGAGAAATTGTTGGTTGATTTAGTTGCTGAACTTTGAAATGTGATTGAGCTTGATACTTCTGCCTGTAAATAGTATTCATTGGCTCTTGGAGCTCTGCTTGTAATAGATAAGTTAGTCTGGGAAGTGTAGATGATTGCTAAACTAAAGCATTAGACTTGAAGCTGTAACTGGTTTGGAGCATCAATACAAGTTGATTTATGGGATCCTGGTCTATGTTGACGGTGATGTTTTTCTCATTGTAACTTGTTATTTTGTTTATGTTTTCACTATGTTCATCTTCTCTTATAAATAAAAGCATGCATAGAGTTAGGACCTACTGTATATCAGTACCTTTCTCTGACTGAAAATATTTATCTACATGTTTTCTTCTAATTTGTGTTATTTAGGGATGATTTAATTCAGTTTAAGCATACGAATGCTGGCGTTCCCTCGTCCTATTGCCTTAGATTATTGTTATTTTTTAATGTTATTTTCAATATATGTTAAGTAGAGATGAACTAAGGAAGATATGGTGTGCCCTGGTCCTATTTTTATCCCCAAAGACTGTCTGAATGTTTCCCTTGGAATGTGTTAAAATCTGGCTAGTTTCAAAGTACTTACCAGATCTTAGGCCATTCTGTGTTATCTTTGTGTTTGTCTTGAAAGTAACCAAGTAAAGTAGAGCTAGGAGAGGATTTGTGGTGAGCCCGGCCCGCTAGTTTCTCCTCCAACAGTTGTCTTCAAGTTTCCCTTTGTTTTTATATGTTTTCTATTAAAAGTATATCAAAGGCTGGCTAGTTTAGAAGTACTTACCAGATCCTGGATTTCTTTATGTTTCTCTTAAGTGTTTGTCAAAATCTTCCTAGTTTAGAAGTACTTACCAGATCTTAGGCTGCTCTTTGTTCTTCATCTGTTTAATTCCCCTTCTTGTTGTATCATTTCATTCTATAAATCAAATTTCAAAGAGATCCTTAGACATAGATGACTTGCCCCATGGACCACTCTTGCCTCTTGTTGTTTCAATTAAACCCTATTATGACTCCATATCCCAATGGACTAAAACCTGCAATTATCTATCTTTCTGGCCAAAACTTGTTCTATTTGCTTGCAACTTCTCACCTTTGAAACTCTTTGCATTTAGAACTCTCCACCTCAAATAGTAATCATGCTCAACCATCAAAAAACAAACAAAACCCTTGGCCTTCATAACTAGCCTAATATCATTACCCAATATTTCAAAGACAAATCCATATTTGCACTTACTGGAGAGATCCCTCTCCGGATTCAGGAGGGCTGGATCCTAGAATCCCAAAGTGGTTGAAACGATGTTCTCCCTGCAGTTGGAATTTGTCCAATCTTGCTAATTACAGGGTGTTAACATTTCTGGCAACTCCGCTGGGGAAATTTCTGAGCAATTTGCATTTTAAGGTAATCACAGGTTATCAGAAATTTGGTTCAAATAATATTTTCTATATTAACCAGCTGAGCCACCAACGACTAACATTTCTGGTGACTCTGCTGGGGATCGAAGTTGAATTTTAACCTTAGGTTCCCTTAAAAACTAAATAAAACCTTGTGAGTAAAAAGCAACCTTTTCAAGCACTACCAAGGAATGGTAATCATGATAAAACTTTTTTGAATCAGTGACAAACTAGGCAAACCCTAGGATTCTCATAAGGCTTTATCTAACCTTGAAAAATCCGCCAGCTTAGCCATGAGAGTAGACTGTCTTTGTCTCATAAGCATAGCTAAGTTTTGAAACAGAGTCAGGACATTCATAGAAACCACACAACTGAAAAAAACTCAGAAAACCCAAAAATATTTCAGATTGGTATCCAATAGACATGGTGGTGGACCATAAAACCTTTTACCTCCTTAGGAGCTAAAAACTTCCACTCGGCGACTCCACAATCCTCAACAGACCTTAAGACTCCACTGGGAAGAACCCTTATCATTGTAATATCATTCAAACTCAGTTAGAGGACTGTAGGATTAAAATTTGTGTAAAAAGGTTAGTTGACCTTTTAAAGACTGTCATACCTGGTTGAAATTTTCTTGTTTACTTGGGTCTGAAAAACACAGCATAGTGGCTCCTAGAAAGATTCACACTAGAGCCTATCCTGACCCTGATCCACCTGAGACAGTGGATAACCCAGAAAGTATCCTTAGGAAGTTTCCTAGGATTAAATTATCAACTATTTTCAGATCACCCTTGAGAGCTAATTCACTTCCCGGAAATCTTTCAGCTCTACAACCATCACAAGTTGACTTAGTAAATCCCTTTAGAACTAGGTCTCTTGATGATTTAGATCAGTTAGATTCTGAGTCTTCACTTTCATCTCCTGAAACAAGTGAACATCTTGGTAGCAGAGAAACAACACCTCCTGATTTACATTTCCTTCACAACTTAGGTGTCTCTCATCCAAGATCAGCTCAGCAATCTATTCCTGATCCATCCACTTCTTCTCACCCTACATCCACTGTTCAAACCACCCCATTCCAGCCCACTTTCCCTCTTGTTAATCCACCTCTTGTGAATCCACCCCCTCCACATATCATGGCAGCATGGTATGCTCCCTTAGTCCTTCCTGCACCCTTAGTCAATCTTCCACAGGACTATCAGTCCAAAATTCCATTGAATGATGCTAGTAATGCTACAACTGCATCACAACATGTGGATAAGATGAATGACTACTTTGACAGAAATGAAATTGATGATGATTCTGTCAAGCTTAGATTATTTTCTCAGAGTCTAAAGGGAGAAGTAAGAAAATGGTTCAAAGGCTTAACCCCCCATAGTATCAATGATCTCCAAGCCTTCCATTAGACTTTCTCAAACAAATGGGAAGTAAATAATAATCCTCTCCAAGTCCTTTCTGATTACAAGAACCTCCATAGAAACACTGGGGAAAGTGTGCAAGCTTATTGCACCAGATTTAACAGTGTGTATAATGCCCTTTCCCCAGATCTAAAGCCTCCACAAGGCTTAGCTTTAAACAATTTTCCTGAAGTTTTCGACCCCGATATGGCCTAGCAGCTGAGAGAAAGAGATCCTGCAACTCTTGAAGAGATGCAAAAAGGATCTCTTGCTATGGAAGTAAACTTAATGGAGAAGAGAGAAAGAATGAAAAATGAGAAGAGAGTGTCCTTTAGAGAAGAAAATACACCCTCTACTTCCAGCTCAAAGATGGAGAGAATGATGGAGGAGATGATGAAGAAAATGAGCATCCTTGAGAGAGCACAAGCAAGTCAAAACAAAAATGCTCCTCAAAATAGAAATCAGAACCAGAATTAGAATTTTAGAAGGAACCAACCTCCAAACAGACCTAGGGAAGATGATCAACAGATCACTCCTCCCTTTCATCAAAACTATGTAAGTGAGGTTGAGGAAACAGATGAAATAACAGAGGAAGATGATATCAACATGCTGGGGGTAGATAATGATGACTTTAAGATTCATTATAATAGAAAACAAGGTTTATACACACCCTATGATGACAAAAGAGATGATGATGAAAATTATTATCAAGACATGGAAAATGTCATCATAGAGTCTCAAAGATAATATGACCTTAGAAGCAAAACCAGTCAACAAAACCCCAACACCAAAACCTCTGACAAATCTTCACAAAACAGCACTGTAACCAAGCCTAAAATTGTCAAACAAAGGGATAAAACAGCGGCTGTTAATTCTGATAAAGGTAGAGAGAAATGCACTCAAAACAGTGAAAAATAGAGTGCAGACCTTAGTAGTACTAACACTTCAGCTAGTACTCCTATTGAAACAACTTTTTCAAATATAAATACAACAAATCAACAAGCTGATGTTGTTGATAGACTAGCAGCTAGTAAGGCTGAGACAAGTTCTTCAAAGAACCAAATTCCTTTCAGCCTAGAGTAGGAAATTTCAAAGATCAAAATCTCTGTTCCCCTTACTGAGTTAGCTTCCCAGCATCTATATAGGACCCAAATTTTGAAGGCTTTAAATATAGAAGAAAATGAGGACATTGTCAATCTTAATGATGACCAGCCAGAGCTTATTTTCGGTCCAAATATTGAAGGTAGATATCAAGAGGGAATTGCTCCTCCCTTTTATGTGAGTTTAAACGTTCATGACAAAATTTTGCATAACGCTATGCATGACTCAGGAGCTTCTCATAATTTAATGCCAATAGCTGTAATGGAGAGCCTGGGTCTAGAAATCACCAGACCTTACAAAGATATTTACTCCTTTGACTCAAGCAAAGTAAAATGTTTAGGATTAATCAAAGACCTCTGCGTTAACTTAGCACAGATTCCAGCCAAATGCTTAGTCATGGATATTGTTATGGCTAATGTACCCCCAAAGTATGGAATGTTATTATCAAGATCCTGGGGGGCTACGTTACAAGGGACTATGCATATGGACATGACCTATGCAACCATCCCTGTTTTCAATCAAACTAGAAGACTTTACAGGGAGTCCCATATGCAATACACAGTTACAAGCCAAGACAGACCACAAAACTCTCCTCTCTATTCTGTAAATACAGGCCTTGATTCTTTTATTATGTTTAACAATGAAACATTTAGTAAACAAGTCACTTTAATAGGATTAATGGCCGATAGGGAGGAAGAGGAACACAATGTAGGAGTGTCAAAACAATTTGCTGCATTTGAAAACGTTAGCAAACCAAACAAAGGTATTGAGCTACAAGTCATGCGTCCATTGCTCTTAAACCTTGACAATCAAGAAAACGACCCTCAACGCAGCGAAAAACCTGAGGAGTTGAAACAAATACAACTAAGTGATGAGATTCCACAACAACTCGTAAGCACTTTAGTTGAAGAGGATAGTAACCAAGATGAAACCAAAAATAGTCCTCTATGGAGTATGCACTTCGATGGGTCATGCACCAGAACTAACGCTGGTGCAGGTCTCTGGATATGCAACACTGAGAATAACCACACAAAAATCATTTCCTGTAAATTACATTTTCAGTGTTCTAACAACATAGCGGAATATGAATCCCTGCTTTTAGGCTTACATCTATTGAAAAAATTAGGAGCCAAAAGAGTTAAAGCATATGGGGATTCAGATTTGGTCATTAGGCGAGTCAATGGGGAGTATAACACAAATAATCCCAGACTTAGGGCCTACCGAAATGATTTCATGGACCTTTTAAGAACATTCAAGGAGTCCAAACTGATTTTTGTCCCAAGAAAAAGAAATATTTCCGCCCACAATTTAGCCTTTGCAGCTAGAACATGTTTAAT
The DNA here is from genome assembly GCA_034641835.2 of Pinus albicaulis. NCBI lineage: Eukaryota > Viridiplantae > Streptophyta > Pinopsida > Pinales > Pinaceae > Pinus > Pinus albicaulis. The sequence continues at coordinate 1,003,039,629 of CM076579.1, forward strand.
GTCGTATGACACCATAGACTGCACAACTCAAATAAAATTTAGACCAGTCGTTCCTGATAATGAAAATTATTGGCAGGTGTTTGACGGAGACAAACAAATAGAAGACATCATGCAATTCAGAAATGAATTCAAACTACACATTTCGGGCTCAGATTATGAAATAGACTGCAGTGAAGAAAATTTTCTTGGTGAAGAAGAGTTGTCTCCTGAGCTTTTCAATATTAATCTTCTGACTAGCAAACTTAAAAACAAAACAGAATTTAATGCAGAGTTAGAAACAGAGGAGTTAGAAACTCTACACTCTAAAGATGAAAGTTTGCGAAGCGGCCTGGCACCTTTAGAAGAGTTGTTTGATTTTAACGATGTGGCCAAGAAGCCAAAACTGGAACTTGTAGACACTGAAGTGGAAGAGTGAAATATAGGCAGTAAACTTAAACATATGATGATTAAACTGTCTAAAAATTTACCAGCTCACATTAAAATCGAATACATAGAGCTGTTTAAAGAATTTTCTGATGTTTTTGCATGGATCTACGAAGATCTTAAATCCTATGACACCGAAATAATATAGCAAAAAATTCCCCTCAAATAAAACAAAAAGCAATTCAGACAGAAACTGCGCAGAATAAACCCTGTTCAGTTGCCTTTGGTTGAGAAGGAGATCATGAAAATGTATGATGCTGGTATTATTGTCCCTATTATATATTCTGAGTGGGTGTCTAATTTGGTGTCAGTTAGGAAGAAAACTGGAGAGATTATGCTTTGTATAGACTTTAGAGACTTAAAAAAAGCTTCATTAAAAGACAACTACCCTTTACCTAAGATGGAGCATATATTACAAAGGGTGGTAGGGTCTAGAAGAATTTCTTTGCTTGATGGCTACTCAGGGTACAATCAGATCTTAGTTCACCCTGCTGATCAATTAAAGACAGCCTTTACTACACCATGGGGCACTTTCATGTATGTAAAAATTCCCTTTGGTCTAATGAATGCTGGAGCAACCTTTCAGAGAGCCATGCACATAGCATTCTCAGAAGAACTCGGCTAATTCATCATTATATACCTTGATGACGTTACTGTGTTTTCAAAAACAGATGAAGAGCATTTAGCACATTTGAGAAAAGTTTTCGAGAAATGCAGAAAGTTTGAGATATCTTTAAACCCTAAGAAGACATTATTCGATCTCCAAGAAGGTAAAATTCTTGGGCACATCATTTCAGAAGAGGGTATTAAGATAGATCCAAAGAGGATTGAGGCCATATTGCAAATCTCTCATCCTCGAAACATCAAGGAGTTGCAATATTTCATCAGAAAGATTAACTTTTTTAGAAGGTTCATCCCCAACTTGGCTGAGCTCCTTAGAAATATCACAAACATGTTGAAGAAGGAGCAAGGGGTAAAATTGACCTTGGAAGCAAAGAAGTCCTTTGAGCTGGTGAAACAAGCGTTAACCAAAACACCGGTTCTAATAAGTCTTGATTTTTCAAAATATTTTTATATTTTTTCGTTTGCATCATAACATACCATAGTTGTTGTCCTTTTACAGAAAAATCCACAAGGACAAGAGCAGCCTATTGCATTCTTTAGTAAGGCATTGAGGGATGCCCCTCTGAAGTATAACATTATGGAGAAGAAAGCTTTTGCTTTGGTTAAAGCTTTGAAATACTTTAGAGTATACATCTTGCACTCACACATCGTTGCCTTTGTCCCGAATTTAGTTGTGAAAGACATTCTAACACATGACCCAGATGGTAAGAGAGGTAACTGGATTTTTGTGATTCTTGAATATGATTTAGAGATAAAACCCACTAAACTCATCAAAGGCCAAGGTCTAGCTAGATTAATGGATGAATCCATTTTTTATGTTCTTGATCTTAATATGATTAATGCTTTGGACGAACAAGAGGAAATCTCAACTCCCATTGTTGAAGACCATTTTATGAATTCTTCTTGGTATGCTGATATTATTTATGTTTTGCTTAATTTAAATGCACCTCCCGGTTTGACAAAAACAAAGGCAAGGTTTTTGAAATTGAAAGTTGTAAACTATTGCATCATAGATAGATGTCTTTATTGGAAAAATGCAAGTGGTATATTTCTTAAATGTTTGCCTGAGTATGATGCAGAGAAGGTAAAGCACGAGTTCCATGAAGGAGAGTGTGGAGGTCATTTGTACTGGAAGACAACAACCAACAAAATTTTGAGGGCTGGTTTCTATTGGCCTACTCTTTTTCATGATGTGCACAAGATGATCATTGCCTATCATAAATGTCAACTTTTTGAAGGCAAAAGAAAACTGCTACCCCTACCTCTGCATCCAATCACTGTTGAAGCCCCTTTTCAACAGTGGGGACTTGACTTCATAGGAGAAATCCATCCACCATATTCTGCCCAGCATAGATGGATTCTCACTGCCACAGACTATTTCACTAAGTGGATAGAAGTCATACCTTGTAGGCAGGCCAAATATTATTTTATTATAAAATTTATAGAGAATAATATTCTCTCTAGATTTGGCTGTCCTACCAAGATCATCACTGATAATGCAGTAGCATTTGGGTCAAAGAAGATGGTTGAATTTTGCCACAAATATCAGATAACATTGGGGCATTCCACGGCCTATTACCCTCAAGGTAATGGACTTGCAGAATCCTCAAACAATATTTTAGTGAACATAATCAAGAAACTATTGGAGGACAACAAAAAATCTTGGCACACAAAGCTAGTTCATGCACTTTGGGCTAACAGATTGACTTTGAAGAAATCTATTGGCATGTCACCTTTTCAGCTCATGTATGGTACTAATGCAATTTTTCCAAACGGCCTTGGTGTGCCAGTGATGAAGTTGATTCAAGAGTTGCAAACTGAAGATAATGACATGACCAGAATAATAAATCAAACCATTCATCTTCAGCAAACCAGAGAGGAGGTATATAACAAAGAATTACAGAAGTAGGACAACATTAAAAAGCTTTTTGACAGAAGAACAAAGGCCAGCAATTTCAATATTGGGAACAAAGTTTTGAAGTGGGACTCAAGGAGGGAAGATAAGGGCAAACATGGAAAATTTGACAACTTATGGCTTGGCCCTTACTCTATTCATTCAGCTGCTAGTAATAATGCCTATTTTTTGCAAGAGTTGAATGGAGAAGAATTGTTTGGGGGTCCTGTCAATGGCAGGATGCTTAAGCATTACTTTTCTTGATCCATGTGATGTCCTGAAAGCCTTTTATATTTTTTCACATTGTAAATACTTCAAGTTAGAATAGGTTAGATAGGAATTTCAATAAAGCTCAGTTCTGAGCATGTAGTTAGTTGTTGTATTCTACTTTGAAGAAAAATCAAAAATTCAAAAATTCAAAAACAATAGAAGAAAGAAAAGAGGGCAGATTGTGAAAACAAGAAAGGTATAGCCCCATACCAAAAAAGAGAAACAAATCTGAAAGTGTGCAAGCTCAAATGCCACTCCTAAAGAACACACTTCTAGTTAGTCAAACAGCCTAATCTTGACTAACTAGTTTTAAATTTTCTACTGATAGGATAGTGAATTCGATTTGCCAAACTGTTTAATCTTGGCTTATCAGTAGATAGTTTAGGATAGAAATTAAAGGTTCAAACATGCTCAAAATCTGAACCTAAGTTTCCAAAAGAGAATGACTCAAACCTGTTCCAAATTCTGAGTCAAAAAAGATGTAAATCTGGTTCCAATTAGCTAAAAATCTGAACCAGTTGACAAAGGAAAGACAGCTCAAAACAAAAGTCAAAACAGAGTTGTAAAAAAGATGAAGGAAATGCTTTGAAAATTCAGATCTTAAACCTTCCACTTTGATTTAAATTTCTGCAAAATAATGTCTATGTGCAGTTTGTTTCTCATGCCATAGATCAGCAACAAGTAAGACTGTTCAATCCTGACTTGTATGCTTTTAAATTTATGTTGTAGAATGTAGAAAATAAAAATCTATTGGACAATTTAATCCCAACAGATGGTAGATTAGGTAGAGAATCATATGGGCTCAACTGTTCAATCTGAGTCCATGGAGAAATAAGGAGTAGAAATATATTAGATTTCCTTCTTTCAAAATAATAAAATGTTATAAAAGAGTTTTCCAATCCAAGTGCACTCTAAAGAAGAAAAAATGTTAGATCAGTAGGATTGGGTAGGTAGATAGCTTGTTGATGAAAGATTTTTATGGCTGCGAATATGTTTTCAGAGCAAAAGAAGATCATTCAAGGAAAGAAGGGCAGCCCAATGGATAAGGCACTGATCAGCCTCCCAGAGAATGCAAGTCTGAAGTTCTTGATGCCTTCAAGAAGGCACCATCCCCAAGTGGAGCCACTGTTAGCCAGCTATAAAATTTGTTATATAAAATGCTGGCTAAAACATTTTTGCAGTCTTCAAGAAACAAGTTTTTATTGCTAAAAAGATGTTATCTCTTAAAGACTCTTGAAGGCCTCATGCCTTTTTCCAAATCTTCACTACTGTTCCCATTTTATACTCTCAAATTCTGTTGTTTCCATAAGTGAAAATACTGCTCCAAAGGCCATTTTCCCTCTCCTTCCACTTCCAAAAATAGCCTCATTTTTACCCCTTCATTCTCCATAAAAATCCTCCATTTTTATATTTTCCCCCTTTCCCCTCCATCAAAATTCCTTTGATAAGGTTTAAGACTTTTTCTTTGCCTTATCGAAACCCTCAAAATCCTTTAAAAACCATTAAAAATCTATAAAAAACCCATTTTTGTATTACAGACTTAAGCCCCCTTGGGATAAATCCTAAAAAACCACTTTCCCGCATGTGCCCACGCCCTAGGAACTAGGCACTAGACCCATCGGACACTTATCGCATCGGAACTTTGAAAATGGTTAGATCAAAAAGACCAAGCCCGAGGCTCCGATTGCGATTGGCCCCTTTTATACACACCCCGGGCATACTACATTCCATACATCCAAAGGCCCCGCAGATGGGCGCCATCCATTTCATATATATATATTCCGCCACCAAAACCTTTGTTTTATTAAATTTTTGGGTTTTTATACGTTATAAAGGGTGTCCACCGGTGCAAAGTTTAAAACGATATCGATCGTTGATCTACAGTTGATCAAATGGCCCACACTACATCGCATCGCAATTTTCATTCGGTATATTTGTTTGTCCCCCTTCGATTGACATCCCTCCGATTCACTCCCCTCACACTCCAAGTTCATTACCCCGCCAATTGCAATCTCCCGACGCATCTCCCACCGTCGATCTGATCTGCAGATCAATGGTTTTCATCTAATCGCATCGGAATTTTCCATCGGGTGCATCTAATTTCTTTACTCAGCCCACCTCCGATCGCCTATTCCCGATTAGATATAGACCGTCCACGTGTCTAGATCGGACGGTCCCAGATCTTTCCTCATGGTTTCATCGCCCTCCGCCTTCCACCAAGAGGATTTTAAGCACGTAATCCCCACCGTTGATCTCTGTGAGATCAATGGTTCTGACTTATTCTTCCCTCTACTCTCCTTTTAACCTGCTCTTAATTAATCTCGACCGTTGGATGATGCCATCTAGCGATCACACTTCTCCCTGCAACCTTCTAAGCAGTTTTACCCAAGCAAACGCAAGATTTCTTAATTAGTTTGTGTTTTTCAAGTTTGAATGGTATGGTCCATCATATTAAAGAGAAAGTCGAAGGCTAAGAGTGACGATTCTCACGCCTTCGATTCATTAAAGGGAAACCATCCATGGGTTCAATTTTCACGTCTCATCAATGTTTCATGAGGCATCGATGCCATATGAGCCCTGCGCAGCCTGCACATCAAAAAGACACAGTGTTATTAAATCACCATTAAAAGAGTATCAGTGTTGAAGACAGAACGCAGCAGAACAGAAGATTGAAGACAAATTTGCGGGGATCACGGCTAAGATTGATTATCAAAATCCTAATCCCCCAAATTAAAACACAGTTAAAAGAAAATCATAAGTGTTTTATCAAACAGAAAGGACTCCACCACCACATCTGAGGCAAATTGATTCCTCTCATCTACCACAGTGCCACCTATAGCCACAAGCATTCAAACAGAGGCCGAAGTTATTGAGCAAAATCAGATATTTGCCTCAACACAGCCGACAAATTAATTCTGCTAAAGGAATTTAATGCAAAAAATATCAGCAAAATTATTTCATCCTGAACAGAGCTTAAATGTCAATAAAGCTCCCACCGAGCTTTAATCTTAATTGTAAAAAATTTAATACAGAGGACACCTATGTACGCTTCTCCATCGAGCCCCTCAAAGGCCAAGAAGCCATTAAGTATGTATTAATTGACCCACGAGATCTTTTATCAGATCTCACCTCCTCATTCTTCTATAAATACTTTTGTAGAAGATGAGAAATTTTTGGTTGATTTAGTTGTTGAACTTTGAAATGTAATTGAGCTTGAGACTTCTACCTATAAATAGTGTTCACTGGCTCTTGGAGCTCTGCTTGTAATAGATAAGTTAGTCTGGGAAGTGTAGATGATTGCTAAACTAAAGCATTGGACTTGAAGCTGTAACTGGTTTGGAGCATCAATACAAGCTGATTTATGGGATCTTGGTCTATGTTGATGGTGATGTTTTTCTCATTGTAACGTTTTATTTTGTTTCTGTTTTCACTGTGTTCATTTTCTCTTATAAAGAACAGCATGCATAGAGTTAGGACCTACTGTATATCTGTACCCTTCTCTGAATGAAAATATTTATCTACATGTTTTTTTCTAATTTGTGTTATTTAGGAATGATTTAATTCAGTTTAAGCATAGGAATGTTGGCGTTCCTTCATCCCATTGCCGTAGCTGATTGTTATTTTTGAATGTTATTTTCAGTATATGTTAAGTAGAGATGAACTAAGGAAGATATGGTGTGCCTTGGTCCTATTTTTATCCCCAAAGACTGTCTGAATGTTTCCCTTGGAATGTGTTAAAAGCTGGCTAGTTTCAAAGTACTTACCAGATCTTAGGCCATTCTGTGTTATCTTTGTGTTTGTCTTGAAAGTAACCAAGTAAAGCAGAGCTAGGAGAAGATTTGTGGTGAGCCCAGCCCGCTAGTTTCTCCTCCAACAATTGCCTTCAAGTTTCCCTTTGTTTTTATATGTTTTCTATTAAAAGTATATCAAAGTCTGGCTAGTTTAGAATTACTTACCAGATCCTGGCTTGCTTTATGTTTCTCTTAAGTGTTTGTCAAAAGCTGGCTAGTTTAGAAGTACTTACCAGATCTTAGGCTGCTCTTTGTTCTTCATCTGTTTAGTTCCCCTTCTTGTTGTATCATTTCATTCCATAAATCAAATTTCAAAGAGATCCTTAGACATAGATGACTTGCCCCATGGACCACTCTTGCCACTTGCTGTTTCAATTAAAACCTATTATGACTCCATAGCCCAATGGACTAAAACCTGCAATTATCTATCTTTCTGGCCAAAACTTGTTCTATTTGCTTGCAACTTCTCACCTTTGAAACTCTTTGCATTTATAACTCTCCACCTCAAACAGTAATCATGCTCAACCATCCAAAAACAAACAAAACCCTTGGCCTTCATAACTAGCCTAATATCATTACCCAAGATTTCACAGATAAATCCATCTTTGCACTTACTGGAGAGATCCCTCTCTAGATTCAGGAGGGCTAGATCGTAGAATCCCAAAGTGGTTGAAACGATGTTCTCCCTGCAGTTGGAATTTTTCCAATCTTGCTAATTACAGGGTGCTAACAGGTTATGGGCCCACATACACAATCGATGAGTTTCAATTAAATTCCCCCGCCATACCTTAGTTTATCCCCCGACCTCCTTTGAGTGCGATCACCATCCGATGAGCCAGCCTTAGATCAGACGGCGTACGTCAATATCACGTTGAGCCCACAGTCGAAATTTAATGCATGATGAGGGAGCGATGAGGCGGTATTGTCCTGTCGACGTGGCGGCTTTTCACAGGATCGCTTGCTATTGAGTGGTTTCCTTTCCGTACCAAAAGCAGTGCGATCAAAACTGCTTCTAGCTTTCTCTTTAATATGATGGAAAAACCATTTAATCACCCTTTATCAAATAATATACCCCGGACTTCAAAAATCTTGATAAAACCAAGCTGTATAAACCATTTTGGGTGACAAAAGGTGCCCACTGACATCAGGGTCTTTGTGACCCAAAATTTTTATCAAATCTGCCCTATGAAGCGTATCGGGTCCATTTTGGGGCCTGCTGACATCAACCCAAGTGTGACCCGAAATTTTTAACAAATCCGCGCTATAACAATTTCGGGTCCAGTTTCCACGACTATGCGAGCAACCAAACAAGACCCGCTCCAATCAGTTGCTGCCGCGTGTGTGCTGATGTGTATGCTGACTAGGCGTTGGGGACCACCGGTTCTGTGGGATTTCTGACTGTTTTCATGGCCGTGGGGACTAGGGCAATTGATTGTGGGCTGTCGATCTGCAGATCAGATCAACGGTGGAGATGTTTTGAGAAATGCGACGGCGGAAAACTCTTCAAACCATATGAAAAACCCAAAAAAATAATATAAACAAAGGTTTTATGCGCCAGGATGGTTTTATATATACGAAGTGGATAGGTGCCCAATTTCGGGGCCTTGGTCTATATGGAATGATAATAGGCCCGAGGCTTATATAATAGGGCCAATCAGCATCGGAGTTTGGTTTAAACTCAAACAAATGCACTCCGTGAGTTGCTCTGACGCGATAAGCGCTTAGGACCCTAGAACTTGGTTCTAGCGCTAGGGCACATGGAGGGGAAGTGGTTTTAAGACTTAGCCCAAGGGGGCTTAAGTCTGTGGTAAAAAAAACTTATTTTTTATGAATTTTTTCAAGTTTTCAATGGATTTTGGGGGTTTCGGTATAGTTTAAAAATGAGTTTTAAACTATGTAAAACGATTTTTATGAATGGAAGAAGGGGAATCATGAAAAATAGAGGATTTTTGTGGAGGAAAAGGGGAGAAAAATGGAGGTTAGTTTTTCAAGTGAGGAAAGGGAAAAAAGGTGATTTTGCAGCAGTATTTTCTCATGAAATCAGCAGAATTCCATAGTGTAAAATGGGCACAGTAGGGAAGATTTTGGACAGAGGCATGAGGCCTTCAAGAGTCTTCAAGAGATAACACTTTTTTGCAATAAAATTTTTTCCCTGAAGGCTCCAAAAAATGATTTAGCCACCTTTTGGTATAACCGTTGCCGTGGCTAGCGATGGCTCCCTTGAATGAATACCTTCTTGGCATCAGGAAGCACAGACTTGCATTCTCTGAAGTGTCGATGCCTCATCGACAGTAACCCGCTCTTTCCTTGAATGATGTGAATGATATTTATTTGGTCTAAAATCAGGTTAGAAGCCATAAAAACAATGAATCTTTCATCAACAAGCTTTCTACCTACCCAATCTACATATCTAACATTTTTTCTTCTTAAGAGTGCACTTGGATTGGAAAACTCTTTCTCAACATTTTATTCTTTTGAAAGCAGTAAATATAATCTATTTCTACTTCTTATTTATCCATGGACTCAGATTAAACAGTTGAGTCCATGTGATTCTCTACCTAATCTACTATCTATTAGGATTAAACTATCCAACAGACTTTTATTCTCTAAATTCTACAACAAAATTTAAAAGCTGGCTCGAGATGAAACGTATGCATGATTGTTAATCCCTATAGCATGGACTTCGGTGCACATAGATATTTGCAGAAAATAAAACAAATGAAATCTTAAGAATCTGAAATTTCAGCTTGACTCACTCATCTATTTTATAGCTTCTATTTGTCTGCAAGTTATTCTTTATATCACAATTCAGATTTTAAACTAATTAGAACCGATTTACATCTTTTTGACTTCAGGAAATTTAGGCAATTTGATCATTCTCTTTGGAAACTTAGGATTCATATTTTTGGGCGTATTTAGACCTTTAATTTCATACAAACTATCTATTTGACAAATTGGGATAAATGACAGCAAATAAATTCACTATCTATCGTTGGAAATTTGGGGCTGATTGGTCGAGGTCGGTTGCGGCTAACTAGAAGTGTGTTCTTTAGGGGTGGCATTTGAGCTTGCACACTTTCAGATTTGTTTCTCTTTTTGGTATGGGGCTATACCTTTCTTGTTTTTACAATCTTCCCTCTTTTCTTTCTTTCTTTGTTTTTGTATTTTTGATGTTTATAACTCTAAATGAAATGATGGGTGAAGTATTTATAATGAGAAAAAAGATAAAAAGGCTTTCAGAACATAACATGGATCAAGAGAAGTAATGCTTAAGCATCCTGCCATTGACAGGACCCCCAAACAATTCTGCTCCATTCAACTCTTGCAAGAAATAGGCATTATTACCAGCAGCTGAATGGATAGAGTAAGGGCCAAGCCATAAGTTGTCAAATTTTCCATGCTTGCCCTTGTCTTCCCTCCTTGAGTCCCACTTCAAAACTTTTTCCCCAATATTGAAATTGTTGGCCTTTGTTCTTCTGTCAAAAATCTTTTTAATGTTGTCCTGCTTCTGTAATGCTTTGTTATAAACTTCCTCTCTGGTTTTCTGAAGATGAATGATCTGATTTATTCTTCTGATCATGTCATTATCTTCTGTTTGCAACTCTTGAATCAACTTCATCACTGGTACACCAAGGCTGGTTGGAAAAATTGCATCAGTACCATACACAAGCTGGAAAGGTGACATACCAATAGATTTCTTCAAAGTCAATCTGTCAACCCAAAGTGCATGAACTAGCTTTATGTCCCAAGACTTTTTGTTGTCCTCCAACAGTTTCTTGATTATGTTCACTAAACTCTTGTTTGAGGATTCTACAAGTCCATTACCTTGAGGGTAATAGGCCGTGGAATGCCCCAATGTTATCTGATATCTGTGACAGAATTTAACCATCTTCTTTGATCCAAATGCTACTGCATTATCAGTGATGATCTTGGTAGGACAGCCAAATCTGGAGAGAATGTTAGCCTCCATGAATTTTATAATAACATAATCATTGGCCTGCCTATAAGGTATGTCTTCTATCCACTTAGTGAAATAGTATGTGGCAGTGAGAATCCATCTATGCTGAGCAGAAGATGGTGGATGGATTTCTCCTATGAAGTCAAGTCCCCACTGTTGAAAAGGGGCTTCAACAGTGATTGGATGCAGAGGTAGGGGTAGTAGTTTTCTTTTGCCTTCAAAAAGGTTACATTTATGACAGGCAATGATCATCTTGTGTATATCAGGAAAGAGAGTAGGCCAATAGAAACCAGCCCTCAAAATTTTGTTGGATGTTGTCTTCCAATAAAAATGACCTCCACACTCTCCTTCATGGAACTCATGCTTAACCTTCTCTGCATCATACTCAAGCAAACATTTAAGCAATACACCACTTGCATTTTTCCAATAAAGACATCTATCTATAAAGCAATAGTTTACAGCTTTTAACATTAGGAATCTTGCCTTTGTCTTTGTCAAACCAGGAGGTGTATTTAAATTAAGCAAAACATAAATAATATCATCATACCAAGAGGAATTCATGAAATGGTCTTCAACAATGGGAGTTGAGATTTCCTCTTTTTCGTCCAAAGCATTAATCATATTAATATCAAGAACCTCAAAATTGGATTCAGCCATTAATCTAGCTAGACCTTGGCCTTTGATGAGTTTAGTGGGCTTTATCTCTAAATCATATTCAAGAATAATCACAATCCACTTACCTCTCTTACCATCTGGGTCCTGTGTTATAATGTCTTTCACAACTGAATTTGGGACAAAGGCAATGATGTGTGAGTGCAAGATGTATACTCTGAAGTCTTTCAAAGCTTTAACCAAAGCAAAAGTTTGCTTCTCCATAATTTTATACTTCAAAGGAGAATCTCTCAAATCCTTGCTAAAGAATGCAATAGACTACTCTTGTCCTTGGGGATTTTTCTATAAAAGGACAGCCGCTATGGTATGTTCTGATGCAAATGAAAAAATATAAAAATCTTTAGAAAAATCAGGACCTATTAGAACCGGTGTTTTGGTTAACGCTTGCTTCAGTAGCTCAAAGGACTTCTTTGCTTCCAAGGTCCATTTTACCCCTTGCTCCTTCTTCAACATGTTTTTTATATTCCTAAGGAGCTCAGCCAAGTTGGGGATGAACCTTCTCAAAAAGTTAATCTTTCCAATGAAAGATTGCAATTCCTTGATGTTTCGAGGATGAGAGATTTGCAATATGGCCTCAATCCTTTTGGGATCTATCTTAATACCCTCTTATGAAATGATGTGCCCAAGAAGTTTACCTTCTTGGAGCCCAAATAGTGTTTTCCTAGGGTTTAAAGATATCCCAAACTTCCTGCATCTCCCGAATACTGTTCTTAAATGTGCTAAGTGCTCTTCATCTATCTTTGAAAACACAGTAACATCATCAAGTCATATAATGATGAAGTAGCCTAGTTCTTCTGAGAATGCTATGTCCATGGCTCTCTGAAAAGTTGCTCCAGCATTCATTAGGCCAAAAGGCATTTTCACATACATGAAAGTGCCCCATGGTGTAGTAAAGGTTGTCTTTAATTGATCAGCAGGGTGAACTAAGATCTGATTGTACCCCAAGTAGCCATCAAGAAAAGAGATTCTTCTAGACCCTACCACCCTTTGTAAAATATGATCCATCTTAGTTAAAGGGTAGTTGTCTTTTAATGAAGCTCTGTTTAAGTCTCTAAAGTCTATACAAAGCATGATCTCTCCAGTTTTCTTCCTAACTGACACCAGATTAGACACCCACTCAGAATATCTAATAGGGACAATAATACCAGCTTCATACATTTTCCTGATTTCCTTCTCAACCAGAGGCAGATGAACAGGGTTTATTCTGCGCAGTTTCTGTTTGAATGGTTTTTTTTTTTCTTTGAGAGGAATTTTGTGTTGTATTATTTCAGTGTCATAGGATTTCAAATCTTCGTAACTCCATGCAAAAACATCAGAAAATTCTTTAAACAGCTCTATGTATTTGATTTTAATGTGAGCTGGTAAAGTTTTAGACAGTTTAATCATTTCCGGTTTAAGTTTGCTGCCTATATTGAACTCTTCCACTTCAGTCTCTACAGGTTCCAGTTTTGGCTTCCTGGCCACATCGTTAAAATCAAACAACTCTTCTAAAGGCACCAGACCGCTTGGCAAACTTTCATATTTAGAGTGCAGGGTTTCTAACTCCTCTGTTTCTAACTCTGCGTTCATCTCTGTTTCATTTTCAAGTTTGCTAGATAACAGGTTTAAATTAGCAAGTTTAAGAGACTAACCTTCTTCATCAAGAAAATTTTCTTCACTAGGGCAGTGGGTTTCATAATCTGAATCTGAACTTGGTAGTTCGAATTCATTTCTGAACTGCATGAAGTCTTCTATTTGTTCGTCTCCGTCGAACACCTCCCAATATTTTTCGTTATCAGGAATGGCTAGTCTAAATTTTATCTGAGTTGTGCAGTATTTGGTTTCGTATGGCGTTAACCATGTTCTAGCTGTGAAAACTAAATTGTGGGCTGTAATATTTCCTTTCCTTGGGACAAAAAATCAGTTTGGACTCCTCAAAAGTTTTTAAAAGGTCCATGACATCGTTTCAGTAGGCCCTAAGTCTGGGATGATTTGTGTTATACTCCCCATTGACTTTCCTAATGACTAACTATGAATCCCCATACACATTGATTCTTTTGGCTCCTAACTTCTTCAGCAATCGTAAGCCTAAGAGAAGGGATTTATATTCTGCTATGTTATTTAAACACTGGAAGTTTAATCTACAGGAAAGGCTTTCTGTGTGTTTATTCTTAGTGTTGCGAATCCAGACCCCTGCACCAGCATTGTTCCTAGTGCAGGATCCATCGAATTTCATACTCCACAGAGGATTAGTCTCAGGTTTAATAGTTTGACTATCCTCCTCAACAAGCGCGCTTTTGGTTTGTTTTTGAATATCAGCACTTAGTTGAATTTTTTTTAATTCCTCTGGTTTCTCGTTAAGCTGAGGAACTCTTTCTTGACCGTCAAGGCTGAAACATGATGGACATATGATTTGTAGTTCAAGACCTGCGTTTGCTTCGATAAAGTTCACGGGTTCAGCAAACTATTTAGAAATTTCTGTGGTGTTTGCCTCCTCCTCTCTATCAGCCATTAACTCTGTTAAAGTTACTTATTCATCTAATATTTCTTGATTAAAAAGGATAAATGAATCAAGGTCTGTGTTTACAGAGTATAAAGGAGAGTTTTGCGGTCTATCTTGACTAGTAACCATGTACTGCATATGGGACTCCCTGTAATGTCTTCTTGATTGATTAAACACAGGGATGGTCGCATAGGTCATATCCATCTGCATAGTCCCTTGTAACTTAGCCCCCCAAGACCTAGATAACAACATTCCATACTTTGGGGGCACATCAACCACAATAATATCCATGACTAAGCATTTGGCTGGGATCTGTGCTAAGTTAATGCAGAGGTCTTTAATTAATCCTAAACATTTTACTCTGCTTGAGTCAAAGGAGTAAAGATCTTTATAAGGTCTGGTGATTTCAAGGCCTAGGCTCTCCATGACAGATTTGGGCATTAAATTATGAGAGGCGCCTAAATCATGCATAGCGTTATGTAAAATATTGTCATGAACATTTAAACTTACATAAAAGGGAGGAACATGTCCCTCTTGATATATACCTTCAATCTTAGGACCAAAAATGAGCTCTGGTTGGTCATCGTTAAGATTGACTGTGTCATTATGGTCCTCTATGTTTAAAGCCTTCAAAATTTGGGTTCTATATACATTCTAGGCAACTAACTCAGTCAGGGGAACAAAGATTTTGATCTTTGAAATTTCCTGCTCTAGGCTGAAAGGAATTTGGTTCTTTGAAGAACTTGTCTCAGTAGCTGCTAGTTCATCAGCAACATCAGCTTGCTGATTTGTTCTATTTACTTTTGAAAAAATGGTTTTAACAGGAGTACTAGCTGAAATGTTAGTACTACTAATGTCTGCACTCTGTTTTTCATTGTTTTGAGTGCCTTTCTCTCTACCTTTATCAGAATTAACAGCCACTATTTTGTCCTTTTTTTTGACGACTTTAGGCTTGGTTGCAATGTTGTTTTGTGAAGATTTGTCAGAGGTTTTGGTGTTGGGAGTTTGTTGACTGGTTTTTCTTCTAAGGTCATATTCTCTTTGAGATTATATGATGACATTTTCCATGTCTTGATAATAATTTCCATCATCATCTCTTTTGTCATCATAAGGTGTGTATAGACCTTGTTTTCTATCATAATGAATCTCAAAGTCATCATGTTGATATCATCTTCCTCTGTTATTTCATATGCTTCCTCAACCTCACTTACATAGTTTTGATGAAAGGGAGGAGTGATCTGTTGATCATCTTCCCTAGGTCTGTTTGGAGGTTGGTTCCTTCTAAAATTCTGATTTTGGTCTTGATTTCTATTTTGAGGAGCATTTTGGTTTTGGCTTGCTTGTGCTCTCATAATTATGCTCATCTCTTTCGTCATCTCCTCCGTTATTCTCTCCATCTTTGAGTTGGAAGTAGAAGGTGTGTTTTCCTCTCTAAAAGACACTCTCTTCTCATTTTTCATTCTTGCTCTCTTCTCCATTAAGTTTACTTCCACAGCAAGAGCTCCTTTTTTCATCTCTTCAAGAGTTGCAGAATCTCTCTCTCTCAGCTGATAGGCCATCTCGGGGTTGAACCCTTCAGGAAACTTGTCTAAAGTTGAGCCTTGTGGAGGTTTTAGATCTGGGGAAAGGGAATTATACACACTGTTAAATCTGGTGCAATAAGCTTGCACACTTTCCCCAGTGTTTTTATGGAGGTTCTTGTAATCAGAAAGGACTTGGAGAGGATTTTTCTTCACTTCCCATTTTTTTAAGAATTTTTGATGGAAGGCTTGGAGATCATTGATACTATGGGGGGTTAAGCCTTTGAACCATTTTCTTACTTCTCCCCCCAGACTCTGAGCAAACAATCTAAGCTTGAGAGAATCATCATCAAATTCATTTCTGTCAAAGTAGTCATTCATCTTATCCACATGTTGTGATGCAGTTATAGCATTACTAGCATCATACAATGGAATTTTGGACTGATAGTCCTGTGGAAGATTGACTAAGGGTACAGGAAGGACTAAGGGAGCATACCATGCTGCCATGATATGTGGTGGGGGTGGATTCACAAGAGGTGGATTAACAAAAGGAAAAATGGGCTGAAGTGGAGTGGTTTGGACAGTGAATGGAGGATGAAGGGGTGTGGATGGAACAAAAATAGATTATTGAGCTGATCTTGGATGAGAGACACCTAAATTGTGAAGGAAATGTAAATCGGGAGGTGTTGCTTCTCTACTACCAGGATGTTCACTTGTTTTAGGAGATGAAAGTGAAGACTCAGAATCTAGCTGAGTTATGTCATCAAATGACCTAGTTCTAAAGGGATTTACTAAGTCAACTTGTGATTTTTGTAGAGCTAAAAGATTTTCAGGAGCGGAATTAGCTCTCAAGGGTAATCTGAAAACAGTTGATAATTTAATCCTAGGAGACTTTTGAAGGATACTTTCTTGGTTATCAACTATCTCAGGTGGATCAGGGTCAGGATAGGCTCTAATGTGAATCTTTCTAGGAGCCACTATGTTGTGTTTTTCAGACCCAAACAAACAAGAAAAGTTCAACCAGGTATGACAGTCTTTAAAAGGTTAACTAATCTGTTTACACAAATTTTGATCCTACAGTCCTCTAACTGAGTTTGAATGATATTAAAATGATAAGGGTTCTTCCTAGTGGAGTCTTAAGGTCTGTTCAGGATTGTGGAGTCGCCAAGTGGAATTTTTTAGCTCTTTTTCAGAGGTAAAAGGTTTTATGGTCCCCTACCATGTTTATTGGATACCAATCTAAAATATTTTTGGATTTTCTAAGTTATTTTTCAGTTTTATTGGTTGTTAAGAGTTTCCTAAATCTGTTTCAAAACTTAGCTACGGTTATGAGACAAATACAGTCTACTCTTATGGCTAAGCCAGCTGATCTTTCAAGATTATACAAACTCTTATGAGAACCCTAGGTTTTTCCTAGTTTGTCACTGATTCAAACAAGTTTTATCATGATTACCATTTCTTGGTAGTGCTTGAAAAGGCTTCTTTTACTGACAAGGTTTTATGAAGTTTTTAAGGGAACCTAAGAGGAAAATTTGACTCAGTCCCCAGTGGAGTTGCCAGGAATGTTGGCACCCTGTAATTAGCAAGATTGGAAAAAGTCCAACTGCAGGGAGAAGATCATTTCAACCACTTTGGGATTCTAGGATCTAGCCCTCCTGAATCCGGAGAGGGATCTCTCCAATAAGTGCAAAGATGGATTTGTCTTTGAAGTCTTGGGTAATGATATTAGGCTAGTTATGAAGGCCGAGGGTTTTGTTTGTTTTTGGATGGTTGAGCATGATTATTATTTGAGGTGGAAAGTTCTAAATGCAAAGAGTTTCAAAGGTGAGAAGTTGCAAGAAAATAGAACAAGCTTTGGCCAGAAAAATAGATAATTGCAAGTTTTATTCCATTGGGCTATGGAGTCATAATAGGGTTTAATTGAAACAGCAAGGGGTAAGAGTGGTCCACGGGGCAAGTCATCTATGTCTAAGGATCTCTTTAAAGTTTGATTTTATGGGATGAAATGTTACAAAAAGAGGGGATTTAAACAAATGAAGAAAAAAGAGCAGCCTAAGATCAGGAAAGTACTTCTAAACTAGCCTGATTTTGACATACACTTAAAAAAGACATAAAATTAATCTAAGATCAGGTAAGTACTTCTAAACTAGCCTTCTTTTGATGCATTTTCAATAGAAAAACATTTTAAAACAAAGGGAAACTTGAAGGCAACTAGTGGAGAAGAAACTAGCGGGTCGGGCTCACCACAAATCCTCTCCTAGCTCTGCTCTACTTGGTAACTTTCAAGACAAACACAAAGATAACAAAGAATGGCCTAAGATTCTGTAAGTTTTTCAACACTAGCCAGCTTTCAACACATTCCAAGGGAAACATTCAGACAGTCTTTGGGGATAAAACTAGGACCAGGGCATACCATATCTTCCTTAGTTCATCTCTACTTAACATATACTGAAAATAACATTTAAGAATAACAATTAGCTAAGGAAATAGGACGAGGGAAATCCAGCATTCCTATGCTTAGAACTGAATTAAATCATTCCTAAATAACACGAATTGGAAGAAAACATGTAGATAAAGATTTTCAGTCACAGAAGGGTACTGATATACAGTAGGTCCTAACTCTAAGCATGCTGTTCTTTATAAGAGAAGATGAACACAGTGAAAACAGAAATAAAATAACAATTTACAATAAGAAATAACATCACCGTCGACATAGACCAGGATCCCATAAATCAGCTTGTATTGATGCTCCAAACCGGTTACAGCTTTAAGTCCAATGTTCTAGCTTAAAAATCATCTACACTTCCCAGACTAACTTATCTATCATAGGCAGAGCTTCAAGAGCCAGTGAACACTATTTACAAGTAGAAATCTCAAGCTCAAGTATATTTCAAAGTTCAGCAACCAACCCCTCTCATCTTCTCCAGTAGTATTTATAGAAGAATGAGGAGGTGAGATATGATAAAAGATCTCCAAAGATAATTAATACAGTCTTAATGGCTTCTCGGCCTTTGGGGGGCTCGATGAAGAATTTTACCGGTGTTCTGTCTGTATTAATGTTTTTCATTTAAGATTAAGCTCAGTGGGAGCTCTTATTGACTTTTGAGGCTCTGTGTTATGTTAAAGTAACTCTGTTGATATTTTTTCATTAAGTTTATTTGCAGAATTAACTCTGTGGCTGCGCTGAGGCAAATATCTGATCTTGATCAATAACTTCGGCCTCTGTTTGAATGCTTTGAGGCACAGGTGGCTTTGTGGTAGCTGGGAGGAATCGATTTTCCTCTGATGTGGTAGTGGAGGCTTTTCTGTCTGATAAAACAATTATGATTTTCTTTTGACTGTGTCTTAATTGGGAGGATTAGGCTTTTGATAATCAATCTTAGCCGTAATCCCCACAGATCTGTCTTCAATCTCTTGTTCTGGTACGTTCTGTCTTTGACACTGATACTCTTTGTTTGTGATTTATTCACTGTGTCTTGTTGATGTGCAGTGCTGCGCAGGGCTCGTGAGGCATCAATGCCTTTGAAGCTGATCCTGGGACCTATGGGTTATGGTTCCACATACACAATCAACGGGTTTCAATTAAATTTCCTCGCGATACCCTAGTTTATCCCTCGATCTCCTTTGAGTGCGATCACCGTCCGATGAGCCAGCCTCAGATCGGACGGCGTACGTCAATATCGCTCTGAGCCCATAGTCGACATTTAACGCGCGATGAGGGAGAGATGAGGCGGTATTGTCCCGTCGACGTGGCGGCTTTTCATAGGATCGCTTGCTATTGAGTGGTTTCCTTTCCGTACCAAAAGCGGTGCGATCAAAGCTGCTTCCGGCTTTCTCTTTAATATGATGGAAAAACCATTTAATCACCCTTTATCAAATAATATACCCCGGACTTCAAAACTCCTGATAAAACCAAGCCGCATAAACCATTTCGGGTGACAAAAGGTGCCCGCTAACATCAAGGTCTTTGTGACCAGAAATTTTTATCAAATCCGCCCTATGAAGCGTATCGGGTCCGTTTTGGGGCCTGCTGACGTCACCCCAAGTGTGACCCGAAATTTTTAACAAATCCGCCCTATAACAATTTCGGGTCCGGATTCCACGACTATGTGAGCAACCAAACAAGACCCGCTCCAATCAGTTTCTGTCGCGTGTGTGCTGATGTGTATTCTGACTAGGCATTGGGGACCACCGGTTCTGTGGGACTGCTGACCATTGTCGTGGCCGTGGGGACCAGGGTGATTGATTGTGGGCTATCGATCTACAGATCAGATCGACGGTGGAGATGTTTTGAGAAATGCGCCGATGGAAAACTCTTCAAACCATATGAAAAACCCAAAAAATTAATATAAACAAAGGTTTTATGCGTCGGGATGGTTTTATATATACGAAGTGGATAGGCACCCGACTGCGGGGCCTTGGTCTATATGGAATGATAATAGGCCCGAGGCTTATATAAGAGGGCCAATCGGCATCGGAGTTTGGTTTAAACACAAACAAATGCGCTCCGTGAGTTGCTCTGATGCAATAAGTGCTCAGGACCCTAGCACTTGGTTCTAGCGCTGGGGCACATGGAGGGGAAGTGGTTTTAAGACTTAGCCCAAGGGGGCTTAAGTCTGTGGTAAAAAAAACTTATTTTTTATGAATTTTTTCAAGTTTTCAATGGATTTTGGGGGTTTCGATATAGTTTAAAAATGAGTTTTAAACTATGTAAAATGATTTTTATGAATGGAAGAAGGGGAATCATGAAAAATAGAGGATTTTTGTGGAGGAAAAAGGGAGCAAAATGGAGGTTAGTTTTTCAAGTGAGGAAAGGGAAAAAAGGTGATTTTGCAGCAGTATTTTCTCATCAAATCAGCAGAATTCCAGAGTGTAAAATGGGCATAGTAGGGAAGATTTTGGACAGAGGCATGAGGCCTTCAAGAGTATTCAAGAGATAACACTTTTTTGCAATAAAATTTGTTCCTTGAAGGCTCCAAAAAATGATTTAGCCACCTTTTGGTATAACAAATTTTATAGGTGGCTAACAGACCAGATAAGTCTTGTATTTTTTCTGTTTTCATTTTTTTTCTTTCAAAAGTTTCCATACATTCATTTTAATGTGTTTCTATCTTAATGATCAACTAGGAGAATTTAGACAGGATTAGTTATAGAAAGCTCCCTGTTTTTTACTAGTTGGCATTATTATGTTTTCTGCTTGATAACCAGACTATAGAATTCTTAATTTCTCTAGGTCCCTGTTTGATTCCCTCCTTAAATCTTCATTTCTGTAACTTAAGGATTCTTAAGTGCCCTTTTGTTCAGATTTCACCCATTCCATCAACAAAGCCTATTCAAAGCCTTAGAAGTTCATCTACCCTGCCCTTAGTACATTTGCATCTTTAAGTCTTATTTCCTTGCTCTGCTTGCCTAGAAAGTTGACTCCATAGCCCAATGTTCTGGTAGATCCCTCCGGTTTACCTTGAAACATGTTTTATTCCCACCACTCTTTCAAAACAAGTCCCACTGTCCACTCATATCTAGCCTAAAATCCAATTATAAAACAAAGTTAAATCTTTAGGAGAGATCCCTCTTCGGAACTCAGGAAGGCTAGATCCTGAATTCTAAAATAGGTTCTTGGTTACCCCTGGTTTTCTTAACTATAAAAATCCTCATCCCACAACCTAAGAATTACTAGGGTGATAACAGAGTTCACATGCGCTTTAGAAAATCAAGGCGGGTGTTCCTAGTGAGTGTTCAATTGCATGTGTGTCAAATTTGTTTCACTGCGGAGGGGAGGAAAAGTGAGCCTCTAAGAGTGAGGTAGTAGTACACCCTAGTAGAGACACATATGAAAAAGAGGGGTTCATAAAACATCAAGCAAAATAGTCCACAGAGATGTGACAGTCATTGAAACCAATATGACAAGGAAGATATGTATAATATCTAACGGAATATTCCACATGGATGCGGCAGTGATAATATCAATTACAACACATTCTCAATCCGATAAGTACCAAAATAACCAAAATAGTTCAAATACTTCAGCACAAATGAAAGAAAACATGAATTACAAAAATTCACAGAATAGTCGTACAAATATCCATAATGCATGCATGAAGAACGTGTTGGACCATAGGGATTCTTATATTAAGTTAAATTTCCAAGACACGTGTATACAATGAACACCACTAGCTCCAGTAGTGGAGCGTTGGAGCCACTCCTTGCTCCTCAAAATAACTAACTTACCTCTCTAATTCCTTGCGGGAGGAGCCAAGGTGAAAAATTCATTTTCTCATGCAATGAGGGTGTATATATAACCAAGAGGTAATGCTTCACCTTCTTTGTGACTCTTTGACTACCCTCATGACTATTTTACTTACATGACTCTTCATATTTTGAATGTGTCCATTGGATTTCCACGTTACAATATATTTCAAATGAAAAATTACATGGTCCACAATTATGATGTGGCATATGACAACTCATGACAGGACATAACATGACACTGTTGACATGGACTACTTGATTATTTGGAAATGTCAAGTCACTATTACTATTGTGTCTTGAGTGTCTTCTTTTCACCTCCACATGGCTTGGTGATAGGGGATCTTCAATGATCTCATGTTTTGGGCGGTGATCACAGACTGATGTCCCTTTGTTTTCTCTTGATCGATTAACTTGCATGCTCAAATTAAAAGTTGTATCTCAACATGTTTTCATATTCCTTTTCTTTATTCATCATATTTCCATGGCATCATAAGGTACCTGTATCTGCAATTCACTAACGATGAGATGACATCAATCCGAAATCTCGTAGCCTAAGATGATGCATTTTTATCCATAAACTGAGGCTGGAACAAGTGACAGGTTGTGAAGGGAGGCTCAGTGACTGTGCAGTTGTGAAGTTCAGGAAGGAAAGGGGAAGCCTTGATCCTTGATATTGTGTCATGCATAGTTCAGGTAGGGCTAAGGGACAATACTGCGTATTTTCCAGAACCAGTAGGACAGGATGAAAGGATGGGCACTAGTAGAGCTCACAGAGCAGTTCTGAGGGACAAGGAAGGTTGGGATACTGCATAGATATGTGGTTCAAGAGCTTAGGGATTGATATTGAGGCTTGATGTTTCAAACTGCACAGTTCAAGTTGGTTTGGAGGTCGTGACTGTGCAATTCTGGAGGTCAGGGTCAAGGCTTGGTCATAGAAATTTTACAGTGTAGCAGTCCTGGGAGGCAGGAACTTCACACTACGCATTTCCAAGAAACAAGATCACATCTAGAGGACTAATATTTCACATTGTGTATCTCAAGGAGGTCAGATGAAGCTAGGTTTCTTGGTGGGGAATTTTTTCCAAAAATGGATAAGTGTGGGATAGGTGAGATTAGTGTGAACGGTGATAAAACTTTCACTATGATCACACACTTAGAATAATTTGATGACTCAACAACATATATCATCCATAACACATGAATGAAGCATTTCGCTTCGTGTGACAGTATTTAGTACAAGTTACGACAAGTGTGACAATAAGGAAACGTGTTGCGACGATCGTGACGACACTTGTGCGACAATGCTTAAAACTTTGATAATGAGTGTAGCGGATACATACATGGTTATAACAACTCATTTACAAAGAGATGACCTCTTATGATTCAAACTTACATTGGAACATAATAAAATACATATAACACATAAAAATAGAGATGCAATAGAAATAACACTTCATTTCATTAATATCAAATAGTTGAAATATGCTTACAGACATAATGGAAATAAATTAGCTAAGGTGCTAGTATCTTATCTATGATAATATATGTGGCGGTTATAGTCCTCTGAACTTTGTTACAATGAGGCTCAAGGGAATTTGTATTATTTAACAACACAGTAAAACCCTAAACAACCAAAACCCTAACTACGGGAGGTGAAACACCAAGAGTTTGTGGGCCCAGTTGGAGTTAGTTGGGCATCCAACTTTCGAGGTTGTAACTTGGTCATATTATCTCTGTTTGGCGTGTACAATATCTCATCATAAATATCTCTCTGAGTGCTACAGGTTTTTTCGCAGGCCCCCGCCTATGTTACGAGCCTGCTGCAGACCTCAAAAAGCATTGTTTAGGGTGTCAAAACTTCTCCAGAAGTTCATAACCCGAAAAATTGCTGAAAATAGTAAATGCTACTATAAAAAAAGGAAACTAATCAAAATAACTAAAGGTCTAGGTGGAATAGGTGGGTAGATACCAATATCCACCTGGATCATTCCTCCCCCCTCAGGAAGCAATGGTCCCCATTGCGTACAGAGCCTCCATGAGGTGAGGAATTTTTTTTTGAACCTGATCCCTAGTGAACCACTTGCCCTAGTGGAGGATTTGGCCTAGTTTGACAACTCGATATAGTTTGATAATCTGTTTGTGGGTGTTCTTCATCTGTGTGTCCATGATCCGGTCAGTTTTTTTTTGTTCCATACAGTCTGGTTTTAACTCTATTGGTGTGATTTGTTCTGTCATGTCGGATGTGTCCAATAGAGGTGGAAAGTAGGGCTGGAGGTGGTCCACACTAAACATTGAGTGCAGACCAAGGAATAGTGGCATACTGAGCTTGAAGGAATTTTCCCCTACAACATTGGTGAAGGTGTATGGCCCATATTGGAGCGGGCGAAGCTTGCAGTGGAGACCAGCAAGGCGCTCCTTCTACAAATGTAACCACAATTTGTCGCCCACCTAGAAGTTTTGTGGCACCTGATGTTGATCATTTCGTTGCTTGTACTTAGCATTGGCTATGTCCAATTTGTCATGAAACAATTGGTCAATGTGTTGAATGTGCTCAATGAATTTTTTCACCTTGTCAGCTTCAGACTGGACATGAGCCAAATCTGCCTGACTAACCACAAATGGCATGGCTACGTTAATGAGACATAGTAGTTGGAATCCAAAGCCCACTTGAAAGGGGCTATGGCCGGTTGAGCTATGGAGAGCCTTGTTATACCTGTGTTGTACATAGGGGAGGCTCTCGTCCCATGTGTGTGGATGCTTTGAGTTGTACATGTGCAGAATGTGTACGATCATTCTATTGATGGCCTCTGTCTTTCCATCAATTTGGGGGATGGAAATCGTGGACTTGGTGAGCTTGGTGTCCAGCATCGACCAGGGGCTAAACCAAAATTCACTTAGGAACCTGTTGTCCTGATCTAAGATTATAGACTATGGGATCCAAGAGTGTACCCATACTCATTCAGAGAATATTTTAGCAGTGGCTTTTGCTATGATATTCCTCTTACAGTCGGCCATAATGGCCATCTTCAAGAATCTGTCGACAACCACAAAAACACAGTCGTTTCATTTCTTAGTAGAAGGAAGGACTGACATGTAATCCATGGAGATGGATTTCAAATGTCGGCTAGGGGTAGGCAGCAGCATATAGAGCCCTTTCTTCTTGATGGTCGATTTGGCAATGGCGCGGGCAGTGCGGGATCTAATTTACTTCCCAACATCCTATCGAAGGTTCGGCTAATAGAAATACTTCTGCAATATTGCCACTATTTTCTTGACCCTAAAATTCCCAGCGGCCCGACTGTAGTGCGCTTTCCAAACCATCTTGGCACGCTCTACTGAAGGAACACAAAGGTGTCCCACATAGCAGTGCATCATGGAGGTGAAAAATTGGAACTTTGTTTCCCTCCAAGAGCATCTTGTATGTGTGGCCAAATTTTGGATCTCTTTTTTAGAGAAGTGTCCAATCGTAAGTCTCGTGCCCACAAGAGTTGAGCACGGTGGTTAGTGCCACGATCGGTGGTCAACTAAGGTAGTATGCAACATTATTGGTGTTTCCCTTCTTGTACTTGATGTTCAAATGAAACTATTGCATGTATGTGAGCTGCTTCTTATGGTGATATTTCTGCAACTTTCCTTGTGTCTGTATGAACTACAGGGGTCGGTGGTCTGTATGGATGACCGTTTCCTTCCCAAAAATGTAATTCTTCCATTGTCTACAAGCCTACAAAATGGAATACATCTCTTTTACATAAGTGGGATACTTCCATACTATGTCGGAAAGTGTCGCACTTTGGTATGCCACTAGATGCCCCTATTTAGTAAGAACTTCCCGAATATCAAATTCAAAGGCAACTTTCTCGATCTCAAATGGTTGTTGCAAGTTTGGTAACGTGAGAACTAGTGCAGATCATAGGTGATGTTTCAACACTATGAATGCCTTTTGTTTAGAATCAAAAAAAAATAATTTTTCTATCGATCCTCCCTTGGTGACTTGACTCAAAGGCAAAGTGATATGAGAGAATCCCAACACAAACTTGTTGTGGAAATTGGCAAGACCCAGAAAGTGCAGAGCTCTGTTAGAGTGGTTGGGGTTGGCCAATCCAAAATGACTTGGATCTTGGTTGGATCCACATGCACCCCTCACTCATCAATAATGTATCTGAGATACTGAACCTGGGTCATGTCAAAAGTGCACTTCTCAAAATTAGCACACAACTTATGTTGTCGCAATGTTTGGAGGACCTTTCGGATGTGGTGGAGGTGCTCTTCCCAAGTATGGTTGAAGATCAGGATTTCATCCAAGTGCGCTACCACAAATGAGTTGGTGAATGGCTACAAGATGTCATCCATCAACCTCAATAAGGTTACGGGAGCATTCATCAACCTGAAATGCATGACCTGCCTTTCAAAAAGGCCCTCCTTGGATTTGAAGGTAGTCTTCCACACATCGGAGGGTTCGATTGGTACATGGTGATACCCAGAATTCAAGTCGATATTACTAAAATATTTTCCCCCCTTGAGTTGGTCCAGAAGGTCATCAATCTATGGGATCGGGTACCTATTCCAGACAGTGATCTTATTCAGTGCCCGATAGTCAATACAAATTCTCTAAGTCCCATCCTTCTTCTACACCAACACGATCAGGCTCCCATGGGGCAATGAACTCAACCAGATGTGACCTTTCTGCAGAAGCTCTTGAATCTGCCTCTTTATTTCATCATTCTCCAAAATGTAGCGCCGATAGATTGGTCCATTTGGCAGTGGGGCACCTGGGGTCAGATCGATGGAGTGCTTGACTTGATAGTGCAAAGGCACCCCTAAAAGTGAGTTGAATATTTCCTCGTACTCATCCACAACTTTTTCCATTTGTTGTTATTGTGAAGGGGCCTCGTCTAGATGTCATGGCCACAATATTCTTCTTTCCTTGAGGGAAGATCATCAGGAAAACAAATTTCCCAGTTTTGGAAATGAGCTTACTGCATTGTTTTGCAGTAACCAAAGAGAAAGCAGTAGGCGGTGCTACCTCTAGTATCATGTACAACTTATTTCCAAAGTAAAAATAACAGAATGAGACCTGGACTCATACACATTATGTCGCTTCCAAAAGTATGATTGGCCTAATAATACATCACAAACATCAAGACGAGTAATGTCACATATCACATAATACCTCATCCGTGAAGAGCTTGATCTTGTAGGGAAGGCGACATTGTTGGCTGATGCGGAGATCCTGTTCTTGGTGAAGCCACCCGATGGTGTACCATTGTGGGTGTGTTGTGGTGGGAAAACCCAATCACTTCACGACCTCTACTGAAAATAGGTTATTTTGGCTCCTGGTGTCAATAATGAACTGTAGCGGGGAACCCTTTACCCACATCTGGGAATGGAAGAGGCGCTTCCCCTCCTCTGGATCTTCTGGTTCCTCCTTTTGGATCTTCATGGTGGCAACAGTGGCATTGAGATATGCATTGATAATATGCTTCCCTTTGTCATTCCCCTTGTTGGATTTTGATTCTGAGTTGCAGCATGCATCCAATTCAGAAGCCTTTATCTCGGGCACCAATGAGTGCTTGGCCCGACACTCACTTGTGTTGTGAGTGGAGCTCTTATGGAACTCACACCAATTTTATATGTCCTTCTTTAGCTTCGCAACGTTGTTATTTTCTTGTTTCTTTGGTGGGTTTTCATGGGTCGCCCTGCCTTGGCTTTATCTTTTTCTTGTGGTTTGGGGGCACCTTTCCCCTGCTTCTAATTTACAGATCCAAAGTATCACTTCTTCTGTTTGAATTTATGCTCAATATTGGCAGCATACCGGTATGCTGCACCAAGTGAGGAGATGTCGAGGAAATCCATTTCCTCCTTAATGTATCTGTGCAGAAAAATGCGGTACTTCAACACCAAATGTTTCTCCAAATATTTAATACCAAAATTTTTGTGTAGGGTATGGAACATATTCATCATCTCATGAAAATAATGATCCCTTTGATGTCGTATTTTAGTCCATTGTATGTACTTGTCCTCATAGCTCCCCATGGGATACTATTGTTCCTTGATGGCATCTCGGAATGAATCCTAAGTGGGTGTGGCCGAGAAAAAAGAGTGTTCCCTTTCGCGAAAACAAAGGTGTGTGCGGGAAATAGTTTTCAAAACTCACTGAAATGGAAAATATAAACGCTACTAAAATGTGAGAAATTTTCATTGTTAGTGTGCATTGATTGTCGACATGAATTGGACATCGCACATACACAGTCCTGATGGAACGTACTATGCTTGTCCAAGCTCATGTGGAAGAATGCGCTCATGAACTTATTGCGCACTTAGCATATGAGTGCAAGTGACTTCAACACTTCTAATTAAAAAGGGAGCTCAAAAAGCATCAGTTAACCAAGAAATTACTATGTTACGACTAATCTCCAGATCCATAGTAGGCTCTAAAATTCGAGTGTACGCAAAAGTTTGGAGGATGTTTATCGCAGTGACAACACAACATTATCATTCAGTAAGGAGGTGAAGAAACAGGGTGTGTTGGGGCCCTTGTTTTGAAATAAAACAGTTTTGAGTCGCGGGTAACAGGTAGCAGAACTCAACTACGGTAGATAGAGAGATGTCACGGTTGTGAAGAGCGGAGGAGCAGGTGGCGCAGCTGTTGTGGAAACAAGCACAAATGGAATAAGGGAGCGACAAGAACAAACAATAGAACTCCCAGCGATTAAGGAGACGCAGCAGACAGCAGAGCGGAAAGGAAGGGAAAACTAAAATTTGCGTTGGAAAAGGAACAAATAGGCGGTTGACCAACGTAGACGGAGGTTGGCACAATAGGGATTGGAAGAATAGAGCCGTAGGAGAGCTCTATTCACTCTGTTCGTTTTGTTCTCTCTCTGTTCATTCTATTATGTTTTATGAGATACTACTATATTCAGTCCTGCCAGGATCGCTCTGAAGAGCGATGTAACTGTCCCTTATTTTCAATGCAATATATGATGATCTGGGTTTGATGTCCTGAGTTCTGTTATGTGTTCCTCGTTGAGTTGAATGTGTTGGTCACTTTAAATTTTTTTTTTTTCATTTTGAATACGTTCATGAGTAATATCATTTGCAAAGTATTTACACATGTTCGAAACACTTTGTTCTATCTGCTTTATTATATAAGTTATGCTTGATCGATACCGAATCTGATCCTAATCTTACTAAGGTCACGGCACGCCTCGGGTGAGACTCTCCACTCTTCGGAGTAGAGTGAAAATTTCGGCGTTGTGCTAGACTACTGCGAAAACCGTGTTGGCCTCTATCCTGAACCTGGGTGTTGCCTAAGAGACCTTCTACCTCGCCAACAAACGGTTCCATTGACAGGACCCAAAATTCCATTTGGGAACTAGATCATGGTATCGCGGCTCTTCGAGAGAGAAATACGAAGCTGGTGGGATAACCACCTAAATCAATTTACGGCACAGCAAGATGAGTTGAGACAATGAAGGGAGAAAACTGTTAAGGATCGGGTTCTATTCTCTGAGTCTGCCAGTGATATCTACGAGATCTTCTGGGGAAAATTTCCATAGGAACTCTATAATTGGTTGCGGAGGTTACAAGCCAAGATAGTTCAAGGAAGCTCGCAAAAGGTCTGTCGCAAGTGTTCGCACGTAGATCTGGTAGCGCTCCATCAGTTAGATACTGATTTGACCTGAGTTGTAGATTTTTGGGTGAAATCTACCTTGGAGGGATACATATGGAGTTCACAGCTGAGTGTTACCAGTCTTTCTCGAAATTAGAGGACATATTCAAATTAGGATTGCATGGAGAGTTGTTGAAGGAGATCCCTCTTTGGATCAAATCTCTAATGGTAGATGAAGGATTGATGGAGTTTCAAAAATCTGAGATGGAGACTTAAACCTCTAGTACTGGGGGAAGGATCTGAGGGAGAGATGCTACAAGTACGTTGGAAAGGGGAATAGGGATATGTATGTCGAGACCTCAAGTAGGTTGAGGGTGTTAGCTCCCTGTAATCAGAAATATTGGCAAAGTTTGACAACAGGGAGAACACCATTTCAACCACTTTGGGATTCTAGGATCTAGCCCTCCTTAATCCAGAGAGGGATCTCTCCAATAAGTGCAAATATGGATTTATCTTTAAGGTTTTGGGTAATGATATTAGGCTAGTTATGAAGTACGAAGGCTTTCATTTTGTTTTGCATGGTTGAGCATGATTATTATTTTAGTGGAAAGTTCTAAATGGAAAGAGTTTCAAAGGTGAGAAGTTGCAAGAAAATAGAACAAGTTTTGGTCAAAAATATGGATAGCAGCAGGTTTTAGTCCGTTGGGCTATGGAGTCATAATAGGGTTTTAATTGAAACAATCAGGTTCAAGAGTGGTCTATGGGGCAAGTCATCTATGTCTAGGGATCTCTTTAAAGTTGATTTATGGAATGAAATGATACAAAAAGAAGGGGAATTCAACAAATGAAGAACAAAGAGCAGCCCAAGATCTGGTAAGTACTTTGAAACTAGCTAGCCTTTGACAAACACTTAAGAAAAACATAAAAGAAATCCAGGATCTGGTAAGTACTTTGAAACTAGCCAGCCTTTGATATACTTTCAATAGAAAAACATTTAAAACGCAAAGGGAAACACAAATGATAACAAAGAATGGTCTAAGATCTGGTAAGTACTTCGAAACTAGCCAGCTTTCAACACATCCTTAGGGAAAGTTTCAGATAGTATTTGGGGATAAAACTAGGACTAGGGCTCACCATATCTTCCCTAGTTCATCTCTACTTAACATAAACTGAAAATAACATTCAGGAACAATATTTAGCTAAGACAGTAGGACGACGGAATGCCAGCATTCCTAACTGTTAAAACTGAATTAAATTATTCCTAAATAACATAATTTGTAAGAAAACATTTAGATAAAGCTTATCAGTTAGAGAAGGGTATTAGTATACAGTAAATCCTAACTCTATGCATGTTGTTCTTTATAGGAGAAGATGAACAAGGTGAAAACAGAAAGTAAAATAACGATTTACAATAAGAAAAACATCACCGTAGACATAGACCAGGATCCCATAAATCAGCTTGTATTGATGCTTCAAACCAGTTACAGCTTTAAGTCCACTGTTTCAGGTTAGAAATCATCTTCACTTCTCAGCCTAACTATTCTATCACAAGCAGAGCTTCAAGAGCCTTTGAAAACTATTTACAATCAGAAGTTTCCAGCACAAGTATATTTCAAAGTTATACAACCAACATTTTCTCATCTTCTACAGAAGTATTTATAGAAGAAATGAGGAGGTGGGATCTGATAAAAGATCTCCTGGGTCAATTAATACAGATTAGTGCTTCTCGGCCTTTGAGGGGCTTAATGGAGAAGAGTAAAAATATTTCACTGTATTAATGGATTTACATTAAAGATTAAACTCGGTGGGAGATTTTGTTGACTTTTAAGGCTCTGTTTCATGTAGTAATAACTCTGCTGATATTTTTTCATTAAGTTCCTTTAGCAGAATTAACTGTTGGGCTGCACCGAGGCAAATATCTTTTATGTTCAATAACTTTGGCCTCTTTTTGAATGCCTTGAAGCTACAGGTGGCACTGTGGTAGCTGAGAGGAATCAATTGGCCTTTTTTGTGGCAGTGGAGGCTCTTATGTCTGATAGATCTTTTGATTTTTCTTTAATCGTGTTTTAATTTGGAGGATTAGGCTTTTGATAATCAATCTTAGACGTAATCCTCCCAAAAATTTCTTCAATATTCTGTTCTGTTGTGTTTCGTCTTCGATACTGATACTCTTTAAATTATTTTATGCATTGGCGTGTGTCTTGTTGATGTGCAGTGCCGCATAGGGCTCATATGGCATCAATTCCCATGAAGCATTGACGAGACGTGGAGTTTGAACCCTTGTATTTCTTTCCCTTTGATAAACAGAAATACAGAGGATCGTCACCCTCGGCTTTCTCCTTTTTTATTATGGGAAAAACGTTTGAAACCTGCAAAACACACAAAATATTAAGAAATCCTGCGTTTATTGGGTAAAAACTGCTTCAGAGGGTGTGGGGAGGAGCGTGGACGTTGGATGGCATCATCCAACGGTGTAGATCTGTTTGCGGAGGTT
The DNA here is from genome assembly GCA_034641835.2 of Pinus albicaulis. Lineage (NCBI taxonomy): Eukaryota > Viridiplantae > Streptophyta > Pinopsida > Pinales > Pinaceae > Pinus > Pinus albicaulis. The sequence goes on from CM076579.1 coordinate 1,003,071,615, forward strand.
AAAGGAAGAGCAGAAGGAAGAAATAAGTCAGAACCGTTGATCGCGCAACGATCAACGGTGGGGATCAGTTGTGATCATACAAAGCGAATGAGTCACTTTATAAAGAAATGGGGAAATTTTGATGAGATAAGGTTAAAACCTTTGTTTGGAGGAAAATATGGTTAAAAGTGAAGTTGGGGTTTGGGATGAATACGAGTCGTCGGATGAGATCGGCCCTACAAGATCAACGGCTGAGGAGGCGCGCTATGCAACATAAATGAAAGAAGGAAAGTGGTTTCAGGGGTGAAAACCACCATTTTCATGCGAGAAAAAGGTGGGTAGGCGGTATTTCCTTTTGGAACGCGATATGCATCCCCACCCGACATGTGGCATAAGATAACCACCTATTTCGTGTGCCCTTTGGAAAATTAACCATCGCGCTGAAAACTATGCGAAATAGAATGTGGGCCGTCAGATCTGACGGTAGAGAACGAGCGCCATATGGGATAGATGCGCAAGCGGTAAGAAGATGGTTGGTTTCTATCTGGGCCGTCGGATCTGAGATTTGAACAGCGGAGATTAAACCTGGGGGTCGAATGAAAAAATACAAGGGTGGAAGAAGGGTTGATGAGGGTCGTTGATCCACAGAGATCAATGGTCGGGATTAGTCGAAAACATTAGAACGCAGAACACATGAATTTAAACCAAAGTTGGGAAAAATTTGTTCTGGACCGTCCGATCTGGACACGTGGACGACCCAGATGAAATCGGAGATCGGCTATTGGCGGGGCAGAGAACTTGGAGTGCGACGGAGCGATTGAGCGTTGGCTGTTTATCTAAGGATTAGATCAACGGTGGGGAGTGAATCGGAGGATTTTGAAGGCGGAGGAAGGCTACCAATCGGAGCAAATGTGGGCTATTGGATCTAGGAAGGTGGGGAGGAAATCAACGGTCCAAGATAGATCGGGGAATGGCCAATCGAAGGGGACACAAAAGTTAGCCCGATATAATATGCGATGCGATTATGCGTTGATCATTGATCAGCTTTAGATCGACGGTCGATATTGTTTTAAAACTCACACCGACGGGAACCCCTTATAATATATGAAAACCCAAAATTAAATAAAAACAAAGGTTTTATGCATCAGGGCTGAAAATATATATATGAAATGCATGGTGCCCGACTGCGAGGCCTTTGGTCTATATGAAGGATAATAGGCACGAGGCTTATATATGAAAAGGGCCTATCGCATCGGAACTTTTGGTGCGGTCTTTCAATCTAACCATTTTGGATTTTGCGATGCGATTGGCGCTTGGGACTTTAACTCTTGGTCCCGAGCGAAGTTATATGGAGTAAAGAGGGGGGCGGAGTTTAATACAATGGGGCTTCAATCGCATCAGAACTTTTGATGCGGGTCTTTCAATCTACCCATTTTTACATTAAAAATCATAACTCCAGCGGGTTTAGACCAAAACTTTAGGTAAGTGGGTTTTTTGATTTACAAAGGAAAATATCAATCAGGAATGGATTATTCCAAGGTTTAAGCGCCCGATTGCGGGCCCACGGATTATATAAAGTATTAATATGATTGGGAGCTATGTACAAGGGCTTAATCGCATCGGAACTTTTTAACATGGAAAATAGACTTATGCGCTCTGATCTTTCCGATGCGATAAGCACTTAAATGGCTTAGCGCCTGGTTCTAGCACCAGGGCATATAATGGGGAAGTGGTTAGGACTTAGCCCAAGGGGGATTAAGTCTGTAATACAAAAAGTTGTTTTTAATGAAACTTTTTCAAGTTTTCAATGGATTTTTGGGTTTCGGCAGAGTTAAAAAAAAAAGGAGTTTTAAACTCTGTAAAGAGGATTTCATGAAGGGGAAATGGGGAAGATTGAAAAATAGAGGAATTTCATGGGAATAAAAAGGGGTAAAAATGGAGGTTAGTTTTGAAGTGGAAGGAGAGGAAAATGATGTTTGTAGCAGTATTTTATCTTGGGAAACAACAGAATTTCTATGTTTTGAAAAGGAAGCAGCAGTGAAGATTTGAAAAAAGGGCCAGATGCCTTCATGGGTCTTCAAGAGATAACATTTTTTAGCAATAAAAATTGTTACTTGAAGGCTCCAAAAATGTTTTAACCACCATTTGATATGACAAATTTTATTGGTGGATAACAGTGGCTCCACTTGGGGATGGTGCCTTCTTGCATTCTCTGGGAGGCTAATCAGTGCCTCATCCATTGGGTTGCCTTTCTCTACTTGGATGATCTTATTTTGCTCTGAAAACATATTAGCAGCCATAATAACAATGGATCTTTCATCAACAAGCTCTCTACCTACCCAATCCTACTGATCTAACATTTTTTCTTCTTTAGAGTGCACTTGGATTGGCAAACTCTTTTCACAACATTTTATTCTTTTGAAAGAAAAAAATCTAATCTATTTCTACTCCTTATTTCTCTATGAACTCAGATTAAACAGTTGAGTCCATACCTAATCTACTAATCTGTTAGGATTAAACAGTATAACATATTTTTATTCTCTAATTTCTAAAACAAAAATTTAAAGCATACAAATAAGGATTGAATAGTCTAAATTGTTGTTGATCCATGGCATAAAAAACAAGCTGCACATAGATATTATTTTGCAGAAAATTAAATGAAAATGGAAGGCTTAAAATCTAAAAGTTCAACGCACTTCCTTCATCTTTTTACAGCTCTATTTTTTGCTTCTGTTTGAGTTGTTTTTCTATTATCAACCGGTTCAGATTTTGAGCATGTTTGAACCTTTAATTTCTAGCCTAATCTACCTACTGATAAGCCAAGATTAGACAGTTTGGCAAATCGAATTCACTATCCTATCAGCAGTAAATTTAAAACTAATTAGTCAAGATTAGGTTGTTTGACTAACTAGAAGTTTGTTTTTCAGGAGTGGCATTTAAGCTTGCACACTTTCAGATTTGTTTCTCTTTTTTGGTATGGGGTCGTACCTTTATTGTTTTTACAAACTTTCCTCTTTTCTTTCTTTCATTGTTTTAGCATTTTTTATTTTTGTAAATTTGAATCCAGTGATGGGTGAAATATTTATAATGAGAAAAAAAGATAAAAAGGATTTCAGAACATGACATGGATCAAGAGAAGTAATTTTTAAGCATCCTGCCATTGACAGGACCCCCAAACAATTTTGTTCCATTCAACTCTTGTAAGAAAAAGGCATTATTACCAGCAGTTGAATGAATGAGATAAGGGCCAAGCCATAAGTTGTCAAATTTTCCATGCTTGCCCTTGTCTTCCCTTCTTGAGTCCCACTTTAAAAATTTGTCCCTAACATTAAAATTGTTGGCCTTTTTTCTTCAGTCAAAAATCTTTTTGATGTTGTCCTGCTTCTGTAATGCTTTGTTATAAACAGCCTCTCTGGTTTGTTGAAGGTGAATAGTCTGATTTATCCGTCTGATCATGTCATTATCTTCAGACTGAAACTCTTGAATTAACTTCATAACTGGCACACCAAGGCTGGTAGGAAAGATTGCATCAGTGCCATACACAAGATGGTAGGGTGACATACCAACAGATTTCTTCAAAGTCAATCTGTCAGCCCAAAGTGCATGCACAAGCTTTGTGTGCCAAGAATTTTTGTTTTCCTCCAACAACTTCTTGGTTATGTTCACTAAACTCTTGTTTGAGGATTCTGCAAGTCCATTACCTTGTGGGTAATAGGCCATGGAATGCCCCAATGTTATCTGATACTTGTGACAGAACTCAACCATCTTCTTTGATCCAAAGGATGTTGCATTATTAGTGATGATCTTGGTAGGGCAGCCAAATCTAGAGAGAATATTATTCTCCATGAATTTTATGATAACAGAATCATTGGCCTACCTACAAGGGATGGCTTCTATCCATTTAGTGAAGTAGTTTGTGGCAGTGAGAATCCATCTACGTTGAGCTGAAGATGATGGATGGATTTCACCTATGAAGTCAAGTCCCCACTGTTGAAAAGGGGCTTCAATAGTGATTGGATGCAGAGGTAGGGGTAGCAGCTTCCTTTTGCCTTCAAAAAGTTGAAAAAGAGTAGGCCAATAGTAACCATCCCTCAGGATTTTGTTGGCTGTTGTCTTCCATTATAAATGTCCTCCACACTCTCCTTCATGGAACTCGTGCCTAACCTTCTCTGCATCATACTCAGGAAAACATTTAAGCAATATACCACTTGCATTTTTCCAATAAAGACATCTATCTATAATGCAATAGTTTACAGCTTTTAACTTTAAGAACATTACCTTAGTTTTTTTCAAACCAGGAGGTGTATTCAAATTAAGCAAAACATAAAGAATATCAGCATACCAAGAGGAATTCATAAAATGATCTTCAACAATGGGTGTTGAGATTTCCTCTTGATCATCCAAAGCATTAATCATATTAATATCAATAACTTCAAAATTTGATTCATCCATCAATCTAGCTAAATTATATCATCAAATGACCTAGTTCTAAATGGATTTACTAAGTCAGCTTGTGATTGTTGTAGAGCTGAAAGATTTTCAGGAACTGAATTAGCTCTCACAGGTGATCTGAAAACAATTGATAATTTAATCCTAGGAGACTCCATAAGGATATTTTCCGGGTTATAAACTATCTATGGTGGGTTCGGGTCAGGATAGGCTCTAGTATGAATCTTTCTAGGAGCCACTATGATGTGTTTTAGACCCAAGTAAACAAGAAAAGTTCAACCAAATATGACAATCTTTAAAAGGTTAACTGATCTTTTTAGACAAAATTTTAATCCTACAGTCCTCTAACTAAGTTCAAATGATATTACAATGATAAGGGTTCTTCCCAGTGGAGTCTTAACGTATGTTGAGGATTGTGGAGTCGCCAAGTGGAAGTTTTTAGCTCTTTTGGAGGTAAAAGGTTTTATGGTCCACCACCATTTTTATTAAATTCAAATCTAAAATATTTTTGGGTTTTTCTAAGTTATTTTTCAGTCCTAAAGGTTGTTAAGAGTGTCCTAAATCCGTTTCACAACTTAGCTACGGTTATGAGACAAAGACAGTCTACTCTTATGGCTAAGCCAGCTGATTTTTCAAGGTTAGATAAAGTCTTATGAGAATCCTAGGGTTTGCCTAGTTTTTCACTGATTCAAACAAGTTTCATCATGATTACCATCACTTGATAGTGCTTGAAAAGGCTGCTTTTTACTCAAAAGGTTTTATAAAGTTTTTAAGGGAACCAGAGATTTTGGGTTCGATCCCCAGTGGAGTCGCCAGAAATGTTAGCTCCCTGTAATCAGAAATATTGGCAAAGTTTGACAGCAGGGAGAACATCGTTTCAAACACTTTGGGATTATAGGATCTAGCCCTCCTGAATCCAAAGAGGGATCTCTCCAATAAGTGCAAAGATAGATTTATCCTTAAGGTTTTGGGTAATGATATTAGGCTAGTTATGAAGTACGAGGGTTTTTGTTTTGTTTTGCATGGTTGAGCATGATTATTATTTGAGTGGAAAGTTCTAAATGGAAAAAATTTCAAAGGTGAGAAGTTGGAAGCAAATAGAACAAGCTTTGGCCAAAAAGATGGATAATAGCAGGTTTTAGTACATTGGGCTATGGAGTCATAATAGGGTTTTAATTGAAACAATCAGGTTTAAGAGTGGTCTATGGGGCAAGTAATCTATGTCTATGGATCTCTTTAAATTTTATTTATGGAATGAAATGATACAACAAGAAGGGGAATTCAAAAAATGAAGAACAAAGAGCAACCCAGGATCTGGTAAGTACTTTGAAACTAGTCAGCCTTTGACAAACACTTAAGAAAAACATAAAAGCAATCCAGGATCTGGTAAGTACTTTGAAACTAGCTAGCCTTTGATATACTTTCAATAGAAAAACATTTAAAACGCAAAGGGAAACACAAATGATAACAAAGAATGGTCTAAGATCTAGTAAGTACTTCGAAACTAGCCAACTTTCAACACATCCTTAGGGAAACTTTCAGATAGTCTTTGGGGATAAAACTAGGACTAGGGCTCACCATATCTTCCCTAGTTCATCTCTACTTAACATAAACTGAAAATAACATTTAGGAACAATATTTAGCTAAGACAGTAGGACGAGGGAACGCCAGCATTCCTAACTGTTCAAACTAAATTAAATTATTCCTAAATAACACAATTTGGAAGAAAACATTTAGATAAATCTTATCAGTCAGAGAAGGGTACTGGTATACAATAAATCCTAACTCTATGCATGATGTTCTTTATAGGAGAAGATGAACAAAGTTAAAACAGAAAGTAAAATAACGATTTACAATAAGAAAAACATCATCGTAGACATAGACCAGGATCCCATAAATCAGCTTGTATTGATGCTTCAAACCAGTTACAGCTTTAAGTCCAGTGTTTCAGGTTAGCAATCATCTTCACTTCTCATCATAACTATTCTATCACAAGCATAGCTTTAAGAGCCTTTGAAAACTATTTACAATCAGAAGTTTCGAGCACAAGTATATTTCAAAGTTCTGCAACCAACATTTTCTCATCTTCTACAGAAGTATTTATAGAAGAAATGAGGAGGTGGGATCTGATAAAAGATCGCTTGGGTCAATTAATACAGATTAGTGCTTCTCAGCCTTTGAGGGGCTTAATGGAGAAGAGTACAGATATTTCACTGTATTAATTGATTTACATTAAAGATTAAACTCGGTGGGAGATTTTGTAGACTTTTAAGGCTCTGTTTCATGTAGTCATAACTCTGTTGATATTTTGTCATTAAGTTCCTTTAGCAGAATTAACTATTGGGCTGCGCCGAGGAAAATATCTTTTCTGATCAATAACTTCGGCCTCTGTTTGAGTGCCTTGAAGCTACAGGTGGCACTATGGTAGCTGAGAGGAATCAATTGGCCTCTGTTGTGGCGATGGAGGCTTTTCTGTATGATAGATCTTTTGATTTTTCTTTAATCATGTTTTAATCAGGAGGATTAGGCTTTTGATAATCAATCTTAGCCGTAATCCTCCCAAAGCTGTCTTCAATCTTCTGTTTTTCTGTGTTTCGTCTTCTATATTGATACTCTTTAAATTATTTTATGCATTGTTGTGTGTCTTGTTGATGTGCGGTGCCGCATAGGGCTCATATGGCATCAATGCCCATGAAGCATTGACGAGACATGGAGTTTGAACCCTTGTAGTTATTTCCCTTTGATAAATAGAAATCCAAAGGATCGTCACCCTCGACTTTATTTTCCTTTATTATTATGGGAAAAACGTTTGAAACCTGCAAAACACACAAAATATTAAGAAATCCTGCGTTTATTGGGTAAAAACTGCTTCAGAGGGTGTGGGGAGGAGCGTGGTTGTTGGATGGCATCATCCAACAGTGTAGATCTATTTGCGGAGGTTAAAGGAAGAGCAGAAGGAAGAAATAAGTCAGAACCGTTGATCGCGCAGAGATCAACGGTGGGGATCAGTTATGATCATACAAAGCGAATGAGTCACTTTATAAAGAAATGGCGAAAATTTGATGAGATAAGGTTAAAACCTTTGTTCGGAGGAAAATATGGTTAAAAGTGAAGTTGGGGTTCAGGATGAATATGAGCCGTCGGATGAGATCGGCCCTACGATATCAACGGCTGAGGAGGTGCACGATGCAACATAAAGGAAAGAGGGAAAGCAGTTTCAAGGGTGAAAACCACTGTTTTAGCGTGAGAAAAAGATGGGTAGTTGGTATTTCCTTTTGGAACGTGATATGCGTCCCTCCCCGACACGTGGCATCAGAAAACCACCTATTTCACGTGCCCTTTGGAAAATTAACCATCACGTTGAAAACTACGCGAAATAGAATGTCGGCCGTCAGATCTGGGGCTTCAGATCTGATGGTATAAAACGAGCGTGATATGGGATAGATGCGCGGGCGGTAAGAAGATGGCTGGTTTCAATCTGGGCCATTGGATCTGAGATTTGAACGGCAGAGATTAAACCTGGGGGTCAAATGAAAAAATACAAGGGCAGAAGAAGGGTTGATGAAGGTCGTTGATCCGCAAATATCAACAGCCGGGATTATTCAAAACCATTAGAACGCAGGGTGCATGAATTTAAACCAAAGTTGGTAAAAATGCATTCTGGACCGTCCGATCTGGACACGTGGATGACCCAGATGCAATCGGAGATCGACGATCGGCGGGGCAAATAAGTTGGAGTGCGACGGAGCGATTGGGTGTTGGTCATTGATTTAAGGATCAGATCAACGGTGGGGAGTGAATCGGAGGAATTTGAAGGCAAAGGAAGGCTAGCAATCGGAGCAAATGTGGGTCGTTGGATCTTGGAAGGTAGGTAGGAGATCAACGGTTCAAGATAGATCAGGGAATGGCCAATCGGAGGGGACACAAAAGTTAGCCCGATAGAATATGCGATGTGATTATGCGTTGATCGTTGATCGGCTTTAGATCAACTGTCAATATTGTTTTAAAACTCACACTGGGGGGAACCCCTTATAATATATGAAAACCCAAAATTAAATAAAAAAAAAGGTTTTATGCATCAGGGCGGAAAATATATATATGAAATGCATGGCGCCCAACTGCGCGGCCTTTGGTCTATATGAAGGATAATAGGCCTGAGGCTTATATATGAAAAGGGCCTATCGCATCGGAACTTTTGGTGCGGTCTTTCAATCTAACCATTTTGGATTTTGCAATGCGATTGGCACTTGGGACTTTAACTCTTGGTCCCGGGCGAAGTTATATGGAGTAAAGCGGGGGGCAGATTTTAATACAATGGGGCTTCAATCACATCAGAACTTTTGATGCGGGTCTTTCAATCTACCCATTTTTACATTAAAAATCATAACTCCAGCGGGCTTAGACCAAAACTTTAGGTAAGTGGGTTTTTTGATTTACAAAGGAAAATATCAATCGAGAATGGATTATTCCAAGGTTTAAGCGCCCGATTGTGGGCCCATGTATTATATGAAGTATTAATATGATCAGGAGCTGTGTACAAGGGCTTAATCGCATCATAACTTTTTAACATGGCAAATAGACTTATGCGCTCTGATCTTTCCAATGCGATAAGCGCTTAAATGGCTTAGCGCCTGGTTCTAGCACCAGGGCATATAATGGGGAAGCAGTTAGGACTTAGCCCAAGGGGGCTTAAGTTTGTAATACAAAAATGGTGTTTTTAATGAAATTTTTTCAAGTTTTCAATGGATTTTTGGGTTTCGGAAGAGTTTTAAAAAAAAAAAAAAGGAGTTTTAAACTCTATAAAGAGGATTTCATGAAGGGAAAATGGGGAAGACTGAAAAATAGAGGAATTTCATGGGAATAAAAAGGGGTAAAAATGGAGGTTATTTTTGAAGTGGAAGGAGAGGAAAATGATATTTGCAACAGTATTTTCTCTTGGGAAACAGCAGAATTTCTAAGTTTTGAAAAGGAAGCAGCAATGAAGATTTGAACAAAGGGCCAGATGCCTTCATGGGTCTTCAAGAGATAACATTTTTTAGCAATAAAACTTGTTACTTGAAGGCTCAAAAAAAAATTTAGCCACCATTTGATATGAAAAATTTTATTGGTGGCTAATAGAGGGAGCAACGAGCACATCGGAGAGCACAAATCACTGAGAAGTAGTGAGAAAGAGTGATGAAGGAGTTGGAGAAGTAGGAAAGTAATCAAAAGGACAAGGAGAAGGCGCCTCAGATGACAAAGGAGATGGCAGGACAGATGGGTTTCCAAGAGATAGGAGGGGCCATCAAGGAATTTCGGTAGGTGTATAGGAGCCCAGCCCAAGTAGAGAAGGGGAATAAGTCTGATGGAGAGGACGCGCGCCCTGAGGATATGTCTGATGTGGAGTTGCATGTTACGATGGAGCAACTATTCCGAGAGGGGCCGGCACCCATAACTCAAGGTAACTCTATTCCCCAAATTTCAAGTAGCTCTAGTCCCGACCTTCCCCTGGTACTCTATTAGCCACTAGGTGAAATCTTTGTTAAGTTACGAGAATTGAGTAAGTTGAACAGTGTTTAGTCTACAGTAGTAATACACACTAGCAGTAGTGCTAGTAATACCATTACACAACCGGGAAACCGGGGTTTTATTTTAGTAACACCCCCATAAGAAAGTATGGCGGGATCATCTACCCGATACCCAGAGTTCTCTAGGAGGGTTAATGATGATGTGGAACAAAACTGGTATCTCTGCGAGGCCATATGGAGGGATCAGAAGACACAAGAGGCAGGCAAGTTGATCGAATTTCAAACAACTCTCAGGGATAGAGCTCTGCGCTGGTTTATCAAATGCTCAGAAGCTCATCTGAATCTAGCAATAGATGATGTAAAGAAAGAATCCATTAAAGAATTCAAGTTACCCCAAACAAATCAGCAAGGTCTATCCGAAATTTGGGAAATCAAGTAGCAAGAAGGGGAAACTACATGGGATCTAATGAGAATATTCAAGGATGCGATTGGAAAATTGAGTTACCCAATTGATTCGAATCATCAAAGAGATTGGTTTATCAAGGCCCTTCTTCCATTAACAAGAACTTTGTTAACACAACAAAAGATCGACACATTACCAGATGCATTGGAGCAAGCTATGAAGATAGAGGCCATGGCGGGATATCCATAGGAGTTCAAAGGAGGGGCTGCAGCACAAGACCCTTCCATTCTAGGGTTACAACACCAGATATCTAGCCTAACAAAAAATTTGAAAGAGATTCAACCAATGTGACCGCAAAGACCAAATGTATGGTGTACACACTATCTAATGGAAGGAGATGTGGCAACCAAGTGTCCAAGGTTGCAGAGTCAAAATGTGGGGACATCAACAGCAGGGGCACAGGGAGCTGCACCGGTAGGAGGATTTGGGCAGATAAACACTCAAGGGTTACATCCACCACAACACCAGTACCCAGGGTTCCCCGCGCAACAGAATCAGGCCACCACTGAATATTGTGAGATTTGAAAAAGCATGGGTCATCTGCCCCGCCTATGTCTAATCTTGCAAAAATACTCCAACGTTCTGAACAACATATACTATGAGTTTTTTGCTTCCACAACACATAGTACAGAGCAGTGTAGAGCTCTAGATGCATTGGTGGAACAACTAGACAGGGCTTCATATAGAGTGAATGAGGCTCCTAGGGAAAGAGGGGTAGGCATGAGAGGAGGCTGAGTTGGAGGAAGAGGACCAATACGATGCTATAACTGTGACCAAGAAGGCCATGTGGCCAGGGAATGTCCACTTCCTAGAATACCCTGGTGCTCTCAGTGCAGAGTTAACACACACGCAACAGAATATTGCCCAGGGCTAATCAAAGCATGGGAAGAAAGAGCTAGACAAAGAGGAACAAATCTGGTAAATGCAGAGCCAAGAATAATAGAGGCTCAAGCTATGCAAAATGTATCTATAGTGACGCAAGGAGGAAAGAGAACTGGAGAAGATGCACAAACTACAAACTCGATAAAACTGATAAGCCCAGCATCTCCAATACCAGTTTTTAAGCCAGAAAGACAAAAGCAGTACTTTAAAGAAGCAGTATAAACCTTTGCCCAGATTGGAGGAAGCAGAGGCATTGAGTTACCACAACCCAAGGTAGATAAAGAGAACCAATCTAGTACAAGTACTACGATTGAAAAATGGTTCCGACTATTTCTAAAGATTGTTACCAATGCACCAATACTGGAACAGTTGAAGCAGAACCTGGAAATGGTGGTGCAAGAGACCACAGAGCCAGGAGAATCAAATGAAATGACACAAAAATACATATGGAGAGTCAAACTAAATAAGAGGAGAATAGGGAAAGAATTCCAGGTGAACACTCAAGTCATGGGATTCCAAATTAAGGACACAAGCGACCTAGGGTTTGATGTCAAAATTTTTCCAAGAAAGAAATGGGAAGCATTGGGAAGGCCGAAGCTGACGTATTCACCTATCCAGCTCTGCATGGCGAACCAGTACTGCATTGTGCCCATAGGCAGGCTGGAGGAGGTCGAAGTCGATGTTGCGAGAGTCAAGACATAAACAGACTTCGAGGTAATAGACATTATGGGGGATAAGGATCCCTATCCATCATTATTAGGGATCGACTGGCCTTTCAATAACTATGCAGTAATAGATTTGAAGAAGGAACTAATGATCTTCGAAGATGGGGAAGTCAGGGTCACCCAGCCACTTGACCCATATCAAGGTCCCCGATAATGAGAGTCTGTTGACAATATAGAAGATGCTCAGCTTCTGGATCATCTTTATCAAATGACAGTGGGAAAAAGAGACGATTATATCAACCCAACAGCGAGGGGGACTGTGATTTGGAGAAGTGTTCAAAGCTCATACTTAGGCTCAGAGATAGCCTGGGATTATTGGCAGCAGGGGGGATATGAGACAAACACAAGAAGATGCGCCAACATCAGAAGGATCAACTAGATCGGAACCGAGGTAAGAGATTGCCCAATTCTGTCAAATATGAATGTTTTCAATACCTTTATTGCCAGAATAGAAGATAAGGTACCAGTGGACCATAGGGTCCCACTCATGGATGTGGCTCTACAATCCACATCAGCAAGGTGGTGGAGCAACCACCGCAACTCCCTATCGTGATGGGACAGAGTTGCAGCAGCATTGAAAGTCAGGTTCAAGGAAGAAGAGGGACCACAATTCACTAAAATATACCAAGGGGACTCAGACCCTAGGAAACATTTGAAATATTGTGAGGACCAATGGAAGAATGCAGGATACCCGCAAGAGCTATGGGTACACAAGTTTGTACATTCACTAGATTCGATTCCACAGGAGTGGTACTTGACTGAAGAGAATAAAAGAGGAACCAATACTTGGCAAGTAGTTGCAGACAAATTTACGCAATGCTTCTCCTTTGAAGGAAAAACAGAACCAGTCACTCAAGCATTGCAGGCCATAAGAAGGGTAGTGTTCTTCCCAGAGATTCAAGAGGAGGAAGAACAATCGCTTCCAAACCAAGGCATCAGACGGTCTGTAGCATGCAAAAAGATAAGCAGCAAAATGGATGATGATGATGATCTAGAAGGTCTTAAAAATCTATATTTTGAATAAAAATATGGGGAGAAAGATATAAAATAAGGACCGAAAACAGAAGGGATTCATCTGTTACCATTAAATACCAAGAAGATAAACATCGAGAGAGAAGAGAAGCCCAAACTTGCGTCAATTGGTGATTATTCGGATACCGAGATGACTAAAAAGATATTTAACCTGCTACAAGAATATAAAGACATGTTCCCATCCTCAGTAGCAGAGTTGAAAGGAATAAAGGGATACACGGGGGAGATGCGTATAACTTTGAAGCCCAATGTAAGACCAATCAGGCATAGACCCTATCATCTGAATCCCAAAGTGAAAGAAAAAGTCAAGGAAGAGATTGATAAAATGCTAAAGGCAAGGTTGATATTCCCAGTGGAAGAAGTAGAGTGGGTAAGTCATATAGTCATACAAAGTAAAAAGGAGAAGTCTGAGATTTGATTCTGTGTTGACTATAGGAGCCTGAACAATGCATATTGTTAGCCACCTATAAATTTTGTTATATCATGTGGTGGCTAATTTTGTCTTTAAGCCTTCAAAATATAGTTTCCCTTTGAAAACTTATCATCTTTTGAATTTTTAATGATAATTATCCTTTGAGTTAATCTTCACTGCTATTTCATTATTAATCCTAAAGTACCTACTATTTTACCAAGAGAAAATTCCTTAAGAGGCCCCATTTTCCATCATTTCACTTCTCTTTTCACTCTCAAAGAATTCCATTTTTTACCCTTATTCCCTTCACAAATCCTTCTAAACCCCTCCCTCTTAACCTTCAAAATCATCAAAACCCCCCTTAAAACCTTATATCTCCCCTTTATTTGGCTTTAAATTCCCTTCTTTCATCTATCGGAACCCCCATTTTGGCTTTAAAATCCCTGTTTTAAACCTAAAAACAGTCTTTCGCCTTATAAGCTTTTTAGCCCCCAAGGGCTTAAATCTTTTAAACCCTATCCTTCATATGACCTAAAGCTCCGCAATCGGGCGCTTAAAGGCCTAAAAAACCTCTTTTGAACCCTTCTTTCCTTTGTTTTTTCATTACCCCGACGTTGTGATTTAAACAAATTTAGACCGTTGATCTTTGCAGATCAACGGCCATCGGGTTATCCGCTCTCTGCCCATCCATCATGCCTTACCTTTTCCTCCATTCAAATAACCCACCCCAACTTTAAATCCTAACTGTCCTTTCAGGTGATCCAACGATCAGGACTAAACCCGATAAGCCAAGACCCGTCCACTACGCGACAAGGCAATCGACGTCATTACCGGGCCCACTGCTTCATCCGCTCGTGCAAATCTTCATCCATCACGCTTCTCCTCCAGCATATGATCTGTGACCCCAGATCCAACAGTTGCTGACGCATTTCGCGTAATTTTTTTCCCCGCTTCACAGTGCGCTACTTCCGCTCAAAATAGGCGGTTTCCATTTTCCACGTGGCGAGCAATGAGTGGAATCGCGTTCCAAAACGTAATACCGCCTACCCCCCAAATGTTTCGCGAAAACTGCTTCCAGTTTCCGAAACCATTTTTCTTCATTTCCACGCCAAATTCAAAAATTTAAACCCTGCTTCATTTCCGCCAAGGGTTTCTCCCTCCTGCTGTTGCTTTCCTCCATCCTCACAGCTCCGAAACACTTCCACGAACCTTCTAAGTAGTTCTAAACCAAATCTTCCCAGGATTTAAATTAACTTTTGTTTGTTTTATGCAGATTCAATGGATTACAAGGTCAAAACCCTCCTGCAGGAAATTACAGTGTTATTGGCCGAGGATGATGATCCTCTTGGACTTTGGTACAAATTAAAGGTTTTGAAGTGCTAATTATATGTTTTTAGAGAATCGATAAGTCATGATTATCGGTTTTTTGAACAAAAAACTCCAATAAACCCTCTGCGCACCTGTAAACAGAAAACACCGACAGAGTTAATTAAGTGAAAGAGTATCAGTGTCAGAGATGAAGATTATGGCTTAATCAAGCCTAAACACAGATCCAGAGATAAATCATTGTGTTTATAAAACAGAGAATCAGATCAGTCGAACAGGCCTCCACTGCCACATCAAAGGCCATTTATCTTCTTCAGCTACAAAAAGTGCCACTTGCAGCCTCAATAAATCAAATGAAGGCATATTTATTGCCCAGTCAGAAGATATTTTCCTAAAAATAGCTGAACATTTATTTCAAATGAAATAATATATTTTAAACTGTCAATGAAGTTATTTTAAAGATAAAAAGAACCTTAAAGTCAATCTTTCCACCCACTAAGCCTAAAAAGCAGAAAACAGAGTTATGAGACAGAGTTGTAATTCAATGCTTTCCTGCCTTGTGCCTTGCATGGTTTTCAAGGCTAGAAGTTGCATTTAACATAGCATTAATGATATTCAAGCCCTAAACTCTTCCACCTCCTCTTTTCTTCTATAAATACTTATGAATAAGATGAGAAGTTGTTGGTTGGTTGGTCACTAGTTGTAACACTGAAACTCTTTGAAATAATACATAGTCTGTTGAATTTGAAGAAGAAATCAAAGTCTTGGAAGCTGGATTATGTTTTGACATGCTTGTTCTTGAGAAGGCTCTATCATTGGATCCCTGAGCTTGGTTGTTGGTGATGTATTCTGAACTGTCTGTTATTTTTCCTGTTTTCATTATGTTTCATAAATTCTTACTACAGTAGGATGAAAAGTTTAGGCTAAGAAATGACTCCTGGAAGCACCTTAGACCTGTTTATCCTTAATTTTTTTATGTTTTCTTCTGCTGAGGTATTTTAGAGTCTTTAATCTTTCTCTTTAGTCCTCATGCTTGTTTATTTCTCTAATAGTTCAAATATTTTGTTTCAGCATGATTTATGGTTTTCCCTGCTTGTCTGCTGCCCCTTGAAAACTGTTTTTGAAGTCCCCCTTTGAAGTACCATTGTTTACAATTAGCCAAGGAGATTTGTTTTGATCATACCCTTTGTCCCTGCTTGAACAATTGTTTTAAAGGTATTTATAGTCGTGATCGTAGATGTTTTAGGTGTTCCTCCTTCTATGACTGCAATTATCAGTGAATCTTTTACGTTTTCTAAGTCCTTTGAAATAAAATCTTTGAGGAAATAGGATGTGCTCCTGGATCTTAGATTTCATTCTGAAAGTTGTCTTGAAATCATTATTTTCTTAAAGTGTGGTTTGTAGAATTCATGGTTAGCCCTATCTATCAAATACCTCTTTATTGTTCAAGTTATGTTTTTAAGTTCCCTTTGTTGAGAATTCAATTTCTCTTTCTAAATCATTAATCTCCATCTCATTCACAAAACTAAAGGATCTTGTGGCCAAGTTAGATTTTCCCTTTGATATCCCACATCCATTGATAAGTTTGTCATAAACCCCTTCTTGACTCCATTGCCCAATGAATCAGATGCTTCCTCTTTCTATCTATACTACTTAGACCTTTCATGTCCTGTTGTACCAATTCAACCAAGAAAACAAACCAAACAAACACCTGCACTTAATAACTAGTATAAAATCAATACTTAAAAGCAAAAAAGACATATCTTTGCAAACAAATTTGAGAGATCCCTCTCTGAGAACAGGAGGACTAGATCCTGGAACTCTAAATATTGGTTCTGATGTTGTCTTGTCTTTTGGTTAGCCAATCTATCAAAACTCAGGAACCCCAACATAATGGCGATCACGGTGGGACCTATTGAATCTATGATAGCTTAGCAAACTATTATAAACTCTCTAGGCCTACAAATCTCTAATAAAATCAGTCAGTAAGCCATAGAGTAGACTCTGTTTGTTTGAGCACCCTAGCTAAGTGTTAAAATCAGACATAGGACATTCTCATAACCATAGAAATATACAAAATCCAAAAATATTTTAGATTGGCTTCATAATAAACATGGTGGTGGAACCATAAAACATTTTACCTTCACAAAAGCTAAAAAATTTCCACCTGGCGACTCCATTGGCCCCAGTAGGCTTATTACTCATCTAGGTCTCTAGATCTCTTTAGGACTGTGTTAACCAGCCTTGAGGAAGTTTAGAAGCCTAGTCCCATACTAGAATAGACATTGTGAGAGAAAAACTTTTGAAAAACAGTCCAAAAAACTTCTTCCTCTCTAAATTTTGAAAAACAGTCTGGCTTCACATAGGATCAACACTAGATGTCATCCAAACCCTAATTCTCCTAAAATATTTGACAATCCAGAGAAGATTTTGTGGTGGACTTCTAAGTCTGGAAAATCAGCTGTTGATAGGAGCCTCTTAAGAACAAAATTTGTCCCTGAAAACCTTGTTGTCTTAGAGGATTTACACTTTGACTTACATCATACAAAGAACATATTCAGAATCATATCTCAAAGTGATTTAAACCAAGCTGATTTTGAAACTGCAGGTTTTCAACAGATCTTTAGTAGAGAAGCCTCACCTTCTACTCCTCCTGATTCCCAGCTTCTTCACAACTTTAGCCTCTTTTGTGAAAAATCTGCTCAAAACCAGTTTGCTGGCCCAAGTGTTTCTTCCACTCCAATCCATACCACCACTATCCAAAACACTCCATTCCATCCCACTTTCCCTCTTGTCAATCCAACCCTTGTAAATCCACCTTTCCTTCTATCCACGGCAGCATGGTATGCTCCACTAGTGTTACCACAACCCATGGTTCCCTTACCAAATGATTACCAATCCAAAATTCCTCATTTCACTGGAAATGAACCTACTACTACCCAACAGCATGTAGATAAAATGAATGATGCCTTTGATTACATGGAGATAGAAGAAGACACCATTAAGATGAGAATCTTTGCCCAAAGTTTCGGAGGAGAAGTAAAAAAATGGTTTAAAATCTTAACTCCTAACAGCATCAATGATCTCCCTTCTTTGCATCAAACATTCATAAAAAGATGGGAATTCAAAAAGAACCCTCTCCAAATATTAGCAGAGTATAACAATCTTAAAAGAAATCAAGGGGAGACCGTTCATGACTACTCCACTAGGATTAATAGTGTTTACAACGCTCTTCCACCTCACATGAAACCTCCCCAAGGCATGGCCTTAGTAAAATATCCTGAAGGCTTTGATGCTGAAATGGCCTATCAACTGAGGAAGAGAGACTATTTAACTCTAGAAGACATGCAGAAGGGGGCTGTAAGTGTAGAAGAAAACTTGATTGAGAAAAGAGCTAGGGTAAGATCAGAGAAGAGGGTAACTTATAAAGTTGACACTACACCCTCACCCTCATCTTCCGATGCCAAAATTGACAACCTAGTGAAGGTAATGTAAAGAATCGTCGAAAAGATCAACTTGAATGATAGAGTGCCACCAAGAGAAAATCAAAACAACCCCCAAAACAGAAATAGAAATAAAAAATTTAGAAGAGAAAACAATCAAGATAGACAAAGGGACAATGACCAACAGATTAGACCTCCCTTCCAACAAAACTATGTAGATCAAGACGAGGAAGAAAGGGAGATTGAAAGGTTGGGAGAAAACCATGTAAACTTGATTGGATCAGATAGTGGGGATGATGTTTTCCTCACTAAAGAAGAAAAAGGTTTCTTCTCCTCAGAACCAAATGAAAACACTTATGAGGATTTTTAAGATTATAGATTGGG
The DNA here is from genome assembly GCA_034641835.2 of Pinus albicaulis. NCBI lineage: Eukaryota > Viridiplantae > Streptophyta > Pinopsida > Pinales > Pinaceae > Pinus > Pinus albicaulis. Next base: position 1,003,090,217 of record CM076579.1, read on the forward strand.
GTTTGAAAATGAAATCATGGAGGTACACAAACAATATGATCTAAGAAGAAAATGGAACCTAGATAATTCAAATGACAAAAACACTAGCTCTGATGTTAGGAAAAATACAGAAAATTATCCTAAGAAAGCAGCAGAGAAAACCAACATTTTGGCTAAGAAAATAGATTTAAACAAAGAGAAAATCAGCCAGCCAAATGTTGAACAAAGTTTCCCTAGCACCTCAGCTAGTGGCCCTAACAAAATTTTCCCTAATAACAATCCCAACAAAGTTTAGCAAATCAGAATTTCTGAAAGGAATTCAATTGAAAAAACAGATGTAAATATGACAAAATTAATAGTTCCTTTCAGCCTTGAGGGAGAGATTGCAAAGATAAAAATTACCATAACTTTAGCTGAACTAGTAACCCAAGAAGTGTACAAAAACCAAGTTTTGAAAGCTTTAAATTTAGGAAGTGACACTGACACATTGAACTTGACAGATGATAAACCGGAGTTGTTGTTTGGTCCAGAAGTTGAAGGAAAATACCAAGAAGGAGTTGTCCCTCCCTTCTATGTTAGTTTGAATATACATGATAGGATATTACACAATGCCATGTTAGACTCTGGAGCTTCACATAATCTTATGCCCAAAGTAGTAATGGAAAGCTTAGGCTTAGAAATTACTAAACCGCAAAAAGATCTCTATTCCTTTGATTCAAGCAGAGTCAAATGCCTGGGTTTAATCAGATATTTATGTGTAAACTTATCTCAGATCCCTGCTAAGAGTCTAGTAATGGGCATAGTGGTAGCTGACATTCCCCCAAAATATGGCATGCTTTTATCAAGATCATCAAGAGCCAAACTTCAGGGGAGCCTTCAAATGGACATGTCTTATGCCACCATCCCAGTATTTAACCAAAGCAGAAGACTATACAGGGAATCCCACATGAAATACATGGTGAGAAACATAGATAAACCAAACAAATCTCCAATATATTCCATTCAGTCAAGTTTATACGAAATCACTCAACAAGAAAAGGGAAACAAAGAAGAAATCAGTTTACCAGATAAGCCAAAACTTCCCTCAAATCAAATAAAAAACATTAGCAATCAACAGCAACAAGAAAATGAAAATGAGTCAGAAATACTTTGGACAATAAAATTTGATGGGTCTTGTAATAAAACAAGTGTAGGGGTAGGTATATGGATTCAAAATACAAATCAAGGTTATTCATATAAACTAGATTTTCCATGCACCAACAATATTGATGAATATGAAGCCCTTCTCCTTGGCTTACAGTTGCTTAAACAATTAGAAGCCCAAAAAATATCAATCCTAGGAGATTTTGAACTTATCATAAGACAAATCAAAGGAGAATATTCAGCTAAAAACCCAAGACTTAGAGAATATCGAAATACTGCCCTTGATTTATTAAATACCTTTGAAAAATATGAACTCATTTTCATTCCAAGAGCACAAAATTATCTAGAAAATTAACTTGCCTTCACTGCCAGCAATTGTCAAGTACCTCAGATAAATGAACATCTTAACATAAAGGTCAAAAACAAGCCTGTTGTGCCTAACAATGAGGATCACTGGAAAGTGTTTGACATTGACAAACACATAGATGATTTCCTAAAATCAGAAAATGATTTTGCCATACCAGCATCAGAAATCAGCCATGAAGAACACTGTTTGGATAATGAACAAATCCCAGAAAAAGAAATGACATATTCTGCTGATATTAATCACTATGAGAATCTTTTTGAAGCAGAATTAATTGATAACATAGACCAGAAAGACTTGGAAGATTTACAATGCAAGAATGATACAATTCCAAGAGGTCTCACACCTTTAGAACACCTTTTTGACTTTAATGATGTAGCCAAAGAACCAAGAATGGAGCCTATGGAAACAGATGTAGAGGAACATAACATAGGCAGCCTAGCAAAACCCAAGATGATCAAACTATCCAGCACTCTCCCATCTCATATAAAATTGCAATACATAGAGCTGTTCAAAGAATTTAGAGATGTGTTTGCTTGGGGATACAAAGATCTGAAATCTTATGACACTAGCATCATTCAACACAAAATTCCTCTTAAAGAAAATCAGAAACCTTTCAAAAAAAAACTAAGAAGGATAAACCCTATTTTATTACCTTTAGTCAAGAAAGAAATTGAAAATATGTATGATGTTGGGATTATAGTATCCCTTAGATATTTAGAATGGGTGTCAAACCTAGTTTCTGTTAGGAAGAAGATAGGGGAAATCAGGCTCTGCATTGACTTTAGAAATCTAAATAGAGCCTCCCTCAAAGACAACTATCCCTTGCCCAAGATGGAACATATACTTCAAAGGGTAGTTGGGTCAAAAATAATATCATTGTTGGATGGGTTCTCAGGGTACAATCAGGTGTTAGTGCTCCCAAGTGATCAACACAAAACTTCTTTTACTACACCTTGGGGCACCTTAATTTATGTCAAAATTCCATTTGGTTTGATGAATGCGGGGGGCACCTTCCAAAGGGCCATGGACATAACCTTCTCGGAAGATATTGGCTATTTTATAATCATTTACCTTGATGACATAACTGTTTTCTCTAAAACTAATGAAGAACACTTGATTCACTTAAGAAACGTTTTGAGAAATCTAGGAAATCCGGCTTATCTTTGAATCCCAAGAAGACACTCTTTGGTCTCCAATAAGGCAAGCTTCTTGGTCACATAATTTCAGAAGAGGGAATCAGAGTAGACCCTAAAAGGATTGATGGCATATTGAAAATTAGCCACCCAAGAAGCCTCAAACAATTACAATCTTTCATTGGAAAGATTAATTTTTTGAGGAGGTTTATCCCCAACCTTGCTGAGCTATTAAGAAATATTACAAACATTCTTAAGAAAGAGGTAGGTGTGAAATGGACTACACAAACTAAACAATCATTTGAACTAGTTAAACAATCTCTCACTCAAACACCATTCTTGATTAGTCCAGATTTCACGAAAGATTTTTATATTTTTGCTTTTGCATCTAAACATACAATAGCTATAGTATTACTTCAAAAGAATGACTTGGGGCAAGAACAACCAATATTATTTTTTAATAGGACCTTAAGAGATGCTCCTCTTAAATATAACATCATGGAGAAGCAAGCCTTAGCATTAGTGAAAGCATTAAAATACTTTAGAGTCTACATTTTACACTCTCACATAATTGCTTGTGTTCCACATATTGTTGTCAAGGACATTCTAAGTCAAGACCCTGATGGTAAAAGGGGAAAATGGATTGCTACTATTCTTGAATATGACTTAGAAATCAGGCCCACCAAACTAATCAAAGGGCAGGGATTAGCGAAACTCATGGCTGAGTCAAACTTTCAAGAACTATATATGAATATGGTAGATGTGTTGGAAGAAATAGAAGAATTCACTTCTCCTTTCATTGAAGAAACATTTTTGAATTCTCCTTGGTATGCTAACATCATTTATGTGATTTTATATCTAACTGCACCTCCTTCTTTGTCTAAAACTAAAGCTATATTTTTAAAACAGAAGGCTTTGAATTATTGCATATTAGGTGGGGTATTATATTGGAAAAATGTTGTTGGAATTTTGCTTAAATTTTTACTTGAGGATGATGCAGGAAAAATCATGCATGATTTACATGAAGGAGAATGTGGAGGACACCTCTAATAGAAGACCACAGCAAACAAAATCCTCAGGTCTGGTCACTATTGGCCCACCCTTTTCCCAGACACTCAAAATTTAGTCATGTCTTGCCATAAGTGTCAAATTTTTTATGGCAAAAGAAAGCTCCTTCCCTTACCCTTACATCCCATCAGTGTTGAGGCACCCTTCCAACAATGGGGCTTGGACTTCATTGGGGAAATTCACTCATCTTCATCTTCCCAACATAAGTAGATCCTCGCTACCACTGATTATTTTACCAAGTGGATAGAAGCTATATCATCTAGGAATGCTACTGACTCTGTCATTATCAAGTTCCTTGAAACAAACATCCTATCCAGATTTGGTTGTCCTAGAAAAATCATCACAGATAACGCTGTTGCCTTCAAGTCTAAAAAAATGGTTGATATCTGCTACAAACACATTACCTTGGGCCATTCTACTGCCTACTATCCCCAAAGAAATCAATTAGCTGACTCCTCCAGCAAGAGCCTCATCAATATCATCAAAAAGTTGTTGGAGCAGAATCAAAATTCATGGCACAGTAAGTTGGTTCATGCCTTATGGGCTGATAGATTAACTACAAAGAAGTCAATAAATATGTCCCCCTATCAGCTGGTCTATGGCATGGATGCAGTCTTCCCAACATCATGAGTTCCAGTCATGAAACTCCTTCAAGAAGTGAAAACTAAATAAAGTGATATGCAGAGAAGAATCAACCAAACAATTCATTTACAACAATCCAGAAAAGAAGTCTATGAAAGAGCACAACTAGTCCAAGAAAATATCAAGAAACTATTTGATAAAAGGACTAAGGAAAATAATCTCCAAGCTGGAAATATAGTTCTTAAATGGGATTCAAGAAGGGAAGAAAAGGGAAAACATGGCAAGTTTGAGAACCTGTGGGAAGGACCCTACATTATTCATGCTGAGAGGGGTCACAATGCATTTTTTCTAAAAGAATTGAATGGAAAAGACTTATATGGAGGTCCTGTCAATGGCAGGATGCTCAAGCATTACTTCTGTCAAGAGTCATGAGTTTCAAAGCTTTTTACTTTCCATTCTAAATTATCATTGTCTGAACATTGCATTCAAAGTTAGAAAAATAAAAATACAAAAACAATAGAAAAGAAAAGAGGGCAGATAAGAACAAGAAAGGTACAGCCCCATACCAAAAAGAGAGACAAAATATAAAAGTGTGCAAGCTCAAATGCCACTCCTAAAAACACACCTCTAGCTAGTCATACAGCCTAATCATGACTCATTATCTTTTCAATTTACTGCTGATAGGTTAGTGAATTAGATCATCCAAACAGCATAATCTTGGCTTATCAGTAAGGTAGATTAGGATAGAGGAAACAAAGGTTCAAACAAATTCAATATCTGAACCTATGAATCTCAAAAAAAGAATGGCTCTAATTAGATTAAATATTGAGCCAAATATAGACAACAAACTGGTTCCAATATGCTCAAAACTTGAACCAGATGGGAGAGAAGACACAGCTCAAACAAATTCAAAACAGAGCTGAAGAAATAATGAAAGATGTTTTAGTTTTTGGATCTTAAGCCTTCACAAATTTTGTTTTACTTTTCATAAAGACTATGTGCAGCTTGTTTTTATGCCATAGATCAACAGCAAGTTAGAGTGCTTAATCCTGACTTGGCTGCTTTTAAATTTCCTGTTTTAGAATTTAGAGAATAAAGGCCTTCAGACAGCCTAATCTTGACAGATAGTAGTTAGGTAGAGAATTTATGAACTCAACTGTTTAAACTGAGTTCATGGAGAAATAAGAGTAGAAATAGATTAGTTTCCTGTTTTTTTCAAAAGAATAAAATGTTGATGAAGAGAGTTTGCTAGTCCAAATGCACTCTGAAAGAAGAAAAAATGTTAGTATCATTAGGAATGGGTAGGTAGAGATGTTGTTTTGATAGAATTCCATTATTTAAGATTGCTGCAAAGATTATCAAATCAAAGAAAGGTCAGTTAAAGGAAAAGAAAGTCGCTGCCCAACAGATGAAGGCACTGGTTTACTGAAAATCCGGAGATCAATAGCTGAGGTTTTGGACACCTAAAGAACCAATTGTCCTCCCCAAGTGGAGCCACTGTTAGCCACCTATAAATTTTGTTATATCATGTGGTGGCTAATTTTGTCTTTAAGCCTTCAAAAGATAGTTTCCCTTTGAAAACTTATCATCTTTTGAAGTTTTAATGATAATTATCCTTTGAGTTAATCTTCACTGCTGTTTCACTATTAATCCTAAAGTACTTGCTGTTTTACCAAGAGAAAACTTCTTAAGAGGCCCCATTTTCCATCATTTCACTTCTCTTTTCACTCACAAAGAATTCCATTTTTTACCCTTATTCCCTTCACAAATCCTTCTAAATCCCTCCCTCTTAACTTTCAAAATCATCAAAACCCCCCTTAAAACCTTATATCTCCCCTTTATTTGGCTTTAAATTCCCTTATTTCATCTATCAGAACCCCCATTTTGGCTTTAAAATCCCAGTTTTAAGCCTAAAAACGGTCTTTTTCCTTATAAGTCTTTTAGCCCCTGAGGGCTTAAAGCTTTTAAACCCTGTCCTTCATATGACCTAAAGCTCCGCAATAGGGCACTTAAAGGCCTAAAAACCCTCTTCCGAACCCTTCTTTCCTTTTTTTTTCATTACCCTGACGTTATGATTTAAAAAAATTTAGACCGTTGATCTCTGCAGATCAACAGCCATCGGGTTATCCGCTCTCTTCCCGTCCATCATGCCTTACCTTTTCCTCCATTCAAATAACCCGCCCCATCTTTAAATCCTAATCTTCCATTCAGGTGATCCAACGATCGGGACTAAACCCGATAAGCCAAGACCCGTCCACTACGCGATAAGGCGATCGACGTCATTACCGGGCCCACAGCTTCATCCGCCCGTGCAACTCTTCATCCATCTTGCTTCTCCTCCACCATATGATCTGTGACCCCAGATCTGATGATTGCCGATGCATTTCACGTAATGTTTTGCCCCGCTTCGCAGTGCACTACTTCCGGGTGAAATAGGCGGTTTCCATTTTCCACGTGGCGAGCAATGAGTGGAATTGCGTTCCAAAAGGTAATACTGCCTACCCCCAAATTTTGCGCGAAAACTGCTTCCGGTTTTCCGAAACCATTTTTCTTCATTTCCGTGCCAAATTCAAAAATTTAAACCCTACTTCATTTCCGCCAAGGGTTTCTCCCTCCTACTGTTGCTTTCCTCCATCCTCACAACTCCGAAACACTTCCACGAACCTACTAAGCAGTTCTAAACCAAATCTTCGCAGGATTTAAATTAACTTTTGTTTTTTTTATGCAGATTCAATGGATTACAAGGTTAAAACCCTCCTGCAGGCAATTACAGTGTTATTGGCCGAGGATGACGATCCTCTTGGCCTTTGGTACAAATTAAAGGTTTTGAAGTGCTAATTATATGTGTCATGATTATCAGTTTTCTAAACAAAAAACTCCAATAAACCCTCTGCGCACCTGTAAACAACAAACACCGACAGAGTTAATTAAATGAAAGAGTATCAGTGTCAGAGATGAAGATTATGGCTTAATCAAGCCTAAACACAGATAAAGAGATAAATCACTGTGTTTATGAAACAGAGAATCAGATCAGTCAAAGAGGCCTCCACTGCCACATCAGAGGCCATTTATCTTCTTCAGCTACCAAAAGTGCCACCTACAGCCTCAATAAATCAAATGAAGGCATAGTTATTGCCCAGTCAGAAGATATTTGCCTAAAAACAGCTGAACATTTATTTCAAACGAAATAATATATTTTAAACTGTCAATGAAGTTATTCTAAAGATAAAAAGAACCTTAAAGTCAATCTTTCCACCCACTAAGCCTAAAAACCAGAAAACAAAGTTATGAGACAGATTTGTAATTCAATGCTTTCCTGCCTTGTGCCTTGCATGGTTTTCAAGGCTAGAAGTTGCATTTAACATAGCATTAATGATATTCAATCCCTAAACTCTTCCACCTCCTCTTTTCTTCTATAAATACTTCTGAAGAAGATGAGAAGTTTTTGGTTGGTTGGTCACTAGTTGTAACACTGAAACTCTTTGAAATAATACATAGTCTGTTGAATTTGAAGAAGAAATTGAAGTCTTGGAAGATGGATTATGTTTTGACATGCTTTTTCTTGAGAAGGCTCTATCATTGGATCCCTGAGCTTGGTTGTTGGTGATGTATTTTGAACTGTCTGTTGTTTTTCCTATTTTCATTATGTTTCATAAATTCTTACTACAGTAGGATGAAAATTTTAGGCTAAGAAATGACTCCTGGAAGCACCTTAGACCTGTTTATCCTTCACTGTTTTATGTTTTCTTTTGCTGAGGTATTTTAGAGTCTTTAATCTTTCTCTTTAGTCCTCATGCTTGTTTATTTCTCTAATAGTTAAAATAGTTGGTTTCAGCATGATTTATGGTTTTCCCTGCTTGTCTGTTGCCACTTGAAAATTGTTTTTGAAGTCTCCCTTTGAAGTACCATTGTTTACAGTTAGCCAAGGAGGTTTGTTTTGATCATACCCTTTGTCCTTGCTTGAACAATTATTTTAAAGGTCTTTATAGTCGTGATCATAGATGTGTTAGGTGTTCCCTCTTCTGTGACTACAATTATCAGTGAATCTTTTATGTTTTCTAAGTCCTTTGAAATAAAATCTTTGAGGAAATAGGATGTGCTCCTGAATCTTAGATTTCATTTTGAAGGTTGTCTTGAAATCATTATTTTCTTAAAGTGTGGTTTGTAGAATTCATGGTTAGCCCTGACTATCAAATACCTCTTTATTGTTCAAGTTATGTTTTTAAGTTCCCTTTGTTGAGAATTGAATTTCTCTTTCTAAATCATTGATGTCCATCTCATTCACAAAACTAAAGGATCCTGTGGCCAAGTTAGATTTTCCCTTTGATAGCCCACATCCATTGATAAGTTTTTCATAAACCTCTTCTTGACTCCATTGCCCAATGAATCTGATGCTTCGTCTTTCTATCTATACTACTTATACCTTTCATGTCTTGTTGTACCAATTCAACCAAACAAACACCTGCACTTAATAACTAGTCTAAAATCAATACTTAAAAGAAAAAAATACATATCTTTGCAAACAAATTTGAGAGATCTCTCTCTGAGAACAGGAGGACTAGATCCTGGAACTCTAAAGATTGGTTCTGATGTTGTCTTGTCTTTTCGTTAGCCAATCTATCAAAACTCAGGAACCCCAACACATACATACATGACCCATTCCCTACTCCGTTCAGTGACGAGGTTCTCGATGACATTGCAGGGAATGAGGCTTATTCATTCACAGATGGATTTTCAGGATAGCAAAGGAAGATGAGAAGAAGACAAATTTCACCACCGAATGGGGCTCCTTTGCATATCATGTAATACCATTCGGATTGAAAAATGCACCGGCCGTATTTTCACGAATTGTGATAGCAGCTTTTCGTGAGTACATCCACAAATTCCTGGAAGTCTATATGGATGACTAGACAAACTACAGTCTATTAAAGGACCATGCAACGTTATTAAGGATAATGTTCGACAGATGTAGGCAACTCCAGATTTCATTAAACCTAAAGAAGTGCATCTTTGCAGTACCCTTTGAGACACTGCTAAGACATGTTGTATGCAAACAAGGGGTTTGAATTGATCCAACAAAAGGGGCAGTTATAATTAATATTGAGGTGCCGGAAACTGTGAAGCAGTTGATATCACTGCTAGGACACACAGGTTACTATAGGAAATTCATCCGCAACTATGCGAAGATAATCGCCCCATTGGAGAAGTTGTTGTGGAAATCAAAGCAGTTTAGTTGGACGTAAGATTGCACTACAACCCTGGATAACTTGAATGAAAATTTGGCAAGCGCACCCATATTAGTTCACCCTAATTGGGACAAGAAATTTCATGTCCACATTGATGCTTCCAGCATCGCACTCGGAGTAGTTCTAGCTCAACCAGGAGATACTTCCGTTGATCACCCAGTTTATTTCGCAAGATGGAAGCTATCAACAACTGAGAGAAACTACACCATGACAGAATAGGAAGCGTTGGCAATGGTGTTTTCACTTCAAAAATTTCGGCACTACCTACTAGGAGGTATGTTTAATTTTTTCACAGAACATTCAACTTTAAAGTACCTAGTTAACAAACCGTTCTTAGAGGGAAGAATCTGCAGATGGCTCCTACCGTTTCAAGAGTTCACCTTCGAGGTTATCGTGAAACTCGGGAGGCTGAATGTTGGACCTGACCATTTTTCCATGTTATAAAACGGAGAAAATGGCGGGTCTTTGTATGATCAGCTGCCAGACGCTTATCTTTTTAGAGTAGAAGCCATCCCAGACTACTTATATCAGATAGCAACCTATATGACAACAAGATAGTGCCCGAATGAATATACAGCAGCCCAGAAAAGACATCTAGTAGTCTGAGCAGCAAAGTATCAGCTAATAGCGGGACACCTGTATAAAATGCCGTTAGACCAAATCTTTCAAAGATGTATCCTGTATCATGAGAGGGAAAGCATACTGTGGGAATGCCACTGTGGAGTTGTGGGAGGGCATGTCGAAGCAAAACCAACGGCGAGGAAAATATTGCAGGCAGGCTTATGGTGGTCGATAGTATACATGGACAATAAGGCCTTTGTAAAAAATGCCATGTGTGTCAAAGGACGGGATTTCCATCACACAGAGACGAGCTACCGCTTCACCCTGTAAAAACACTGCATCCATTTGAAAAGTGGGTTGTTGATTTTATAGGACCAATTACACCTGTCGCAAGGCACTCACAGGCCTGGTATATCATAACTACAATAGACTAATTGACCAGGTAGGCAGAGGTGATATCGGTAAAGGATTGTACAGCCAAAACAGGAGCTCGATTCATATTTGAAAATATCATAAGCAGGTTTGGTTGCCCGAGAAGTCTGACAAGTGATCAAGGTACGCATTTCATCAATGCAACAATTAGATCTCTGCTAGATAATTTCTTGGTACAACATCATAAAAGAAGTCTGTACCATCCGTAAGCTAATGGTACAGTAGAAGCATTTAATAAGATTCTGGAAAAGGGTCTAACAAATATCTTCAACGCTGATCGAGACGACTAGGATGAACATATACCAACAACATTGTGGGCGTACAAAACAACTGTCAAACAAATAAACAACCAAACCCTGTTCCAGCTGGTGTACAGGAAGGAAGCAATGGTAATGGCTGAGTTTGTCATACCGAGCCTCCTAATTGCATCGTCACTTCACTTATCAGAAGAAGACTCACTGAAAGAGCGGTTGCAAGAGCTACAAGAACTGGAATAGGATAGGTTCCTATCAGAGTTCCACCAAACTGTCCAGAAAGACAAACAGAAGGCTTGGCACGACCGCCATATAAAGCACAAAACGTTTACGGTCGGAGGAAATTTTTTACTGTACGACAGCAAGTTCCAGAAGTTCCCAGGTAAAATGAGAATGCATTGGCTGGGGCCATACCATATAATTGATATCCAAGATTCAGGAGCAGTTCGGTTAGCACAACTGGATGGCCAGATACTACTAGGATGGGTGAACGACGCATGCCTGAAGCCCTATCACGAGTAAGTTCTATATTTCAAATTTCAAATAACTCTCGCAACCAAGAGGAGTCAGTAGGGTAGATTAGCATAGATAGAGTCAATAACTCTCTCGCACCTAAGAAGAGATTAGATAGAAATCTGAATAAATAATACTCCAAAATCAGAAACAACTCATAGTTGCGATGCGGAGACCGCAACGCAACCAATTGTGGTTGGGGGGGAGGGTAGTGTCCAGCGTGTCATCCATGTCAGAGCCAAATGTGTCGAATATCATTCCATCATCATGACTCATCATTTCCATGTCAGTCCATAGGATTACAGAGATTAGAGAAGTAATTTCCATAATTAGTATCATTCATACCGCAATAAATTTTCCATTTTTGGCCATAATCATTACCCATCACGTCTGCCCAATTCCCGAAGTCACAGTCAGCTTTGTCAGAACCCACCTCATCGTGGTAACTAATCACACGATTATATTTGCGGGGGAATCAGGAAAAATTAATTAGTTATGGGGTCTTATCAACCTCATGTGTGCCAGTTACTTACATAACTTGCATGAAAGAAAGCGCGAGAATGTCGGAGAAGTCCGAGTTAGAAACATAAACATCAATAGCAGCAAGAGAAACTTCATCAGAAGAAGTTCAGAGAGAGTATCCAGAGGCAGGAATCTACAAAGAAAGAGCAGGATAAGTTGTGCAAGTATACCAGAGAAGAGCAAAAATGACCAAGGTGACAACAACAGTCATTGAGCAGGAGCTCAACGAGAGAATTCAGAAGCTGGAGTCGCTGGTGGGGAAATATGATAGCGCATTGTTGATCGACACAGAAATGATGGATTCTTTCCAATTCCCAACAATGAAGAGACAGGTCTATATGGAAAATTATGCCACTGAAGCAGGACAAAAAGCAGCAAGAGTACTCCCAGACTTTAGAGGTGTCCAACAATCAACCATACTGAACCTCATAAATATTCCAGTGTTTGGAACCACAGGGGCTGCGATGTGGTGTACTAGATTCCCGTTGAGCAGGATCTAGAATGGGTCACTTAGGCTAGGAAAAGAGATACCAATCCACGTGGAAGATATTCACAGGTTGACAGGGATATCCCAAGAAGGTACGGACGTCTCCACAGTGTTCCAAAATGTGTCAAAGAGGGCGAAGAAGGCAGGACATGGTGATTACTACGAGAAATATGACACAAAGTGACGAGGAAAAGGGGAAAATATCGACCTTATAGACAAACCAGCGGTCAAATTTTCCTATTATCTAATTGTGAGTAAAACTATGAGGCATTATACAAAGGGTGAGTGTACACTTGATACCATCTCAGTTGCGGAGCACTTTATCAAGGGGACATAACATAATTGATGTTCATTTCTGTTGAATGAGCTATTTGAAGCTTGTGAGGATAACTACAAGAGAGCCACTTGGTTCATCTATGGTTACCTTATCATGGCGTTTGCGATGTGGAAATGGACTTTCCCAGGAATCAGAAAACCTATGGAACTCACAACAGGTCAACCATTGGCAATGAAATTCACACCCTAGAAGGCGTCAGGGGACCCCAGCACCAAAGAAGTAAACGAAGAGGAATTCAAGTTCTGGTATAGCCAGATGCTTGATGTAGTGGAGACACAGCAAAGAATTCCAAATATTTTGTTGGATAATTACTCAACGGATATATGGTTTAGAGTCAGCCACAAGCAGACCTACATCAGGTCAAAATGTGTGCCAGAAACGACCTTCAAAATGAGACCGTTGAAGTTTCAAATTTATGAGAGGGCTTTCCACACTGAATTATGTTCCTAGACAGGGGTAGGAATGGAGGTCAAAAGAGGGGTCTATCACTATTCAATTGATGGCATGTCACCGAATGTGTTGTCAGAGGAAACGCCGAATGACTATAGCTGACACCCATCATCGAGGAGATGAACACGAAGGTACAAGGCTTTAACTGAGTAATGCAAACTATAACTAGTGATTCTCAGTTGTTTCCCATTTTTTCAAAGTTTCAGACCTCCAATTCTACCTCCTCTTCCATAATGGCCCCCATAGTCACAACCTTACCACTCAACTTGTTTAACTCGCCACTAGCAACCACCATAGTTCCCACCAAAAATAAAAAAGCACATAAGCCACCAGTAGCTACTCCAAAGGCCAAAAAGGAAAAATTTGTAGTTTCTAACCAGGTCGTTGACCTCACTCGGGAGGATCAACCGCAACCCTTGGACATGGGAGCCCCAATTCAGGAAGAGCTAGTAACGAAGCCCCAGACAACTCTGGAGCTACCTCTGTTCAACCCTTACTTGATTCTAAATATTCATGTATCTTCTCCTTCCACTCACCATTCATCACCTTACACCTCATTCAGTTCAAAAGACCATTCCACCCGAACACCATCCACTTCAGCCACTATCTCGGACCCAATTATAACAAAGGGAAAACCAAATGGAGACCATGTGGCAGAGGTTAACTCCAGTACAGCATTGGTAACTGAGGTTACCCAACCCCTGGTCGAACAGATACCTTTTCAGGACCTTTTTAGTCAAGGGAGATCCCACAGTGCAGATACAACACCCTCGCCCAAGGAGCTAAACCCATTTCAGGAGGCAAACTTGATACTCCACCAGTTTCAGCCTAATCCAAGCATGGGTAACCCAGATAATCCGCTGCTGCAATCGACACAGCCAACATCTCCACAGGAACACTTAGCCAGGTCCATAGCTAGCAGCCAACCATTGCGGGAGAGACCGCCACATCAAGATACCTCTGGGGCTGAGAGTATGAAGACCTGGGGAACATCACAGCTATACAGTTTTATCCAGTGGGCAGCACAACAGGCCGAAGGTCTACACACCGAACTTGAGCAAAATTTTGAGCAGCAACAGATACAGATCATTATGCTTACTGAAGAGTGCGATCATTTGAAGATCGAGAAAGATAACTTTCAGAACCAACTGGAAAAGATGACAGAGGTTTTCATGGATCTCTGGCCAACAATAATGGCTAATGATGGCCAAATACCAGTCGACATAGCAGCAGGCACGTTGGTCAAGCTATCCATTCATGTCAAGATAGCCTGTTCAAATCTCAGCTAGGAAAATCAGGACCTGAAAGCAGTGTTAGCAACCAGGCCAGCGCTGTCGGACCCCATGATCATTTACACAGAGAAAATAGCAGAAAGACAGAACCAAGTGACCGGGATGCAGGAAACACTAAGCACCATAGTGAAGGAAGCATACGGCCTTTTTAAACATCTACATGAGTGTTCAACCTCGCTGACTATGAAGCCATAGCCGATCTCGGCACATCTACAGCAGGTATCGAAGGAAATTCAGGAGGCCACAGACCCAGATGGACTTAACCAATTGTACAACCAAGCGGAGGAGCTGGAGGCTAAACTATAGCAAATTGAAGAACATTCAGCACCAACCAAGTAGGCCCTCTGGGAACTAAGGCAACCCGTCAAGATCATAGCCCAAACAATACAACAAATGGCCGCAGAGGCCGACATAAAGATTAAGGATGTATTTAGTAAGTTGTCAGTCGTCCCAGGGGAAAAAGAAGCAGAACAAGTCACCGCAGAGACGAACTTGCTCATGAAGGGATGGCAATAGGCCATTTTCGACTTCACAGAACTCAAAGCATCAACATTGGAAAAGGTTCCCGAGTTGGGGCCCTTGTTTGGACAAGGGGAGGGAAATGAGAAGGAAGGGCCAGCCACGGAGGCAAGTGGACCAATGGAGACTGAGGCAGGGGAAAAGGATTGACTCGTGACGAGTCAATAAGTGTGTTTGGGGCCTGTTGGGGCCCTTGTTTTGAAATAAAAAAGTTTTGAGTTGCGGGTAATAGGTGGCAGAACGCAACTACCATAGACAGAGAGTTGTCACGGTTGCAAAGATTTGAGGATCAAGTGGCACAACTATTGCGGAAACAAGCACAGATGGCAAAAGAGAGCGACAATAGAAAACAGTAGAACTTCCAGTGATCAGGGAGACGCAGCAGACAGCAGAGCGGAAAGGAAGGGAAAACTAAAAGTTTCATTGGAAAAGGAACAAATATGCGGTTGACCAGCGTAGACGGAGGTTGGCATAGTAGGGATTGGAGGAAGAGAATCGTAGGAGAGATATTTTCGCTCTGTTCGTTCTGTTCTCTCTCTGTTCATTCTGTTTTGTTTTATGAGATACTATTGTAGTTAGTCCTTCCAGGATCTCTCTGAAGAGAAATGTAACTGTCCCTTATTGTCAATGCAATATATGATGATCTGGGTTTGATGTCCTGAGTTTTGTTTTGTGTTCCTGGTTAAGTTGAATGCGTTGGTCACTTTAAATTTCATTTTTTTCATTCTGAATACGTTCATGAGTATTATCGTTTGTATAGTATTTACACATGTTCGAAACACATTGTTCTATCTGCTTTATTCTATAAGTTATGCTTGATCAATACTTGATCTGATCCTAATATTATGAAGGTCACGACACGCCTTGGGTGAGACTCTCCTCTCTTCGGAGTAGAGTGAAAATTTCGGCATTGTGCTAGACTACTGCGGAAACCTTGTTGGCCTCTATCCTAAACCTGGGTCTTGCCCAAGAGACCTTCTACTTCGCTAACTGGGTGTACAAAACCTTAGAATTAGGAAGCAACCCAATTGTATCACCAGTTAGAAAGTCAAAAAGAATATTAGGCAAAGATAATTTATAGGGGGAGCTTAGATACTGCAGTAACTCTCATCATTAATGGTTATGACATTTATTTGAAAAATTTAAATTTAAATTCCTAGTAAATTAGATAGTTGGAATTGTAGGTTGAGTATGACTTCGAAATAAAGTATATTAAGGAAAATAAAATAAGGTTTTTGATGCACACAGTTGGAGGGTGCATATTATGCATGCTACAGCAGTGAGCGTTTGTAGGGTTGATTTAATGAGAAAAATTGTGGAAGTTGGGAATTCATACCCATGTTATATTGATATAAAAAGTAAATTATAGCAAGATATTGTATAGCCAAAATACTGAGATTATGAGATGGGAGGAGATGGTATTTTTCTCTACAAAGGATGATTTTATGTTTCATATGTACAGGAATTAAAAGAATTAATTTTAAAATAAATGCATAGTGTGCCTTATGCTAGTTACGAGGTTACCAAAAAACTATTACAACAATTAATAAGGAGTTTTTTTGGCCAAATTTGAAGAAATAATTTCATATGGTTAAGGTTGAGCATAACCACCCAACTAGATTTCAACAACCATACCCATTCCTGAGTGGAAATGGGAGGTCGTAACAATTGATTTTATTACCAGTTTTCTGAGAACAAAAAAGGGGCATGATTCTATAATGGTGGTGGTGGATAAACTTTCCAAAGATACCCATTTTGTTCTGATAAATTCAATGCATAAGGAAGCTAATATAGTTGAAATTTTCATGCCAGAAGTTTCCAGACTTCGTGGAGTTCCTAAGGAAATTATAATGGATAGAGATCCAAAGTTCGATCCAATTTTTTGATGGGTTTATTTAAATAATTAGGTACTAATTTGAATTTTATTACAGCATACAATCTAGAGTCTAATGGAAAAGAAGGGTGAGTTAATTAGGTAATTTAAGGATATGTTGTAAATGTATGTAATGGATAAACCATCAATATGGGAAGACTACCTACATTTGGTAGATTTTGCATATAACAATGGGTATTAGGTGGCATTGAAGATGAGCTCGTTTGAAGCCTTCTATGGAAAGAGGTGTAACACTCAAATGAGTTGGAATAATCCAATAGAAAATATTATTGTTGGCCCAAAAATATTTAATGATATGGAAGAGTAGACAGTGAATATTAAACAAAATTTGAAAGCTAGCTAGGATAGGCAGAAAATTCATCTGGACGGAAACGGAATTAACATGGAATTTCAAATTGAGGAACATGTATTCTTAAAAGTAAAACCAAAGCAGAGCTTAGTGAGACTGGGCAGTTGTTCCAAGTTGGCAGTAAGATATTGTGGGCCATTCTAAATCCTAGAGAGGATAATCCTAGTTGCATATATGATTTCATTTCCTACATTTATGCATGTTCATGATGTGTTTTATGTTTATTTTCTTAAAAAGTGTGTTCCCATTACTAATCATGTCATTGATTGGCATATGAATAAAGTGCTCAAGGGATACTTCCAGGTATAGTTGGTGCAGATTTTGGACAGGAAGGTCAAGTGCTCTGGAATTGAGCCATAGGTATCATAAAGGTGTAGTGGACCATACTCAGTCCTGACGATGCTACTTGGGAGTAGGAATAAATGATGAGGGAGGAATACCCTCACCTTTTTGTATGAACATATTGTGTATATACATATATATGATGCATTGAGGATATTTAATTAATAAAGGGGAGATGAATATAATTCTCCTGCTCGACCCGGGCGATGTAAATATATGTACATATGATATTTAGGTTGGTGATTCGGAAATGTATAAATGATGGTTGGTGAGTCAAGGTTATTTTTGGGGCCCCCGTGCCCATTTATATATGTATATCTATGTTTTTGGGCAATCATGCCTGTGGATATATTCCTTTATATGTTGTGAGGTTGGAGAGCCTAGAATTGTAAACATGATGTAAATGTTGTACATATATTAATAAAAAAAATGGTTGGTTGCAGACCCACTCCATGGAAAGGAGTATGGGGGTGAAACTCCATGTAAAAGGGAAATAGTTATGATGTGTTTTGGTGAAAAAGGAACTAAAGCCCTCATGGCTTTATAGAGTGCCACATGGAAAGAGAGAGCCATACATATAAAATGGGTATGTTTTCCTGTGAGGGAATTCATACAATTTGTTCAGTTTGGGGATTTATTTAATTTTTGTTAGTCAATTAGTCCTAGTATTAGACTTTGTAACTAATGGAAGCACGGTTATTTAGTTAATCATGCCATATAGGATGCATCCTGGTGGCTCTATTTTATCGTTTTGGTAGCCATGGAGTTCTATTGAAATTGGTTTTGATGACCAGTCGGTGAACCCTATGCTTGGGCTTTGTAACTAACTAGGATTTTTTTTTTGGCATGGAAGGGTGCCTAGAAGCCCCGAATATTAGCAGAGCTTTTGGAATAATAGGCTGAGACCATCACTGGCTAGTTGTAAGGCACCTTAGAAGGTGGGAACAACCAAGGGACTGCTAGGTGTAGAGAAGGGATTCTCCATGATCCAGGTGGATATTGATGGCCACCCGCCTATTCCATTTGGACCTGCAGCATCAATTCTTTCAATTTTTCAGCTTCAGCACAGCTTACTACTTTTAGCAGGTTTTCGGGTCTTGCACACTCGGAGCCGTTTTGGGGACTTAATGATCTAGGTGGATATTGGTGGCCACCCACTGAGTCCATTTGAACCCCCACCATCAGTTCTTTCAGTTTGTAAGTTTCATCACAACAGCATTTTGGGTCCTGAACTTCCAAAGCCATTTTGAGGCCCTAAACGACGTTTTTTGGGAAAACGGGGAGGAACATGGGTTATAATCCAATTTTTCTCAATCAAACATTTTATTCCTCAGATAGATCTTTCTAACGAGCTATTGAGCGTGTCAAATGGAGATCAGATGCCAAAGTTACGTCCCCGGGAAGTTGAAACACTAATTTACCCAAACGGGACCCACAGTTTTGGTACTTCATCTCCTACGGTTAGGTTTGGACGTTTCGGATTCTACGTTGTTTCTCAACAATAAATAGGCCCTCAAGCCTCATTGTAACATAGTTCAGGGGGCTGGGAGCTGATACATCTCTTCTCAGGGATAAGCGCTACCAGTGCCCTAGCTCGCTTGTTTTGATCATGTCTATATTGTAACACAGTTCAAGGGCTGGTAGCCGACACATCTCTTCTCAGAGATAAGTGTTGCCAGTACCCTAGCTGTTCATTTCCATTATCTCTCATTATAACACAGTTCAGAGGCCTGTAGCTGCCACATCTCTTTTCAGAGATACGCCTACCAGCACCCTAGTTATTTCATTTCAGTCATTTGATTATAATAAAATGAAGCATTATTTCCACTGCATCTCTGTCTTTATGGTTATATCTGTATTCTGTTGCGTTCCTGCATAAAATACGGATCAATCCACTTGGGTACAGACAGGAGGGAGTGTGAACTTGTGGTTGGAGATTAAGGATATTGGGGTTGATACCTTGGTCGGAGTATGTTGTATGATACTTGGTGTATAGATTGTTTCCCATGAGTCGAGATCCTAGCTCAAGGGTGACTCATAGTTGAGAGTTTATGAACCACATGTCTATGGCTAGGTGGAACAGGGAAGACCAACATCCAGTTGGTTTTCTATTTCAGACAAGTGTCCATGTGCAATGAGTTATTTTTATGTGTTGTGTTATTTTGTAAACCCTAATCCATATTCTATTATGTGAATTTCAATTGATATTTCTGTTGTGCATAAATGAATTATTGTGAATGATAGCTAATCAGTTGTTCTTTATGTTTTTTTGGTATTTCATGGTTGTGCATGTAGAAATGCATTGCATAATTTTACAGGTTAAGTTTAGGTGCAAGTATAATCTATGACAGATCTGGTATAGTTAATTAATAAGCACGTAGGGAAATATTTGGACTTATAGGTCCAAATCTTAGTCTAGTGAGGTCATAGGGGCTTAGGAAATGAATCGAGACTTGGAAATCTACTAGGATTTAAACGCTTCCACTAGAAAAATTTGCAGTACTCGAGTTGTGTTTTTCTTAGCGTTGCCTAGATAGGGTGTCAAGGACATTATAGAACCCCTCCAATTCATATATATATATGCCAACCTTGCACTCTGATATTTTTTCCATGAGCATAGTGCATAGTGCATAGGCTTGCGCACCTAAAAATCAAAGAAACTCCAAAATACTAGCCACCTCGTGCCTTTAAGGGGTTTTGGATAGACCCCCCCCCCCCCTCCACATCTCTAGGAAGCCTCCCACAATATATCATAAACCTTGAAAAAGGGGGGAAACTACATATACATATCTATAAAACATCTATTTATTGGTAAGTACCCCACATATGGTGATTGGGACATGGTTCCAAGTAGAAATGGTTTAAGGAGCAACCATGTCTAGGGCGATACATGCTTACGGGTAAAAGGGCTATGCTCATGGAAATTTGGAGATGAGGAACATGCATTTGTGCACTCGCTTGCAAGCACTATGATTTCTCTATTGGGTCAATCCCATGATTACTTAGTGCCAGCTTTAAATAAGAACTAATAAGTCCCATATCTTGGTTCTTGAATAATGTTCAAAGGGTCTACCTCCAAAAAGTTAGCTCACAGTTCAAATATTTCTTTAAAATTTACACTTTGTGATGTGAGACACAAAGAGGGGAATACTTGAACTAGATAAAGCTTATTTTTACCTGAAAGGGTACTCAATCTAAATACCAGATTCAAGTGATGGAAGAAATAATTGGAGTTCCCTAATAAATCACCATTTATTGTTCCCAACAATCTTACCCTCCAAATTGGTAATATCAAATAATTGTGTGGGTCTTCTCCATAATATTCTTCCCATCATTCTAATATTACAACCAAAGAAATCCCTTGAAGATTATCCCTTAAATAAAACTATTCATCAGGGTATTATTCCTTTCCATTATAACTCCTTTTATCGAAGATCACGAACCATTACATCCAATTGTTAAATGTGTTCTTATGTATTCTCTAACATCGATGACACATCAGAGTTTTCTTTCACCCCCCCTCCCCCTCATAGCACTTTGTATCGAAGGTTGGAGATCGAAAATAAAATAGTATGTCACTATCGAACTCTTTACTTTTTCCAACTCTCCGAAATGGACATTGTATCTGTAATATTCCAAATTAGGAAAAATAGGAATATAACTGGAAATTGTAGTGAAATATCAACACGTCAAATGAGAGCAGATCATGAAGCCATTATATTAGACATTATAGCAAAAAATGTGTACAAAATATTGAGGAAAAAAACACTCAAGCTAGGAAAAACAAGCCTCTAAGAACCCAGTAAATGAAACATGAAGAACAGTTGCTATATAAGAATTTCTGAGGCTAAGACATAGCAGTTTTCGTGGGGGATAACTGTTTTTGTAGATGAAATTACATGGATCTGCTGATACATTGCTTAGAAAATGTCAGGATCATATATATAAGCATTCAAGCACAATTTCAAGACAACCCAGGAAGGGTTTCTGGAAATACACAATATGAAAAAATACCAAAATGTAGCCCTAGGGATGAATAACACTCTACAGCTAGATAACTAATAGGAGGTGGCTGATATGATATAGAAATTCCTGGTACTCCTCCAATAGATCTCCCGGATTAAGGGCTAGTCCCTCACTGGAAATCTAACTCACAAACTTGGGCACTAAGCCCTCCCATGCAACTACCTTGCAAAATAACGCATTTTCTGAAGGAGACTGCGTTGTAGATGATGGCATATACTTGGCCTGAAGCCAGATGAAAAAATAATGCTCAAGGACCCTCCTTTCTATCCTCCTAGATGAAGATTTTCTCCCCTCACTGGAAAACAGGCTCAGAAACTGGATCTATCAATCCTCCACTACTACTGCCCTGCAAAACTGTTGAACCCTTAGTTAAACTGAGAGGGGGGGGTGAATCAGTTTAACACATTCATGGACTTTTAAAAATTTTTCATTAACACTTGTTTACACCTTCATTTCATGTTCAACTTAACATGTGGGTAATCTTATAATGTGAGCAGCAAGCATTAATATAATGTAACAGTAGACTTAATATCAGAGCAGCAAGTATTAAGCAGATGATATAAAC
The DNA here is from genome assembly GCA_034641835.2 of Pinus albicaulis. NCBI lineage: Eukaryota > Viridiplantae > Streptophyta > Pinopsida > Pinales > Pinaceae > Pinus > Pinus albicaulis. Next base: position 1,003,112,278 of record CM076579.1, read on the forward strand.
CATATCAACACATAAAAATCATGCACAGAGACACCAGATATAAGTGGAAACCCATAAAGGGATAAAACCACATCTTATTATTGTTGTGATGCAAAGGCAAGCTCCAACTCCCTCTCACCACTGATTTTCTGTCGGCACCAACCTACAGGAGGCTCCAACCTCAATTTTGCAAGCTACAACTTGCAAGGAAGCTCCAACTCCCATCAATTTTCTGCAGGCACCAACCTACAGGAGGCTCCAACCTCAGTCAGCTACAACTAACATTTTATCAAGCTACAACTTGATGTGGAAGCACCAACTCCCATCTATTTTCTGCAGGAACCAACCTACAGGAGGCTCCAACCTCAGTCAGCTACAACTGACATCTATCAAGCTACAACTTGATAGGGAAGCTCCAACTTCCTTACTCTTTCAAAAGAGAAACACTTGTTGATTTACCTTGGATATCAGCTCTGTTCTGTTCCATCTGCTATGCTATTCATCTATTCTCATATCTGCCCTGTATCATCTCCGCATCTTCTCATATTCTCTATTAGCTTCTCCTTCTTCTTTGCTCAGCTCCTCCTTCTTCTCTGCTCAGCTCCTCTTTCTTCTCTGCCTCACTACTTCATTTTTGCATTCTCTTCACTCACTCTCTAACCACTTTGTGCATATCAATGTGATATTATATATAGAGTTCATCACATGACTCTTTATATTCCTCAGGGAATTTGAAGTGAATAGTCCTGACTTTTTGCCTTCTACCTTCTCATTTCTTTTACCCGCTCATTCAGAAAAATATAACAATATGCATTAATTTCAATATTACAGTGGGAGTTTTATTTTCCTACTGGATACTTTCCAATGCATCACAAACAATAAAAAATTAATTACAACATTTACATTCACATTTTCAGTTACACACTTCAATTTCACTCAGCTCCTTTTCTGGATTTTAACTTTACTGGATTTATCTTTTCTGCTATTGTTGAGTGACTGTTCTGTATACTTTGGTTCACCTCTGTGTCTATTCATCTGTTCACTGTACTTGTGTGCACCAGCTACATATATAACTTCTTTTCAGGTTTTATTCTCAAATACATATGAATCTGGGCGATGTCTGTTCGTTACTAATCTCTGTTCTCGGGCTACCTGCTTACATTCTCTGTTCATATATGAGCTTAAACTTAATGGTTGAAAATCACATTACAATTTCAATTCATCTTTTTCCCTGTACAATTTTTCTGTCGTTGTCTCTCTCTCTTTCGTTCTTGCAGGCTCTCTTCTTCATCGCAGTTGTATAACTGTTGTACATATACCTGTCTTTTAATATAACTGTTGGGCAATTTCAATACTTTTTAATTTCTGCACTAGAAACCTTTACATGCTAAATCCCTTTGCTGCACATTTCTTCAACTCTGCAATCTCCAAGACACTCTATCTTCAATTCCAGATTCTGTAAATCTGAGTTATCAACCTCCACTGCGTATTCAGTCAGGTCAAATCTGCAAATTTTCTATTTAACAGATTTAAACTTCAAATTTCTCACTATTTAATACAAACTATGATTACGTTGCTCTACGCTTTACTTCAATGTGCAACTGCTCCATTAACACCCTTCGTTATCCATTGTAACGCTAATCATACATGTATCGGCAATAAGACTGTTATGAATCCAACCAAATCATAATCCCCATATTTTCATAGGGTGTTGACTTCACAATCATAATTATATGGCCTACTCCCTTAATATTTAAATCTTCTACGAATAATCTTTGCAATGGTTCAAACCATAATAATACACTTTTTTAAATCAGAAAACCTTAATAATGATCAACACACATGTACGCATGGGCCCCAACGCTGACAACCTTCCTTATCCAACGGCGGACAAGCTGTCGCACCGGCCTTGACAATCCAACGGATATCGCACGGTGAAGATGCACAGATGATAATGCGTGATGGCGCGCTGTGAAAGCGGTTTTGCAAATTCACTTAGGGCCATGTGTCTCCCACTCTATGGAATCGCTCTGATTTCTTTAATACCGCTTGCCCGTCGAAAGCGGTGCGATGAAAACCGGAATCCCGCCTTTACTGTTCACTCCGCTCGTAAGGTTCCACCTTCAAGGTTCCGCTCTTCTCATTTATGCTCAGGTTATTCCTTCAAGGTTTCGCTCACTCTTCAATGTATTATTATAATTAAGCTCCGCATTAATGTTTTGTTTTTTATTACAGTTCCATCGCGAAGTTTAGCGCTTTGTTCACAATTTCGTTTGATTCTTTTAACACACATTCTTTACACCGGTTGCTGCCTTCCAACCTCGACGCAACACAATGCCATTTTGTCTTCAATTCTACTATGATATATAATATATCAACCTTCCATTGCATGTTCGGGGTTCTACCCTGTCACAGTTCCGCTTCTAACTGCACATTCAAGTTCTTGATTCCGCAAGCTAATCACTGTACTATGGTCCATCGCAATTATAATATTTGCTACATTCAAAACCATCATATCTCCGCAACCATTAATTCCTTCAATTTATACATTGAATCTTCAATTTCGAACCCTTGCCACAGGGTTTATTTAAGAACTATTTATAAACCTTGATCGACTCACATATGTGATCTGTGCTCAGGTAATTGCACACCACAACACCTGCTAAAGAGCCATACAGTTTCTCACTAAAATCAAAGCACCTTCTCATAGAATTTAGGTCAACATTATCCATGTCATACTGAACAAATCCTTTTACATACACAGCTGAAATTTCTTTACACAACCTCCTTGTTATGGCTAGATCTTCAACTCAGTGGCCCTTCAATTAATTACCTTGTCTCTCCCTAGCAGCTCTCTCCTTTTCCATCTCCTTTGCCTCTGTTTCCTCTGATGTCTCTGCTGCCTTTCCAGATCTCCAATCAACTAACCCTTCTAAAATTGCCTCAGCTTCATGTTTCATGCTCTCTTTTCCTTGTTGCTATTTCAAGTGCTCCTCCTTTGTCATTTCCTTTGCCATCAATGACAACATTTCCAAAAAAAACAACACAATCTTGGAGGAGACTACAATGTGGATAATGGCTAAAGCTTGTTCTGATACCGGATGGTGGAAATTGGGCTCAATGAACCTCTCCTAAGTGGGCACTCGAAGTCCCTCGAGGATTAGGGCAGGATTTCCTCTCGGAAACACCGTTGTGCTAAACAGCATAGCAAACTCCACTAAAAAGCTGAAGCATGCAAAAAGTCATAAAATACCAAGAAATAAATGATATTCAAAATTCCCTCTACAGCTGTCTTCCCCTTCCTTATATTCTTTATTAGCCTCCTCACCCTTGGTCCCACACATTAAATATTCTACTCTCATGGAGACTCCCTCCCACTAACATTGTGTTGTCCCTTAATAACTCTCTACTACCTCCATACCAGCGTTGTTGATTTGCTCAAATTTGACCCCATCTACATGCTTCAACCTATATTCACACCTAAGAGTGATTTATCCAGCTGATAATATGATCCACATTCACATTAGAAGTGGTTTTATTCCTACTAAGGAGATTTATGGGTCTCCCTACCCTCTTATTCATCTATCTAAATGACAAAAGCAAAATTTAATATTCCAACTAGTTGAAAGCTAATTAGGAATATTATAGTCCTCCCCTCCCAAATGTTTCTTGTCCTCAAGCAATGGTAAGGATGAATGCTGCAAAATATCTTCCCCTTCCCCGGTGGCACCCACATCCGATAAGCTCCTCCACTAAATCAGATGATCTCCAATCAATCTGCCCCTTAGTTGTTCCTCCCAAGTTTCCAAGTTAGCCAAATGGCTCACATCATGAGGAAGTAAGAGATCCATGGTGGAAACTATATTTTGTCTAATGTCCTCATTGAAGCATGGGACATGAAAAATGTTGGAGATCTTACTCCCAATGAACAGCTCCAATCCATGTTCCATTCCTCCAACCATTCCAACAATAATGATTAAAACATCATCAACATATGGAATCAAAATTAGAGATGCACTGACTGCCATATGCAATATCGGAGGGCGATAATATTCCCTCAAGTGGAACAGTGTAGTTCTGCTCCTTGTTGCCCTAGAACATAATGTGGAAAGTGGCTTCCCAGCCACTTGCTTGCTGCCCTTCTTTGCTCATCTGCCTGGGGGTAGTAACTGATGTGCGGTGTCAACTGAGTACAACCCAAATAAGATATCATGTCCCCAAATCCTCCTAGGAAGTGGCCATTCCCATCACTAATTATGTCTCCAAGAAGACCATGAAGTCTAAAGAGAGGCTTGCCCTCTTGTGGATCAATGTACTTTAAATGAATGGAAAAGGAATGCAAATAATTTTTGATTTGATCAATAAGTACAAAGTCACAACCTTTATCATGTATTGTTGGCAAGCTAGTGAAGAGGTCCATAGATGTGCTTTCCTATCTCTCTACCGGAAAGGGAAGTGGTTGTGACAACCTTGCAGGGTGGTTGTTTTCCTCCTCATTCTTCAAGAAAACAGTACAACTCCTGATATGCTGGAGCACATCCTCCTTGAGACCCTCCCATGAGAATCTCACCCAATGTCCTAATAGGTCCCAATGAAATCTTGGTGACTAGAAAGGAGTGAGTCATGTGCTGCATGTAGAATCTTCTTCTTGAGCTTAGAGTCTCTAGTCAAGAAGATCTTATCATGGTAATAGATGACCCCACCCATCAATTTATACCTCTCATCTGTCACATGTCCATCAAGCACTTCACATGTGAAGTGATTCTTAGAATACTCCACCAATAGCTGGGACTCCCAATATGGATCTATACCCAACAATGACAGCGTTTCTAGCCTTTGTGATAAGGCTCTTGTAACTTTACTTCTCCCCTCTTTAACATGCTTAATTCCAAAGCCACATTATAGAATACTGCTATCATGCCTTTGCTGCCTCCCTGGTAGCTGCTTCTGCTAAAGTAAGGGTTGAATTTTATGAAGGTTAGTCTTCACTTGGAAGCTATTTCCCATCCACAACTTCCTAAGTTTGGTCAATGTATGCATGAATTCCAAAAACCCTCTACCATATATGAAATACTCCTTCCTATGTGGAAGTATGTTATGACTCTCAAAGGCCATGGATTAGCCCCCTTTCACCATTATTGTGCCATCATCCACTTCTGAAACATCTCCTCTGAGCACAAGATGTTTGGTGAGAGTTGGTAATATAGATACTAGGAGAATATCCATCTCCTCCTTGAGCCTACCAAATACTCTATGCATTGTGCTAGACTCACCCAAGGCTCCCATCTCAGCGAGATCTATGAATAGTCCAACTTGCTGTGAGAACTCTTTAACCAACTCCCGGTCCAGGGGCCTTCCTGGTGGAATGCCTCCAAATAATACAACATCATGGTTCACAGTCAACTGCATATCTGAGTGGACTGATGTGTCCTTTCTCCCACTACGCAAATCAGGCTCCATATTATGTGCAAAATCTGTATGAGGTGGATAAGTGTGCATGCCCATGATCATTTGATCCTTACCACTATTCTTATCTACCCATTCCATCTGCAAAGTCTCCCAATCTGTGGTGACTTTCCCCAATGTAATCAACCATTGCACACCCAATATCAAATTGGTGTCAGGAATGTCAACCAAAAAGAAGTGATCAGTCAAAGTATATGTCCCTAAGGTTACTAACAATGTCGGAACATACTTCATACACTGAATGGTTCTATCTCCTGGGACCAAAACTGAAAATCCCTCAAAATCATCAGTGGGTATTGTTCTTCTTTGTACTAACTAAGCATTAATAAAGTTGTGGGTATCCCCACTGTCAATCAATGCTGATACTATTTGATCCTAAACTATACCTCGGACTCTCGAAGTTAGATACTTGGGTACTCCCCGCAAAGATGCAAGGGCCCCTCCAACTGGAGCAAAGTCTCCATTCTCACCTCCTTGTGGTGGTGGATCCTTCCCTGCTATCACAGTGCTGTTATCTCCTTCTGGCTTGTCTTCTTCCTCCTCCTCACTATATGATACTACCTCTATATAGTGTGCCTTCCCTATAGCACATCGATGCCTCGATGCCCATGGTTCTTGGCATGTGAATCAAAGCTTCCTTCTCCTCAAGTCTCTTCGGACATAATCACTAAGAGGCCCTTTGTTATGGTTTTACTTTGGAGGAAGAACCTTCACATATTTCCCCTTCGACTGAAAGGGTGCACTTTCATGAAATGGAGTTCTTGTTCTTGGCAAGGCATCATGTAAATGTATAGCCCTCTCAATAGCATATTGGAGTGTAGTTGGTTTAGTGGATTTAACCAACCCATGCAGAGGCTCTGGTAGCCCATCAATGAACATATAAACCCTCCTTGCTGCAGATAAGTCTGGAACCATGACAGAAAGTTTTAGAAATTCAGAGATATAGGTCTCTAGGTTATCTGACTACTTGAGCTTGGCTAGCTCAATAACCAGGTGCCTCTGTATCTCTTTGATCAAACCTCTCTAATAACCTCCAAGTGAACTCTGAATATGCATTCACATTAGCATGCCCTAATGTAGAAAGACCATGAAACCACCAATCATGTGCCTCACCTTCAAGGTGCAGTGCTACTATTTTGATGGCTTCCATATCTGGTACTTGGTTCAGCTAGAAGTAGATGTCTAGCTTCTCCACCCAAGACCCGGTTGTGCACTTGGATGACCCATCAAAATCAGGCAAAAAGAATCTACCCATAGTCCGTTGTAGTTCATTGTTTTGCATGAATCCTCCACTTCTATTGTTGTGCTAGGGTCTCCTGTTGTCCTTGATATGAAAAAACTCCTGAAATTTCAAGTTATCTTTGAATATCTGAGATTGAGACTCATACTCTATAAAATAGTCTTCAAGAGTATCTTGTTCTTGGGGTCCTCCACCTCCATTTCCGACCACTAGGAATGTAGGCATAGTGGAGCGTTGGGAAACTTGCTACCTTACTAGTTTTTCATACCAGTGATGTCAAATTTCGGAGCATTCTCCATGTAGAAACCATCTAGGGGACTCTTTATGTTTCTCCATCCTCATCTCGTTCATTTCTCGGGAAATATTCTGCTAGTTTGGAGAAGAAGCTTTGGAAACTTCTTTTCATGCGCTTCTCCTGATAGTGGAGTTTTTCCTTTGTCTCCTTTGGGGTCTATATAATCATATCCATGGTTTCTATTAAGATACCGGTTTCCCCTTTCTGTGATAGGCTCTCCTTCTTCTAATGACATAGTTGTTGTACTACACAGGCTGAGCCAAAATTATGCTATGATACTACTGTAATATTCCAAATTAGGAAAAATAGGAATATAACTGGAAATTGCAGTGAAATATCAACATATAAAATGAGAGCATATCATGAAGCCATTATATTAGACATTTTAGCAGAAAATGTGTACAAAATCTTGAGGAAAAAGACACTCAAGCTAGGCAAAACAAGCCTCTGAGAACCAAGTACATGAAACATGAAGAAAAACTACTATATAAGAATTTCGGAGGCTAAGACAGCACAATTTTTGCAGGGGATAACTGCTGCTATAGATGAAATTACATGGATCTGCTAATATAGTGCTTAGAAAATGTCGGGATCATAGATCTAGGCCTTCTAGCACAATTCCAAGACAACCCAGGAAGGGTTTCCGGAAATACACAATATGCAAAAATACCAAAATGCAACCCTAGGGCTTAATAACACTCCACAAATGGATAACTGATAGGAGGTGTCTGATTTGATATGGAAATGGTTGGTACTCCTCCAATAGATCTGTTGGATTAAGGGTTTCTCCCTCACTAGACATCTAACTTGCAAACTTGGGTATTAATCCCTTGTTGAATTTTGCAACAAGAAACAATGAAATTGGCATTCGGAAACAACATCCATGATCCTACTGAAAATTAAGCACCTACAATAGGGTGGCCCGGCCCACATAGGCTATTTTTTAGGTGTATGTCTATTTTTAGATGCATGTCTATTTTTAATATCCCTTAATTTAGATGGACATTAAACTATAATCTATTCTCAATGAGAACTTGAAAATAGTTAACTGAAGTGGAAAATCAGTTAGCTAAGTGAATTTCGAGCTAATAGGTTGGTTGGTGGGACATGAAGAGTGACTTGAGTTGTAACTAAGTGATTCTAGTTGTAACAGACTTGGAAGTGTAGTGGTGCATGAGTTGTGCAAGTTGTAAGTAGTTAAACTCAGTTAAGTGAGTTAAACTCAATTGTGCTAGTTGTAACAGAAGATACACTAGTGAGAGATCAAGTGAATTAATTATTAATTAATTTACATGTAGTGATATCACATGCAACTAAATATTTACTATTATTAGCTGCATTCATGTCAGATCTAGTGGAGACCCAATTGAGTTCTAGGTGAAAGGGAAGTAAACTATCAGTTGTGACATTATCTACTTGCACACATGCAAGCACACACACATTGTATGACCCCATGATATTTACGCAGTCAAGGAAGGCAAGGCATCAATCATTCAGGGTTCTTTACCATCATGGATTGCGTAGTGGAGGCAGGTTGTCTAGAGACAGTAAATTGGTTAAGGAACTAGCCAATTTTTGTATGACAATGTGAGACAATTAGCTGATGTACTGAGGACTCTTGTGAGAAAAGTTTTGTATGTAATTGTTTCATGATCCACGAGATAATATACAATATAATATAGTGGGGTTTTTAGTTGTAAGCTTTCCGCGGGAAATTACCTATGTTGTGTGTGATTGATCTTTCTTCATGATATTGTAATTGGCGATTGTGTTTTTAATTCCGCAAAATATTTGTAGAAGTGATTCAGTATTTAACTTTAGTAAATTTTTAGATCAGGTGAATCCAAGATATACATACATATTTTATAATTTTTACATGGTATCGCAGCACAGGAAATTGCAGAAGTGAAGCATGAGCTGAGTTTGTGTTTGGATAGAATTCGAATTTGCAGAAAGACTTTCTTGGTGCTACAGCGGATTCAAGATCAAAATGGATTTCAATGGCTTGAGGTTAGAGTACGCACTCGAGGGCAGCTCGAACTACATTTCTTGGAAGGACAGGATGGAGGTAGTACTCGAAGATAATGGCTTGAAGGAATTCATTGACAAAGATGTTCCTAAGACAAATGTTGCAGATGCTATGAATCTTGATGCAATACAAAAGAAAGTGGAAAGGGTAAGGAGTATCTTGTTGGAGGGAGTATGATACCACATTGTCTCAAGCCTCCATGGGAAAGCCACACCATATGCTATGTGGAAGGCTTTTACAGATCTATTCCAAAGCAGTAGCGACCATAGGAAATTGGCGCTCAAAGATAAACTCAGGAAGATCAAGATGGAAAAGAACGACACTATTCTGGTATACTTAGCAAAGTTTTTCCAATTTCGGGATGAACTTGGGAGTGTGGGAATAACTGTCTTTGATGATGATTTGGTGAGTTTGGCTCTCCTTGGACTTCCTAAGAGTTGGCACAGCTATGAAGACTCTGTCAATGGATGGGAAAAATTGCCAAATTTGGAACGATTGTGGTTGGATCTGGTGCAGGAGGAGTTCAGGCGGAACACCAGAGATGGCTCTTCATCAAAGCATGATGATGAAGAGGATTGTGCGTTAGCTACCAAGGCAAATAAGGGGAAGGGGAAGAAGTTCCATTCCAAATCTGAGGCCATTGAATATGGCAAGGAGCACAACATGTCCAAATTAAAGTGTTTTCACTATCACGAGCATGGACATATTGCCACAAACTATCCACAAAAGAATAAGAAAAATAAGGTTGTTGTATCTGCAGCTAGTGAGGCCCTTGCCTCACAATTTGAGCTTGACTTCTTATTGATTGCATGCATGGTTTCAAGTGCATTGGGATCAGGGTGGTACTTGGATAGTGGTGCTTCATTTCGCATGACGGGAGACAAGAAACTTTTCAGTGACTTGGAGGAGAAGGATATCCAGATGCATATTTAAATGGGCGACGACAGGCGATACAGTGCTACTGAGATTGGTACCATTACATTTCAGAGGGCTTCAGGTAAACTCTTTCAATTAAAAAATGTAATGCATGTACCAGGTTTGAAGAAAAATTTAGTCTCAGTTGCAATTTTAGAGGATAAAGGTTATGATGTTGTTTTCAGTGAAGGAAAATTTTTCCTGCGACACAAAGCAACAGGGCAAGCCAAGAAGATTGGGATTCGAGTTGAGAATCTGTATAGACTTGATGTAGATGTGATTTCTACAGAGCTTCCTACCATTGGCAAGTGTGATAAATCTATGCAATTGACCCTTGAGAGGGAGCTATATTTGCATGCAGGTAAGATTGAACCTCAAGATGTGAAGTAGCCACATGCGAAGGATTATGGAGTGGGAGAAACCACTCATGCAGAGAAATTTCGAGCCAGATGGGTAGAGGGAGTGCATGTAGCTATACCACCAGGTGAGAAGTGGGGTGACATGCATGAATAAACCCAAGAAGAAATTTTGGGTAGGATTCATTGAGATGGTGTGGATCTCATGAATCAAACCTAGCTACTAGGAGCCCATAGAGCAGCAGTAGCAAGATAGGCTGGATTGATGCAGTCAGATGTCGTGAATAAATGAAATCAAAGTGACAGTGTCAAATACTGGAGCACATATTAGAGTTGGCAGCAAGTGCAGAGTGCATGGATGCAGGTGTCAACAGCACAGAGGATCTAGTAGACATGTGCAGTAGTTAGTAGCAAGTCAGAAGATTTTGATGACAGATGCATTATACTGATTCAATTGTTTGGAGGCTATTCAATTTCGGAAGTGTTGCATAAAAATGTTGCATGTGTGATAAACACTAGCGAAGTTTTTCATGCAAGAGTTGCATGTGCGAGAAACACTAGAGAAGTGTTGCATGCATGGAGTTGCATGTCACATGCATGGGTTGCATGTCACATGCAAGGACATTCCTTTCTTGTTGAGAGGGAGTGTTGAAGTTTGCAACAAGAAACAATTAAATTGGCATCCGGAAACAACATCCATGATCCTAGTGAAAATTAAGCACCTACACTAGGGTGGGGCCCACACAGGCTATTTTTAGGTGTATGTCTATTTTTAGATGCATGTCTATTTTTATTATCGCTTAATTTAGATGGACATTAAACTATAATCTATTCTCAATGAGAACTTGAAAATAGTCAACAGAAGTGGCAAATCAGTTAGCTAAGTGAATTCTGAGTTAAGAGGTTGGTTGGTGGGACATATAGAGTTACTTGAGTTGTAACTGAGTGATTCTAGTTGTAACAGAGTTGGAAGTGCAGTGGTGCATGAGTTGTGCAAGTTGTAAGTATTTTAACTCAGTTAAGTGAGTTAAACTCAGTTGTGCTAGTTGTAACTAAAGATACACTAGTGAGAGATTAAGTGAATTAATTATTAATTAATTCACATGTAGTGATCTCACATGCAACTAAATATTTACTATTATTAGTTGCATGAATGTCAATTCCAGTGGAGATCTAGTTGAGTTCTAGGTGAAAGGGAAGTAAACTATCAGTTGTGAAATTTTCCACTTGCACACATGCAAGCACACACACATTAGATGAGCCCATGATATTTACGCAGTCAAGGAAGGCAAGGCATCAATCATTCAGGTTTCTTTACCATCAGGGATTGTGCAGTGGAGGCAAGTTGTCTGGAGACAGTAAATTGGCCAAGAAACTTGCAAATTTTTGTATGACAGTGTGAGACAATTAGATAATTTACTTAGGGCTCTTGTGACAAGGGTTTTGTATGTAATTGTTTCATGATCCATGATATAATATACAATATAATATAGTGGGTTTTTTAGATGTAAGCTTTCCCCGGGAAATTATCTGTGTTGTGTGTGATTGATCTTTCTTCATGATATTGTAATTGGCGATTGTGTTTTTAATTCCACAAAATATTTGTAGAAGTGATTTAGTATTTAACTTTAGTACATTTTTAGATCGGGTGAATCCAAGATATACATACATATTATATAATTTATACAGCCCTCCCATGCAATTGCCCTGAAAAATAACGCAGTTTCTAAAGGAGACTGCGTTGTAGATGATGGCAAGTACTGGGCCTGATGACATATGACAAAATAATGCTAAAGGACCCTCCTTGCTAGCCTCGTGGATGAATATCTACTCCCCTCACTGGAAAACAAGCTCGAAAACTGGATCTATCAATCCTCCACTACTACTACCCTACAAAACAACACAATCCTGAAGGAGACTACGTTGTGGATAATGGCTGAAGCTTGGCCTGATACCAGATGGTGGAAATGGGGCTCAATGAACCTCTCCCGAGTGGGCACTCAAATTCCCCTGAGGATGAGGGTGGGATTTTCGCTCAGAAACACCCTTGTGCTAAACAACACAATAGACTCCGCTAAAAAGTTGAAGCGTGCAGAAAGTCATAAAATACCAAGACATAAAAAATATTTAGAATGCCCTTTATGGCTGCCATCCCCTTCCTTATATGCTTTGTGAGCCTCCTCACCCTTGTCCCCACACATTAAAGATGCTACTCTCATGGAGACTCCCTCCCACTAACATTGTGTTGTCCCTTAATAACTCTCCACTACCCCCATACCAGCGCTATTGATTTGGTCAAACTTGACCCCATCTACATGCTTCAACCTCTATTCACACCTAAGATTTCTTTATCCAACTGATAAGATGATCCACATTCACATTAGAAGTGGTTTTATTCCTACTAAGGAGATTTATGGGTCTTCCTACCCTCATATTCATCTATCTAAATGACAAAATCAAAATTTAATATTCCAACTAGTTGAAAGCTAATTAGGAATTTTACAGTATCAGATAAATTTCCTTGTGTCCACAGAAAACACCTTTATCCAACATTGAAGACTGAATAATTAACGTGAAAATCTCTATTTTCATTTTAGTTTCTCCAACTTCTTGCCACTGATGTAGTACTGGCAACCAAAGATCTAGAAAATCTCTATATTTCTCAAAATTCTTCTCTATTCTAACCTTTCTCGATATTGACGCTTGTGCCTATTCAAAATTGACCCTTGTCTTCTTCCAAAAAAACCATCCATGAAATATACAAGGCTTTATCCTGCCAAAATCTTTCGCAATAGGAAATAAATCTCTTTCCCTTGAAGAATTTTGATCAATTTTCACTATCGATCCATCATCCTTAGCCTACAACATATATTATGGGATTTGCTAATCACACTTTCACGATCCTTGCATGAGCCAAAAATATGTGCATCGGCCTTCCTGGTTGGCATTAATAACTTTCTTGTATTGTATTAACGTCGTTCTCTATTGCACCAATGCTTCCCTTCATTGTAGTAATGCTTATCGAGATGGAATTAAAGCCTTCCCTCAATCGTGATAACTCACTATAAATAAATCCTTGAACCATATCCCCCACTCATTATGAGTTTTTTTCTTACATAATCCCTTAATTTTTCTCATCTTCAATAGACAAAGCTCAAAGGCTCACCAATATATATTTCAATTATGCTTGAAGAAATTCGTTCTGAATCTTCTTTTAACTATGAATAGGTTGTGCATTAAAAAGCTTATATAGGTTATGGCATGTAGGTACCAAAGGCATAAAAAAGAAACAGTATGTCTATGACACACAAAGGCAAAGTACAAAAGATTAAAAAAAATTATCCCATTGTGTTAGGCCCTATTGCAAATGAATCCTTCTTTGGGGATACCAAAGTTTTTGAATCCTTCTTTGGGGACTGGGGGGGAATCTATTGAACATGCGCAAACTCAAAATTTAATCAAACTAACCAAGATTATGTGGAAATACACAATATAAGTACATTCTAGATATATCAAATAGCCATAAGACCACCAATAATTCCAATGATAAGACTAGATGGGTGATGGCATAGGTCGACTTATAGTAGGGATTCATTGTAAAAAAAAAGGTGAAGTCATGGACTCTCTTAAAGCTAATGCTTTTAGCCAAATATATCATCACAAGCCTCCTAAAATTAAGTTGAATAAGTATTTCCTTGATAATTTCTTCACTACACATCTTAAACTCATCAAGACTGTGAAGGGATGGTGGTGGGACAGGGACTCATTCAAAGAGTACACCAATAAGAATTACTCCTCACAAAACCTATAAGCATCATTTCGTCATCCCACGGTGATGATTATCAAGTTATATGGTGAGTTCAATGCCTCTCACTCTAAAATTGAATGGTTGCCTCTAGTGGCATAAATAGTTTCCACTAGTCGTATATTCAATTTGTTAAGAATTTTGTCAACCAAATTTTTGAAATCCCTCTTGAAAATATAGGAAGCCCCAACAAATTATGACCCCTCCTATATTTCACCCTACATAGTAGATGCTTTATGTGCTTCCAATGAGTTTCTTACCATGAATTGGAAGTGGACACCTAGTTTCCACCTATTCACATATACTATCAAGAATTGTGGGCAAACCATTACCCCAAATTTTTCTATGAAATTTGTGATCATTTCTTGGCCAAAACCTATCAAATCATATTTGGATTTTTGGCCCTCATGATATCCAAATAATATAGAAATACTCTTAGAGGATTAGAGAGCTGGTATTATGAGTAGCATTACACATACATGTGGATATGTGGTTGTTCAAAAATCCCTCACCTAATGCCAAATATGGTCCCCAACCAAATAATTATAAGAGAAATATCCTATCTAATTGTTGGGGCTAGAATAACAGTTTTCATATCAAAGAATCCTAAGAGGTCAAGCTGAATTTTCCTATCGGAATTGGCCATTATGCAATGACTAAATTTCCCCAACAATGAACGAAGTAGATAGTATTAAGGAGATCAATTTCCTCATAGGTGTTTTCAAAAGACATGACCCCCATAGAATAGTTAAATAACATTGTAAGTCTATGAAGCTTTCACTTCCATATGAAAATGAGTCCCTTCCCAATAACTTAGTGTTCCAATATTTCCTCATATATGAATAGGAAAAGTATAAAATGGAAGAGAAGAAACAATCAAACATGTCACCCATCCAATATCCCAAAGAATCACAAAGAGCAATACAAATGGAACAATTATATTTAGATATAGAAGTGATCTAAAAGGAAAAATATGCAGAGGAAAGAGTTAAATTTGAGGCCTTGGAAAAGAAACAACTTGAAATAAAGTTCTCTCATTCCCCAGAACCTTATTTCCTCCATTCTGGAAATTGCTAAGAAAATAGGTATTGTACCTATTGTTGATAATCCAAGGGATCTCAATGATGAATTCATTGAATGGGGAGAATATTATTATATCAAATCTAGGAAGTTCGTCATCCACAATGTCCCCAAACGAAGAAAGATAGGAGCTATAGGAGAGGAAGTTGTTATTTTGGAGGGCCAAAAGCAAATATAGTATGGAGTGTTTCTGGCCAAAGAAATGAAAATTCCAGAGTGAGCACAACCTCTATTTTAGGATCCCTTTCCACAAAAAAATAGTACACCACCCAAATTTTATCAATGGATGTGGAGTAGTTAAACTAAATCATAGTGTTATTGCATGAACAACTAAAATACCACAAGCAGTTGATGGATACTGAATGATAGGACAGACTAGAAGAACAACATATAGCACTTTTAAGTCCTTTAGAGCTCACCATGAGAAGAAAATAAGAATCATGTATTAATGAGATAAATACGTGAAAGAAAATCACAGGAAAGATGTTATCATTATAGTGGAACAAGCTCAAAAAAAAAAATCTAGCCTTCAGGTACTTAAAGAATGAGCCATCAAAATTAATAATAAATTTCAAAACACCCAACATTATTTCATGGAGAAGTTTTGGAAGGTCCAAGAATAATTTATACAATTGGAACGAATAACTAGTGAAATTAATTCCCAATTAGAAGCCCAAAATGTATCCACTTAAGCTCTCAACCAAATCATTGACTGGAAAAAGAAGCATTGGAACACTCTACACTCACTACCTGACTTGAGAAAATAAAAAATAAAAAAGGTTGATCTCTAATCAATTTATAGAAATTATAGTGTGAAGTAGTTAAAATAACAGTCAATGAAGCTACTAAGATAGCCAAGAAAATGTGCAATGACACCATGGATATGATAGAGGAATGGGAGATTGAAACCGTGGAATATATACATAACTCTATCTCCATCAGATTGGAGCTCAAAGAAATAACTAGAGCCTGGGCCAATGTGGTTATCAAAATCAAGAAGATTCTAAAGGTGGATGATAAGTGGATAAAAAAAAAAATCATCACTCCCACCAAAGAGGAAACTCGTCTAAATTGTTACACCACTGGTATGAAAAAGGATATTAAGAGGTTGTCCATGCAAGTGTTGAAAGGAGAGTGTCAGATATTGAATATGGACAATCCCAATATTTTTGAAATCCTGAATATCCATGCATCCTAGAAGATATATCGAAAAAAATTAATTTTAAAGAATTCCTAACGACATAACAACACCAATGGAGTTACCAACATAATGCAATTTTTGTAATTGTAATTCAATTTATAAGTAAGAAAGCTCTCCCATTGTAAAAAGGTAGAAAGAGGGAAGAAAAAAATGAAAGGTTGAATGTTCCTACTAAAACTCCTTTTCTGGCAATATTTTGTAATAGAGGCTTTATTTTTCAACCAATGCAATTTACTTTTCTAAAAGGTAGTTGTATCTTTCTCGTATGGTAATTTTTAATGTTTGTAGTGCTTGAATATTTTATGTTTGCATAAACTTATGAGAATTTAAGGGTTCAATTATAACTAATTTATTGGTTTAAATTTGAAATTTCACTTTTAATGGTTGTAGAATGAATAAATATTTTGGTGAGTTTACATTAAACAATTTACTTATATTTAAGAAAAAAACTTTTCCTATTGTTCTTCAATTCCATTTGGTCTAATAATTAACCTCCTTGATCCCAAAAATTTTATTATTTATTGTAAATCAAAATAGGTAGAGTTAAGGATAGAAAATATCATTAACAATACACATATTTTAAAACTTATAGAAATTATTCCTTGCCCCAAAGTGGAAATTGGGCCCACATAGTAGTCGAACCCCAAATAAAAGTGAGTGCTATGAAACTAGCTCCAAAATGGAAGAAAAGAGAGATCAACGCCTTATAAATAAGCCACTTCGAGGGGGAAACTTCCTTTACATTACATAGATAAACAATTATTGAATGATACAAATGAAAAAACCTCCTTCTATATATAGGAGCCCATGGGGTCATAATATAATCCTAGCCTACCTAACAATAATAATTTAAAGGCACAATAATAACAATATTGGGGTTGCAGGGGTACAACAATAATAATAAGGGGGCTACACTAACAACAATAAGGGACTAAACTAGTAATATAGGGACCTAAAATGCCCCTCTCCTTCAAAAAAAGTGTTTTCCTCAACGCTTGAGTAGCTCTGGGTGCTTCTGTATAAAATTCTCATCCTCCCATGTAGAATATTCAGTGGGTAAGGTCTTCCACTTTATGAGATACTCTAAAATTGATCGATTTCATAGCTGTCGAATCCTTATTTCTGTGGCTACTTCAAGTTCCAATATGATGTTTCCTTCCTCATCAAGTTCTAGCAATATTGTTTCAACTGAAATTTTTTCACCTATAACCTTCTTTAAGCATGAAACATGGAAAATTGGATGTACTCGTGAAGAAGCAAGAAGCTCCAATTTGTATGCCATATTACCAATATTTTGCAACACCTTGTAAGGACCATAGTACTTTCGTGATAATTTATTATCCTTCTTAGCTTGCTTGAGGGGCATTTGTTTGTATGGTTGTAGCCGTAAAAATACCCAGTCTCCTACATCAAAACTTCTCTCACTACGATGGTGATTTGCCTGTTGTTTCATTTGATTTTGGGACAAATTTAGGCTATCCTTTAAGAGTTGGAGAACTTCTTGTTGATGCTCGATGTGATATTCCACTTCTTGAACCTTAGAATTTTCTCTTAAATATGATGTGATGGACGGTGGATGATATCCATAAAGTGCCATAAATGGGGTCGTTTTTGCTGCAATATGGAAGGAAGTGTTATACCACCATTCAGTGAGAGGTAACCACTTGACCCATTGTGTTTGTTTATCAGATACAAAAAAACGAATATATCCTTCCAAACATGTATTCACTATCTTAGTTTGACCAACGGATTGAGGATGATAATATGAGCTATGAGCTAGTTGAGTACCCAAAAAATAAAATAATTCCATCCAAAAATTTCCAGTAAAAATGGGATCTTTGTCGCTTACAATAATCTTTGTGTTTCCATGTAGCTTTTGAATTGTTTCCATAAATGCAGTAGCAACTATACTTGCTTTAAATGGATGAGATAATTCATAAAAGTGTGCATACTTGGTAAGTCTATCAACTACCACCATCATTACACTATTTCTGTCGGACTTAGGTAAAGCTATGATAAAATCCATTGAAACCTCCTCCCAACGTTGAAACCTCCTCTCAACTTTATTTTGCTGAAAAACCAAACATTCCGCCACAAAATTTTGAATATCATATTTAAGGCCATCCCAAAAAATTTATTTTTTCACCCTGGGTAAGTTTTTAAAAATCCCGAGTATCCTCCTAAAGGAGAAGTGTGAAATTCCAAAAGAATCTTTTGTTTTAGTTGGGAATTATTACAAATATATAAGCGATCTTTGTACCATAAGGAATCATTTTTCCAACTAAATGTATCAGATGTACTAGGATCTTGCTGCAACTTTTGAATGAGTGTCCACACTTCTTTGTCCTTATTCCATTCATCCCTTGCTTCGTTTATCCAATCTCATTGGATAATAGAAACGGAAAAAAGAAATTCTTCCACCTCTTCATTATTTCTTGAGAGTGCATCTGCAACAAAATTTAGCTTCCCTTTTTTGTAAATGATTTCAAATTCATAACCCAACATCTTTGTGACCCATTTTTTCTGCTCTTCTAAAGACTATCATGATCAGTTTTTACCTTGAAGTGTCTTCCCATCAAGTAAGGTCGCCATTTTTTTAGTGCATGTAGTATTTCTAACATTTCCTTCTCATAAATAGCTTTCTTTAAATACTTTCCTTTGATTGGGTGACTTTCAAAAGCAATGAGTCTTCCTTCTTGCATTAGAACCATACCAATTCCATTTCCTAAGGCATCACATAACACAATAAAGGTTTTAGTGAAGTTTGGCATAGCTAAGACTGGTTTTAGGCACATTTCCTCTTTAAGACGTTCAAAGGCATTAGTTGCTTCAAGAGTCCATGAAAACACATATTTCTTCAATAATGTTGTTAGAGGTGTTTATATTCTCCCACAATTCTTAACAAACTTGCGATAATACCCTATTAACCCGAGAAATCCTCGCAACTACTTTATGGTTGTGGCGACTTTCCATTCCTTAATGGATTTAATTTTGTTAGGGTCTACCTTAACACCCTCGTGAGATACAATATGACCCAGATATTCCACCTCTTGTACTCCAAAGAAAGATTTGGAGGTTTTTTCATATAATTGTTTTTCCTCCAATAGTTTGAGCACCATGTCCACATGTTGAACATGATCCTTCCAAGACTTGTTGTAGATTAGTATATCATCAAAAAATACTAACACAAATTTTCTAAGGAAGGGTTTGAAAATGGAATTCATCAACCTTTGAAATGTAGAAGGTGCATTGGTAAGGCCAAAAGGCATGACCAAAAATTCATAATGACCCTCATGAGTTTGAAATGCTGTTTTCGGAATATCTTCAATATTCATTCTAATTTGATGATATCCTGAACGAAGATCCAACTTGGTAAATAAATTTCTCCATGTTATTCATCCAATAATTCATCAATCACAGGAATGGGAAATTTATCTTTAATAGTGAGCTTATTGAGCTCCCTATAATCCGAACACATGTGCCATGATCCATACTTCTTGTGTACCAATACTACAGGAGCAGAGAAATAACTTTGACTAGGTTGAATTATACCTGCCTCTAACATTTCTGCAATCATACGTTCAATTTCGCTCTTTTGGACATAAGGATATCTATAAGGCATGATGTTTGGAGGAAAACTTCCTAGAATCAAATGAATAGCATGATCATGATCATGAATAGGTGGGAGTCCTTTGGGAGTTTCAAACACCTTGGAATGATTGTCCAAGAATTTTTGGAGATCTGCAGAAATAGATGATTTTGATGTTGGAACTTCTAGTGAGCATAATTGTGCAATTATGCCTCGTTGTTCTTTCTTCAAAAGCTTTGTCATGACATTAGAGCTTATTATCTTTCCCAGTTCTGCAATATACTGTAATTCGACTTCCTTTCCTTAGAAAAAAAAATTCAAGAAAATTTCTTGAAAATTAGAAGCTACCATCCCCAAAGATTGTAACCATTGTACTCCTAATACTACATCAGCACCTCCCATAGGAAGGGAAAGCATTGGACTATTCAATAAATATTCTCCCATGTTTAGCTTGATATTATGGCATTTTCGAGAAAAATTTATAGTTCCTCCGTTTGCAACCATCACTTGACATTCTAGTGTTGGTTATAGGAAACACTTCAATTCCTTGGCTACCTTACAATGAATAAAATTATGGGTACTACCTGAATCAATCAACACTATTAACTTTTTCTTCTTGATATGTCCTTCTATCTTGAGAGTTTAAGGAGTGGTAATTCCTGCCAATGCATTACATGATATGGTCAGACTCATTTCTTCTTCTTCTAGGTTTGGTTCCTAATGTATATCCTCTTCTTTTGAAGTTTCTTGTTCATTTTCTTCCTCCTCTTCGCAATCTATGTAAAATAATTTCTTCTCAGCACATTTATGACCTTTAGTGTATTTGATATCACAACTGTAGCAAAGCCCTTTTTCTCTTTTTTCTTCCAATTTTTGTGGTGTCAACCTTGTAGGTTTTGGAAGTCTAGCAGTAGCAACACTTCCATATTTATAGATGTGAGTGGTAGGCTTCCTTGTCGCCATAATTTTACATTCAATTTTTCTTTCCAACCTGAATGCCTTCTCCAATGAATCAAGTTCCCAAACACAAACCTCATGTTGGATGTTATCCTTTAAATTCCCTATGAAGACATCAATCTGGTGTTCCTCTGGAATATCAGTTACCCTTATATTCAATTTTTGGAAGTCCTCAATGTGCTCCACCACTGAACCCTTTTGTTTGAGATTGGCTAAAAAAGGTGTTGTTCTTTGTATCCTCATAATGTGCTATAATTTCCTCTGTAAAAATTGACCAAGTGACAATTTTTTTATGGGAGAAAATCCATTGATACCATACAAATGTATTTCGTTCTAAATATAAAGTTGCAATGCGTACCTTTTGTATGTTTTGCACATTATTGAGATCAAAATATTTCTCCATTTGTAGTATCCATGTTACTAGATCATTTCCATCAAACTTCCTCATATCGATCTTTGGAATATGGTGGGCCTTCAATCCAACATTAGGGTTTATGAAACCACGATTAACATTTATTGTGTTCTCATCATGAGTTTCCTCTACAATATTTTCACCATTAGGAATCATTTCTTGTATCAACTTTGTCAAGCCTTCCATGTCTACTTTTATATCATTCGTCATGTTTTCCATTTTTTCTTCCATGTCCTCCATGCCATTCTTCAAACCATCCATCTTAGCTTCCACGCCTTTCTTCAAACCATCCATATTAGCTTACATGACCTTCTTCAAACCATCCATATTAGTTTCCATGCCCTTCTTCAAACCATCCATCTTAGCTTCCATGCCTTTCTTCAAAACCCATTTCATTTTTTGTTGCTCTTTGCGAGAGCGAAATTTGGTGCACTTTCTCTTGTATTTTTGATATATCATGTTGCACTTCTTCATATTCATAAGTCATAGTAGAGTATTCTGAGGGCTTAATGGGTGTTGAACTATTTTTAGGGGGCTTTTAGAACCCAATACTGATATCTATGCTTCAATATGTTGTTGGAATCACTTCAAACTGATTTTTCAAATAAGGCTTATGCAATTTGAAAACAAATACACATGTTTTTCTTTCTTTTGAGGAGCTCAATATTGAAACTGAATTATCTCTGTGAATTTGGATCTTCAATATCTAAAATTCATTCCTATATTATCCCTCAGAATCTTCTTTTCAATGCCATAGGTCTGACCTGATTTACATACTGCAAGAAAAAGTTATGCCCAATATCCCACAATGACCTAATTATGGACTGGTTTAGTGGAGAAAAATGGTACAGTGTGCCACATGTCACTGGTTCATCCTTAGGCTCTGAAATTGGTACACAGAAAAATATAGTCCATGTACTTGCAACCACTTTTTACAGAATGCAAATCCGATTCCCGGAGAGAGAGTTATGATGATTTTCCAACGGTCACCTCTTTTAGATGAAATTCAGGAGCCTGCGAAAGCCCTAAATTTCACAGATCATATCTCCGAAAATATTGCGAACCAAGATCTGAAATTTTTTACAGGACGTTCCTTGGGATTTTGGCTTTGCATGATAAATATTTCATCTTCTGACCCTTCGTAGAAAAAACTTTTATAGCGAAAATTCCACGATGACCTGTTTGGAGCAGTGAAACCCTAGAATCCAAATCTCTGATACCAAATGTTATGAAACCAGCTCCAAAAATGGAAGAAAAGAGAGATCAATGCCTTAGAAATAAGCCACTTTGAGGGGGAAACCTCCTTTACATTATATAAATGAACAATTCTTGAATGATACAAATGACGAAAAATCCTTCTATATATAGGATTCCATGGGGTCACAATATAATCCTAGCCGGCCTAACAATAATAATGTAAAGGCACAATAATAATAATATTGGCGTTTCAGGGGTACAACAATAATAATAAGGAGGCTACACTAACAACAATAAGGGACTACACTAGTAGTATAGGGACCTAACAGTGAGTCTGTGTAATATCCCAGAACCGGGATTTTCTACAACAATAAGAATACCTTAAGGTATTCCAAATTTGGAGAGAAGAAAGTAATAAAATCATGTAGTGTATTTAAACACATAGCTTTCATAGAACAATCACAACAATAAACTATGCTTTTATACAATGTCACCAAGTGGGGAAAAGCAGCAGTTTTGGCCCCAAAAACGTTATTTTCTGAATATTGAGTTATAACAGTGAAAAATAACGGTTGTGTCCCTTAGAATAGACAATATAGGACATGCATGCAAAATATTTTCAGAAAAAAATGCCTTTAGCCTAGTTAAACATGCCTCCCATGCTCAGAACAGCTTAAAATTGACAAAACCCCAAGACTGCAACACACAGAAATTGTTGCATAAGAGACTGCGCAGTCTAATGGAGGTCAAAATCAGAAAATAGAAAAATAAATCAGATATTCCTATTAGATTACTCAATGAGGCATAAATACAGAGATTAATCTCTTTTATACAGATCCAAGAAGACCCGGCAAGGGTTTCTTGACAGAAATGATATACATGAAAGAGCTGCTGCAGATCTATGGATGAATCATGCTATGTAGCTGAAGCTCTGCATAAAAATGGCTGATCATGCAAATAAATGGTTTTAGATGCTTCCTCTAGCTTTCCCAAAGAAAGGCTGGTCCTCCTCTTGGGAAACTAGCTCATCAAAATGGGGTTTTGACCCCTCCCACTGCACACCTTAAGAAATAACGCAGTTTTCTGAAGGGACTGCATTTTTTCTGAAGGTAGGTGCGTTTCCCAACACCAGGTAGTGGAAAATTCAGATTAGAAGCCTCCTCTTATATTTCTTAGACAAGATCTCCAAGAAAGAGTAGGTAATCCCCACCCGGGAAAACCCTTGCACTAAGCAGTGCAGCAACTTAGCTAAACAGCCAAGTATGCAAGAATTCTAAGCAGACCACATAAAAATATAATCTCAAATATTTCCATATGCTTTCCATCTCCTCCATTATATAATTTATGAGCTTCCTCGCCAAGGGTCCCACCCACTATGAGGTTGCTTCCATGCAAAGGCTCCTCCACCATATTTACGCTATCCCCATGTGCCTTGCTCATCCTTTTACAGCATTGTTTGATTTAGTCAACCTTGACTGAATCTTCATGCCCTGTCCCTTTTCACACTCAAGGTGCCTTCCTTTTGACTAGCTGGATTGATCTCAATTCACATTGAGCTGGCTTTATTTAGGATCCACTTCTTTGAGAATAAATCATGCTGACTTGGTCAAACTTAACCTTGTCCACATATTTTAGACCTAGTTCACACATGTGGATGCTTGATTTGGTTATTTCATGATCCCTTTTCACATTAGGAGGGATTTTTATTCATACTTGAGAAAATTATGAGCCTCTTTGCCCATTTATTCCTCCATCTAAATTTTAGAAGAAAAATTGATATTCCTATTAGCTGGAGCTAATTTAGGAATATTACAGTCTCCCCCTCCCAAATTTTGCTTGTCCTGAAGCAACTGCAAGGGTGCTGCAAAATCTCCCCTCCTTCTCTTGTGGCCCCTTCATCCAATTGTCTCCACCATTGCTTCAGAATTTTTGCAAAAATTCCATCTCCCAATCGCTCCTCCCAAGTGTGCAAGTTGGCCTTTGGTGAATAATCCCAAGGCCCTTCCTTAAAAAAGAATGGAAGGTCTATGTGGAAACCTCCTTGCTGATACATGGCCTTTTCAAGATAGGAGTGATTAAAATCATGGGGAATTTCATCATCAATGAAGGCCTCCCTCCTCCATGCTATCATCCAAATAAAATGAATCACCTTCCAGCTTGGTAATTCATAGAAAAGCTCCTCCCAATGGCTCATAAGAGGCATGCCCCAAGTGCTCCAACCAAACATATGGTCCACATCACAAAGAAACAAGTGGTATACAATGGTGGCCATATAGTTTCCCATGCTCCCCTTGGAACATGTAGTGCAGAAAATGTAGGGACTTTCTTCCCCCAATGACACACCCAACAAATGTGTCTCTCCTCCAACCATGCCCCCAGCAAAGATAAGAACATCTTCAGCATGTGGGATCATAAGTAATATCATGTTGGCTTCCATATGCAATAAGGGAGAAGGACAATGGTCCCTCATGTGCAGCCAGCGTAGTTTTTATCCTAACTGCCATAGAATATGATATGACAAGCGTTCTCCCCAACTTGTTTACTGCCTCATCCTTCTTGCATGATTGGAGAAGGTGTATGATGGTTGGTGTTAAGGAATCACACCATGAAGAGTACACCTCTCCAATATCTCCCAAGGAATGGCTAGCATCACCATTTTTCATGGCCCAAAGTGGCTTATGAAGCCCATCAGAAAAATTTCCCCCTCCTGGAGCCAAGACCTGCACATGAGTGTTAGGAAAATGCAAGTATATAATAAATACATCATGAGGTTCAGCAATATAATGTTTATCATACACTTGTTTAAAATCAGCAAGGTAGCTCATGGATGAGCTCCTTCTCACACTCAATGAATAAGGAGGTGATAATGATAACTCTTCCCAAGAGCCATGTTCCTCCTCAACCAGCAAATGATCCATGCACTTACTCATATGAGATTGCATCTCCTCTTTGAAATTTTTCCACATGAATCTATCTAAAATAGTATGATATGTTCTAATGAAACCAGTGGGGTTTGAAAGAAAGACCTCCTAGGTTGTGTTAAGTAGTTTATTCTTGAGTTTGGAGTCTTTAGTTAAGTAGATCTGATCATGAACATAAATGATCCCATCAACTACCTTATACTTCCCATCAAGAACCTTACATGTGAATAGGTCCTTGGAATATTCCATCAAGAGTTGGGACTCCCAATAGGGGTCTAGGCTTCCCAACATTGACAGCGTTGTAGAAGTATGAAATGATGCATTTGTCATATGATGGTTCTTCTCCTTGACATGCTTGATGTCAAAGTCACATGTTGGAGTATTCCCAACTTTCTTTTTCTGCCCCTCTTGCAGTTGATCTTGCTCAGGACAAGATTGAATTTTAGGAGAGTCACCCTCCTTTTGAAAGGTTCTCTTTCTCCAAAACTTCCACAATTTTGCTCCTGCATACAAAAAGGAAAATATCTTTTTGTTATGTTCATAAATTTTCATTATATATTGGAGTGTCCTTTGTTGTTCCAAAGCTATGGAGTAGCCTTTTGATACTATGCTCATATCAACACAGATTTCTGAATCTATCCTCTCCAATGTAATTAGATGAATGGAAGATAGCAAGGTCAATTTCAGAAATTTGCTTAGCCTTCCATCAATGATTCTTAGTGTTGTAGTGGCTCCTTCCAAGGTTCCCTCTCTAGAAAAATATGTTGATGCTGCATATAGTTGAGAGAAAACTTTAGTCTTCCTCCAATCAGGAGGTATTCCTGCTGAAATGCCTCTTTGCAAAGAGGCATCAAGGCATAGAGTAGGATGTGGATGTAGGTGGATAGATTTACCCCTACCTTTATTGCATAGGTCCTCTTGCCTTCTTGGTCCTTTCAAACCTTGAAATAGAGAAGGGTACATGCTCTTCATCTTGTGATTCCAGTCCTCCTCTTTTCCTCCTTCTATCCTCAAGATCTCATCATTTGACAATGATCATACATGATGCTCATGTGTTACGCCAAGAGCTCTATGTGTGAGACCTTTTGGAACTCCTTGCAAGAGTGCAAGAGTTTCTTTCCTTGGAGCAAGTGCTCCATCATCTTCTTCATGAGGTGCTTGAGGTGCCCTCGTAATGACTGCGTTATCCTCTCCTGCCTTCCCTTTCTCCTCTTCAATAGTTGAAGTTGCCTTATCTTCAACAAGAGACCTTAGATCTTGGTCTTCTTTTGAAGAAGGAATCTTCATGTCTTCCTTTTGAGAAGAAAGCCCTTAATCCAAAGGAGATCTTGCCCTTGGAAAAGTATCAAACAAGCTCACCTTCTCTTCAGTGTTTTTCAAAAACGGATTTGGATTTATAAGCCCTCCCAACTCATGCAAAAGCTTTGTTTGATATGGTTTGATAGTTTCAATAGAAGATGTTTCACATGAAATTTCATCAAACCTCTCTACTAATATTTTAATGAACCTTGCATAAGTAGATGTATTTTCATTCTTTAAGGAAAATGATTTAAACAACCACCAAGCATAAGCCTTACCCTCAAAATTCAGTGCTGCTAATTTGATGGCTTCAATTTCTGAAACTTGATGTTGTTGCACAAAGGTGTCTAGCTCCTTCACCCAAGCCCTAGCTGGACATAGAAATGATCCATCAAAAGTGGATAGAAAAAATCTACCCTCACCCTACTTCTTGCTCCTTGTGCTCCTTTCCTCCTTCATTTGGAAAAACCCTTGGAAATTCAAGTGGTCTTTGAACTCCTAAGATTGGGCTTCATATTCCTGCAAATAATCACCAAGTGTATCTCTCTTTGGCACATCTCCTTTCTTCCTCTTCATGAAAAAATTGCTGATAGAACGTGGTAGATCTAATGATATGTCTAAGTGCTCATATCCATAATATGAGGACTTAGAACCTTCCTCTTTTATAAATCTAGTTGAGGGATCTTCATTTTTCTCCCTCCTCATTTCTTTGATGCCCTTGCTTCTACCCTGCAGATTTGGAAAGAGAAGTTTTGAGAACCTATTTTCTCCAGAAAAGAAGGGTTTGATCTGATTTATTTTTCAAATCTCCTCCTCCCCATGAGAAGACTCCATAATTCTTGAAGCTCGCAGGTTGAGCCAAGATTGTTGCTCTGATACCACTGTAATATCCCAGGACCGGGATTTTCTACAACAATAAGAATACCTTAAGGTATTCCAAAGTTGGAGAGCAGAAATTAATCAACTCATGTTGTGTATTTAAACACATATCTTTCATATAACAATCATAGCAACAAACTATGCCTTTATACAATGTCACCAAGTGGGGAAAAGCAGTAGTTTTGGCCCCAAAAACGTTATTTTCTGAATATTGAGTTATAACAGTGAAAAATAACGGTTTTTTCCCTTATAATAGACAATATAGGACATGCACACAAAATATTTTCAGAAACAAATGCCTTTAGCCTAGTTAAACAGGCCTCCCATGCTCAGAACAGCTTAAAATTGACAAAACCCCAAGACTGAAACACACAGAAATTATTGCATAAGAGATTGCACAGTCTAATGGAGGTCAAACTCATAAAATAGAGAAATAAATCATATCTTCTTATTATATTACTCAATGAGGCATAAATACGGAGATCTAATCTCTTTTATACAGATCCAAGAAGACCCGGCAAGGGTTTCTTGACATAAATGATATACATGAAAGAGTTACTGCAGATCTGTGGCTAAATCACACTGTGTAGCTGAATCTCTACATAAAAATGGTTTATCATGCAAAGAAATGGTTGTAAATGCTTCCTCCATCTTTCCCAAAGAAAGGTTGATCCTCCTCTTGGGAAACTAGCTCCTCAAAATGGGGTTTTGACCCCTCCCACTGCACACCTTAAGAAATAACGTATTTTTCTGAAGGGACTGCATTTTTTCTGAAGTTAGGTGCTTGGCCCAACACCAGGTAGTGGAAAATTCAGATCAGAAACCTCCTCTTAGATTTCTTAGACAAGATCTGCAAGAAAGAGTAGGGAATCCCCACCCGGGAAAACCCTTGCACTAAGCAATGCAGAAACTTAGATAAACAACCAAATATGTAGGAAGTCTAAGCAGACCACATAAAAATATAATCTCCAATATGTCCATATGCTTGCCATCTCCTCCATTATATAATTGATGAGCTTCCTCACCAAGGGTCCCACCCACTATGAGGTTGCTTCCATGCAAAGGCTCCTCCACCATATTTACGTTGTCCCCATGTGCCTTGCTCATCCTTTTACAATTTTGTTTGATTTAGTCAACCTTGACTGAATCTTCATGCCCTGTCCCTTTCCACACTCAAGGTGCCTTCCTTTTGACTAGCTGGATTGATCTCAATTCACATTGAGCTGGCTTTATTTAGGATCCACTTCTTTGAGAATAAATCATGTTGACTTGGTCAAACTTAAACTTTTCCACGTAGTTTAGACCTGGTTCACACATGTGGTTGCTTGATCTGGTTATTTCATGATCCCTTTTCACATTAGGAGGGATTTTTATTCATACTTGAGAAAATTATGAGCCTCTTTGCCCATTTATTCCTCCATCTAAATTTTAGAAGAAAAATTAATATTCCTATTAGCTGCAGCTAATTTAGGAATATTACAGTCTGATTGGGGCCTACAATTTGGTTTTCTCCCCTCATTGACGATTTCTGTGGCAGTGTTCACATTATGGTTGTCAGCATAATCCTAGGCCAATAATAGCATTCTTGAACCAAATTCAATTCTTATTCATGACAAATGTCCACTTGAGCCACATTATGCAACACTATTATTAAGTTATCCATCATTTATATTCTTGGAATGCACAATTCTTAATTTCTAAATGTAAACTTGTAGATGAAGGAATATATATAAAATCCAATTTCATTCCATAGTTCAATTATTGTCTTTCCATGATTTATAAAAATTGAGATTTTTCTCATAAAAATTCTTCATTTCTTCAATCCCTACCATCTACATGGTCAGCGTATTCAAAATTTCTATCCTTCTACTCAATGCATTAACAACTCTATATGATCTTCTTAATCTATGATTTATCATGATTAAGTATCTATGTGAGAATTAAACCCATTTCATATGCCTCTTATTCAATTTTGTTTGGTTGTTTAATATAGTAGTTCTTGATGATCAATTTATAAAGAAAATACTATACAGGGTAGCAGGTAGTGCCTCCACTTATTCAATACTAAAAGATGTCATAAATCCTTCATAATAGATTGAATACTTATTTGCATCATTAAACTTTTCAATAAATTGACTTAGACTGAACACCACTCTAATTGTCATTTTTCTCATATCATAATCCACTTATAAAATTACCAAATTAATGAGAACAATCAAAATTTCTTGTTTTTAAAGAAGTCATATGTAGTCATATTTTTTAACCACGTTTCAAAAAGTGGTGCTACAAGCAACAACCTTTTTTAGGTGGAGGAACTAAGGGAAATAAAATTATTACTTTTTGCAATTGCATCCCTAACAACCTCATAAAGTTTCCACATAAAATCAACCCTTGAATCAAAAAATTGTAACAAGAACACCCCTTTATTCAAGGTAAAAATTACAACTTGTTTGAAACCATAGGCTTAACAACTTGTACCATTGCAGAAAAAAACTTAATATCAACCTCAAAACCAAAAACTGACACTCCCAATAGTACCCCCTATTTTTTTCAAGGACAAGATTACTTCTTCCAAAACCATTGTTCTTAACAACTAGTACCCTACCAAACAAATTAGTAAAATCAATTTTCTCTTTATGGAGGGATTACAATGGTGATATTTTTAAATAATAATCTAAAAACATAATGTCATTGGATGAAATCATGAAAAAGATAAAAATATATTAAATAAATAATTAAATAAATCAAATAAAGAGAAAAAAAATTGGAAAAAAGATGAAGAACAAATCGAAGGGAATGAACTTTTTAAAATTAAAAAGTAATTAGAAAAAAAATTGCATTTTAAATCATTTTTTAAAAACAAATAAACTTTCCAAAAAAAGGAAACCAAACAAGATTATAAATAAAAGTAAATTTGACACTATGTAACCTCCTAATTTTTAGGCTAAAAATACCTAAAAGAATTTTCAATCAATTTTTTTTTCATATATATAAAAGAAAGAAATCAAAAAGAATTTAATTATATATATATATATATATATATATATATATATATATAGAGAGAGAGAGAGAGAGAGAGAGAGAGAGAGAGATGACAATTCCCTGTATCCCCTTCACAACCACCAGACCTCACCTTTCTATCGAGGCCTCCCATCAGACAAGTGCTTCGGCGCGTGGGTAGGGTAGGGTGTGGTGGTGGTCAAGTGAGGAGGGGGACAAATAGTTGGGTGGAAATTTGGGAATCACGCCCTCCATAAATGTCCACTTGAAACATCATTATGCAATGCTATTATGAGGTTCTCCATCATTGATCTTCCTAGAATGTGTAATTCCTAATTTTTAAACGAAAACTTGCATGATGACGAAATGTAATTATAAAGTCTATCTCCATTCCATGGTTCAATTGTTGTATTTCCATGTTTTTAAAAAATATGCATTAATTTTATACAAATCCTTTATTTCTATTAGCCTTACCCTCTCCATTGTCACCATAGTCAGCAATTCTATCCTTCTACTCAAGGCATTGATAGTCGTATCAGATATTCTCGATCTATGATTCAACACAATTAGGTAGCTTTTTAACCATTCGACCCATTTCATGTGCCTCTTATTCAACTTGTCTAGTTTTTTATGTATCATAGTACTTGATTGTCAATGTATAAAACAAATACTTTACAAGGTTGTAGATAATTCCTCCACTTATGCAATCCATGAATGATTTCTTAAAATTCATAATCATAAATAGAATACTGATTTACATCATTAAACTTCTCAATAAATAATGCAATTGACTTATCTATGGTAGTTAAGCATCACTCCAATTATTGTTTCTCACATTATAATCCACTTAGAACACTTTGAAAAATTATGATAAACCCAACACAAGTTTCATGGTCATCTTATTCTTCAACAATGCAAAATCTTGTTGTGTTGTTGCATTCCATTGAAACTCTCCCTTGCTCATACATAGCGCTTTTGGGCACAAATGCCACTAAGATTTCAATTAAACTTCTAGTAGAATCTTACCAAACCATAGAATATTCTTATCCCAAATGTGCTTCTCAATTGAGGCCACTCAAAAATGGCTCACCTTCTCCAAATATATCTTCATCCCACCCTAATTTATGAAAAATCCCAAGTATACCAATTCTTCCTTCATGGAAAAAAAAAAAACATTTGTAGATTTATCAACAACCTTTAAATCACTCAAACACTTGATTCAAATGCATCATGTGCATTTGTTTTTTGTTGCTAGACACCAATTTATCATCCAAATAGAAAACCACAAATTTTCCCAAATAAGGTTTCAAAATTTCAGTCAACAACCCATGAAAGCATTAGTTGCATTTGTCAAACCGAATTGCATAGCCAACCAGTGACATAGTCCTTCCTTTCTCCTGAAGTTATCTTCCACTCATTGCCTTCTCAAATTCTAATTTAGTTATACCCACTCTTTAAATTGATCTTGGTAAAGTAGCTTTCTCCACTCAAACAATTCATTAAGGTACCCATAATTGGTTATGGAAACCAATACATGTTTATTTTGATGATGGCCCTTGCATTGGTGCACATACTTTGATATTGGTATAATAAGGATTGCAAAAGGATCCAAAGTTCATTTATCAGTCCTAACAAATTTACCAACTTAACGAGAACAGTAACCTCAAAACGAGAACTCAAGCTCAACAAACATAAAAAAACACCTAAAAAATGAAAAGTGTTAATGTTGCATCAACGCTTTTTTTAAGGTAAAAATTCCAAAAATAATTTAGTAACGACATTAAAAAACCAAAATTATCATGTAATTAACATGGAAAAACACCCCGAAAATGAAAAGTGTTGATGACGCATTAACATCGTTTTTTTTTTTTTTTTTACGGGATAAAATCCCAAAAAAATTAACAATGGCATTAAAAACTATTTTTTTTGTGCAATAAACATCAAAAAACATACCAAAATCGAAAAGTGTTGATGTTACATCAACATTTTTTTTTGTTAAAATTTCAACATTTTTGGCAATGGCATTAAAAGTAAAATATCATGACTCCAAAAAACCTTAAAATTCCAATAGTTTTCAACGATAGTGTTAAATATAAAATATCATGACTAAAAAAACCTAAAAATTCCAAAAAAATTCAACCATGGTGTTAAAGATAAATATCATGACTCGGAAAAAACCTTAAAATTTTGAAATTTTTCAACCATGGCATTAAAGATAAAATATCAAAACTCCGAAAAACCTTAAAATCTCGACATTTTTCAGCCATGGAATTAAAATCAAATATCATGACTTTAAAAAACCTTAAATATTCAACATATTTCAAGGCTAAATATCTTGACCAAAAAATCCTTCTAAATGAATACTTAAATCAAAGAGTCATTATAATAAGTGTGATTTCTTTTTAGTGCTAAAAGTACAACTCTCTTAAAATCTTAGTGTAAGACAACTTGACACATCGCAATAAAAACCTAAAAATCAACCATTAAATTGACACATAGGGATGGACTTTATCCACTGCAATGAAAACCTAAAAATTAACCATCAAATTGACACAGTGGGGGCAGACTTGATTCATTGTAACAAAAACTTAAAAATCAACCATCAAATTGACACACAGTGGGTTTTGGTTGCTAGTCGAGCATCGACATGGCCCCTACATCCAAAAAAAAAGTAAAATAAATAAATAAACATGAAAAAAAAAGAAAATTTAAAATTAAAAAAAAATAATAATAATTAATAATAATATTAATATTAATATTAATTAAAAAATAAAAAACAAAACAAAAAATAATTTATTTAATTAAATATAATAATAATAATAACAACTAAAAACTATAAAAAAATATCAAACTTAAAAATTTTAAAAATAACCGTTAAAAGAGAAAAAAATCAAACATAAAAAGAGGCAAAAAAAAGAAAATATTAATTGAAAAAAAAAACAAGAAACAAAATTTAAAAATAAAAAAATATCTTGCTAAAAAACAAAATATGAAACAAATTTATAAGTAAATAAACCTCAATTTTTTTAACAGAATGGGTAGCTCCAACGAGTGTCTAGTAGAGAAAAGCGAGAAAGCACCTGTCATGGGTAAAGTCGCAGTACTTTAATTTTCGCTCAAACCCCATTTGGAAGTGTTAGTCATCAATATTTTTCACTATCTTTAGATGACTATAGAATGGTTATAGCTTTCTGAAAACAATATTCCTTGAATATCTTGATTTTCAAAAATCTCACTACCTTCCTTATCCTTATAAACCTATTTTCACTATTCCTCCACTGGTCTTCTCAAAGCCACCCTGTTGCTCTTAAAAGACTCCTTATGGACTTACACTTCATTTTCATCCTTCTTTCCTACCTAAGACCTTCATGGCCCTATTTTCTCCTGTCAATAAACTCCACCCTCCCTCTAGGGTTTCTTGTTGCTAACTCATTCCCATGTCCCCTTGAGCATAATAGCACTTTTGGAAATGCTCTTTTCACTTGAAAGTTTTTAAGTTAAAATATCATTTCAAAGTCAGGTCAAAAAGCACTCCCATTAGGTCATTAGGGCTTTGCATTCTTCAAGGCCATTCCTTTCATTCTGATGAGGTCATCACATATATGAGAAGGATTTTTTATGATCACCAAGCTATCAAATCCATTATGTCAAGCCTCAGTAAGTAAAAGAAAAGCCAACTCCATGACTTCAGCAACCTGCAAAGCAAAAAGTGTCAAAGAGTATCAATGAGAAAAGGAAGAAGACTTCAAAACATTAGAAAGTGGGCTTTTCAAAGCCAACTCAGAGCTCCACATGCCAACACATAAAATTTCAAATTCAAAAAGTGTTTACTTCAACAATTGATCAAATGTCAAAAGGAGTTGTCTTGTTCCAAGGGTGCCCAAGTCATCATTGTTCACAAGCACTAAACCCTAATTTCCTCTCCCACTGAGCTAGGGTTTGCTATGGAATCAGAGACATCAGAGAAGAGAAGACATAAGGGAGGTCATTTCAGAAAGTATGAAGTCATAACAACTCATAAAAATCATGCCTCCCTCATTTCCCAAGAAATCATTCCAAGGGACAAATCATTTGCCACACACAAGGCTAGTTTCGCTTCAAATTGTGTTTCTGAACAAATAAAGATGAATTCGACAAAAGTGAGAGAGGTTTTTGTCAATAATAGGTCAATGAGAAAAAACCTCCTTCAAATTTTACACAGGTATTATGGTTGGGGATAAATGTTAAATTTATAGGTGTTATAAGAGGTTTGCTGCATTTCTGGAGTGACCTGGGGAAAATCAAGTTTTCTCATAGCTGGATTGTCAAAATTACTTTATTTATGAGTAAAATGACAACTACACTGGAATATATTTCCAATGAGCTATCATGAACTCAATTTGGAGTTGAGGAAGGCCTCCAAAAGTTTCCTACACCAACACTCTGCATTTTTTCACCCTCATTCAACACTTTTTGACCAGTCTTGGGAGAATCAACTTTTGATAGGTCAAATCAACTTCAATCAACAAAAAAATTGTATATTTGGAAATTATACTTCAATATATTTCCAATGAGATATCCAGGGCCCAATTTGGACATTGGTAAGGCCTCCAAATACAGTCTGCAAAAAGGCGTTGCACATTTGAGGAGTGGCGATGCGCCCTCAGCCAGTGGCGCTGCGCGCTTGGCCAAAGAAGACTGTGAACTTATCTAGCTACCCAAACAAGTTTAAAACTTCTTCAAATTTCCTCCAAGGTCCTCCACGGCACTCTTGAGGGGTAAGTACATGACATGACCTTGATTTGAAGCCATTTTATCACTTTTAAATTGAATGGAAATGAAACCCTAATCAAACCCTAGCTACAAATTAGAGATCACTGTCTATATACTTATTTCATTCTCCTAAACAGAGTATCAGTTATAGACAGGGTGTTTTCATTTATTCAGGGTTTTCATTGAGTTATTTTTCCCCTCACTCATTTACTACATCTATACCTCCATCTCAGCCCACAATGCCTACCATTTCATCATCTCAATCCACTTCACATACTCCATCACTATCACCACCATCATCACCATTTTATGAGCAGCATGAGTCACCTAGCAGAGTTGAGGTCAGCAATCCTAAAGAGGCTGAAATGATCACAATGGAAAATAAATATTAGAGAGGGAATAGGCAGGTGTTTTCTCCACATATTGTGGGATGGGCCCTACCTTCTTCACCAACAAAACATGTACATAAGGGCAAACAAAATATGGCAGAAGAAGATGTACATGAGGCAACCATTCATGATGAGGATTACCTCCATGAGACAGAGATTGATTTTTACCTTGTTGATTTAGATTATGATCATGATGATGAGGCCTTCAAAATTATTGTCAAGCACAAGGATGCCCAAATCAATGAGCTTCAGACCAACTTAGAGAGATATAAGTTTATCATTGCATACTATGAGTAGGAAAATGAACAACTCAAGACCAATCAGGCCATCATGGAGATTCAAATTCTCAAGGAAAAAAGAGAATAAAACAATGCAAATGCCTTGCTTGATGAGGCCTATGAAAGGTATGGTGAGACCAATGAGGTGGAAGAAAAAGTGCCAAGAAAAGGACCTAGGACTAGAGGGCTGAAAAGAGCTCTAGAACTAGAAAGGAAAAAGGAGGTTGAGCTTGCTAATGAACTTACATTGAATGAACAATTTTCCATCATTTTCAATGACAACTGGGAAAAATGGCTTGACAAGGCCAACCAACATCTTGAGAAGCTCCTGGAGAAGGAAAACAAGGACAATGACATATTTAGAAGGAGGGCCAAGAACTACTTCAAGAAAAACCAAATTACAAGCTCAAAGCTACAAAAGGCCAAATCAAGACTTGAAACCATAACCAATAAAAATGAAGGGGAAAAGCTTAATATTCTTGTTGAGGTGTCCCTCCAGGTCTCTAATCCTTGATTAGCAAGCTAAATTCCAATTTTGGCACCTTTTTGCACATTTTGAATTTTTGACAGTTTGACTTGCAGAAATTGGGCCAAACGTGCAGCGCCACTAGAGTTTTCCTCTTTTTGGGGGCACTCAAACGCAAAAAACTCAACATATTCATGTTCCTCATGCGAAATACATCATCCTCAAAAAATTTCAGAACATTTGGAGCAAAATTGGTCCCTCAAAAAGGCCAAAAACCACCAAAAAAACACCTTTCTTCCCTCTTTTCAGCATTGGCGCTGCGCGTTTAGCAGTCTTGGGAAAAGTGATTTTTAACAAGGAAAATGGGCACCATTTTTCAAATTGAAGGTAGATCTGGAAACTAGACAGGACACTTTCCAATGAGCTATCATGGAGCTCATTTGGAAACTAGGAAGGCCTCCAAAATTTAGCTGCAAAATAGGTCATTTTTTCAGTCTTGGCACTGCGCGTTTACCAGTGGTGTTGTGCTCCTGCACAGTGGCGTTGTGCCCTTTCCAGAAAGTCAACAAAAGACACCAGGATTTATTGTAAAATTTATTGAGAGGCCTTAAGGTCAAATGCTTCCAAAATTAGCTTAGAGGTTAGGTTAGGAGTTATTATTATAGTGAGTCACTTTCAGATATTTTTCCTTGGGTCTTGCATGGTCTCAAAGATAAAAATACAGTAAATATGTAACAAATGACATTTGAAACCCTAGCTAGGGTTCACCTCCTCATTTTTCAGATAAATATTTCATGTATGCTTCATAGTTTTTGTTGGTTGGTTGATTGTTGAGATAAAAACCTCATAGACTTTGAGTTGTGGAGAGTTTTTGGCTTTGGAGCTTTGTAACTGTATTGGACGGAATATCAATGAAGCAAGCACATTCAAAAGATTCATGGACTTTTTTAAATGGTGATGTTGTCCTAATTTTGTAATTGTCTCCTTATGTTTTCCATATTTTTCATATTTTCCCTTATGACAGAGTAGAAAATTTAGATTAAGATATGTTGTTGAGAGGCGCCTTAATTCTATCTACTTTCTGTTGTTTAGATGTTTTCCTCTGCTGGGTATGATTGGAGAATTCTTAGTTGCTCTTTGGTTCCACTTAGCTTGTTGTCTTAAAGATGATTTAATGCAGTCAAGCCAAATAATTTTATGGTATGCCCTGTCCTTTGGTGTAGCTTAAAACATTGTTTTTAAGGCCTTTTCTTTGAAGTTTAATGATTAGGGTCTGGCTAAAGAAGTTTATGGTTTTCCCTGTCCTTTATTCCATCTTGAATAGTCACTTTGAAGGTCTTTTATAATCCGATTGAAAAATTTAGGAGTTCCCTGCTCTTTGATCATCACTTTTTGGTTATCTTAAATGTTTTCTTTCTCTGAAG
The DNA here is from genome assembly GCA_034641835.2 of Pinus albicaulis. Classification (NCBI taxonomy): domain Eukaryota; kingdom Viridiplantae; phylum Streptophyta; class Pinopsida; order Pinales; family Pinaceae; genus Pinus; species Pinus albicaulis. The sequence continues at coordinate 1,003,150,207 of CM076579.1, forward strand.
GTAAATAGCTAGAGAATTTAGGAGTTTCCTGCTCTCTAGGGTTTGCTAGATTTTTTTCACAAAGATTACTTGATAAAGCTAAGTCAAATAAGTTTATGGTGCGCCCTGTCCTTTGATTCTTTCTTAAACATAGTGATCTTAAAGACTCTTCTTATTATAGTATATATTAAAGGATTCTTAATTCCCTTTAAAACTACTAAATTCACAACTTAATGTTCATTTCACACCCACATAAGCTATTAAGATCCATTTGGCTTTGTTAACTTGCCCTATGAAACACCTTGATTTATTGTTGTACTTTTCAAGCCTTTCACAGACCCCATAGCCCAATGGTTTGTATTTCTCTTACTCTATCTATTCTTCTTGAAAAGAAACCCAACCAAACAAAACAAAAAAAACAACCCTATCACTTTAACTAGCCTAAAATCATCATCCTAAAATCATACAAGTCATATCTTTTATACAAATATAGAGAGAGCCCTCTCTGAGTCCAGGAATGCTAGGTCCTAGGACTCCAAAGTTGGTTTGATTTTACCCTTGTATATTTGGTCTTGCCAATCCGACAAATTACAGGGACATAATAGGAAGGTCGATCCTCATGGGGGTCAAAAAGGATTTCTTGGTATGGGATTTGAAAAGAGAGATCCATAAGAGATCTCGTATTCCAATGGAGTCGCAAAGTCTGGTCTATGTCGGTAGATCCATGAAGGACGATCAACAACTATAGGACTATGGCATAGATGAGAACTCATCATTAACATGAGGCTGATGGGAGGCTCGCCTAGACCAATCGATGGATCTACTTCATTCAAAGATGCTCTTAAAGGTAAATCTACAGCATCAGGTAAATCTACAACATTAAGTAAATCTGAATAGACTCTAAATATTCTTGGGTCCTATATTGTGTAGTAGATAAAACAAATCCCAGAAATGACAATAGATCTAGCAAAGTCAACTAATCTTCATAAAACTTATCAATCCCAGGCAATCATTTGCATATTTAATGGATTTTGGCCAAAACCTCTGGATCTTTTATAATGGATTTTTACGACTTGGACACCAAACTGTGAGGTGCACCTATGCTCCAAGGGCTTATTCATAGTAAAATTTGAATCATCAAAGATCAAAGAGTATGTTATAAAATAGGGTCCATGGTTCTTGGGTAATGCAGGACTATTTATCACCCCATGGTTCCCAGAATTCGATGCCAACTCAATGGTGTTTTCCAAAATTCCAGTGTGGGTAAGATTTCATAATTTACCCCTTTATTTATAGCATCCAAATTTCATAGAATGAAATTGTAATATTTTGGGGAGATACATCAAGATGGATACACAAAGAATAGAAAAAGTAATATATACTTTTTCCTGAATTTGCGTAGAGGTATACCCCAGCAAAGGACTTCTTGATCGTATTCTTCTGACACACAACAATTAGTGTTGGGCTCGGTTCTTAGATTATGAGAATACGACATTAAGGTGTCGTTTTTTTCTACAAACCGAAAATATACAAAACTCGTGTCCTTTGAAAATGAAAGATCCTAGAAACAAAAATAAACCAGCCAAGAATCCTAAGGGATGGAAATTCCCCACACAACAATCTGATGAAAAAAAGGAAGAGGATCCCATAATTGAGGTGAACTCAAAACCATAAGCTCCTCTAATAAGTGAAGGAATAAATCAATAAGGAATGGTGGCAACAAGACCGCAAAATCCATATGCGGAAGGAAATATTGATCAAGACATGCAAAAGGAGAAAGAAATCGGAGGATCCAAATGTCCTTATTCCTCTGAGAGCTCGGACTCAAATAAAGAACATAAGAGGAAAAAAATAGACAACCAAATAATAATTGTAATGTCCACTTATGATTAAGGAGGATGGAAAAAAAGTAAAAAGGAGGAAGGGTAGAAAAGGATGACTAAGTATTTTTTTCTTAGTCCCTGATTCTCCTTTCTATTTGGTTGTGGCTTTTAGGCGCCAACTTTTGACTGGTAATGTTTCGAAAGATTCATGTTTTTTTTTTTTCATTTTTTGTCTTTTTTCTTATTGGGCATCAGTCAAAAGGTTGATCTAAATTAATGCCTACAGACATCTGCAAAATGTAATAGTGTTCCTTAATTTTCAGGTTGAATAAAATTACAATTTTTCTTCGAGAAAAAAAAAATTAAAAATTAAAAAATAAAAAATAAAAAAATAAAAAAATGGGTAGATTTACTATTAAAATATATGGTCGCAGGGCCAAAACCGATTACATGCTTCAATAATTTCTATCACTTCTATATTCCCATTTATCCATGACATAAAAAAATTACCTCTGTGGGCTTTCTGGACTATGAGTTTACTTTGAAATCTCCCATCTTCTCTATAAAATTTCCCCAAAAATATTACATATTTCCAATACGTAGAAAAAACATATTGCTTAAACAAACCCAAATGGTTTAGCTTTTTCTATGTGTTCCTGAATTTCATCTTTGCTATGGGACAAACCTTATCTAGATGATTGCATCCATCATCTGCGGCCTCGACTTCAATACCAATATCCAAATTGCCTCACTTGGGACCAGGGTCACCCATGAGCAGCTCGTTTCCAATGGCATGTAATTTCATCATGAGAAACTCAAACTCAAAACTTGCAAGATTCATGTCCATTCTCATCTGCAAAAATTCATATTTCTTCTATAGCAAGTTGAACCTTGGCTTCATTCTTTCCTTCCACAAGCTTCATCCTTTTATTTGATATTTCAACCATGCCCATCAGAACAAACATATTCTTGATGGATTTCTTCCTCCATTCTAGCTCATTATCATGGGATTGACCCCCTATGATATCCATATTCATACTTCCTAGACTCGTACTTCAAAAGAAATGAAAAAACCAAGGAACAAGAGGGACAATAGATGATATATTAAGGAGCCCATACATATTTATCAATTCTTCATCACATCTATCGAAAGGAGACCTAAGTTGAGGCATTAATTCTAATTATTCTTAGATCTAGAAGCCTACAACATGAATGAAATCTTCCATAAAAATAACAACCAAACCATGATAATGGAGAATATCATTAAAGATTTATGCCATGGATAATTTCAGTTAGATCAACAACATCAAGGAGCACATCATTTCCCAATGAAGATGAGTCCTTGAACTACACCATTTGTTCATTCAACAATAATTGAGGAACATGGAATGTGCCATGGAGTACTCTTCACCTCCACGTAGTTGGGGCCACTTGCTACCTACGTCATTTTGGTGGTGACACTATAATCCAATTATTTCTTAAGACCATTCCTTCGCATTCAATGTTTCTCCAGTGGGTTGAGGAGTGACCAAAACAATCCACCCTTTCACTATAGCTCGTATGGATTAAGTCAAGGGATTGGTGAAAATACCTCTTAATCACGATTTAGTTCTAGTATCTCTTTCCCAAGTTATACCCCACGATTGGCAAGATTGTCCACTTATTTATTTAAATGTTTGAGGATGCGGAATAGAGAGATCTCTTCAAAGCTCTCTATTTGCAAGACAATCATGTTCACAATTATAGGATTAGGAGGGCCTCTTTCAAATTTAGATTTGGAGATCGATCTTATGGCAATCATTGAATCCCCAATAACCTTTAATCTCCGTGTACATTTGCTTATGGTGATATCCAAACCTCTCCATGATGCCAAAAATTCAGCCTAATTATTGTTGATGTACCCAATCCCCTAACAAATTTGATCTTTGATTGTTCTTTAGGGTAACAGATCACCCCTCTCATTCGAGCCACCCATTAACAAAAAATATTTTAGTAGAAGGAAAAGAATTAAACACAATTTTAAAAAAATAAGAAATTAACAAAAAAGAAATAAAAAATTATTAATTTAACTTTTGTTCCTAACTTTCATATATTAATGATTATATTTCTTAATTTTATCTTAATTAATATATAAACTTTATTAAAATTAATTTATATTAAATCTTAATAAATATGTATACATTATAAACTATCATAATATTTTAAATTTTATTTATTTAAGGAGGTAATGTTTTATGGCTTTTGAATTTCTTTAACATTCTCTTTTGTTTTTTTTTGTTTTTTTGAACATTATGGGTTCATATGTTGGAGTTATTACACCTTGGTTTTGTATCTTTATATTATTTAATTCACTGGATATATTAGATTCATGCCCAGATGGAAATGTCATGCTCGTCGCCTCTAGGGCAGCGGAATGCTTCATGAACATGTGATTCCATGTGTGTCATTCTCCCCTCAAAGTTATTCATCTGCTCCTAGAGCCATTTTTTACCTCTACGAATGGAGACTTGCCAATATAAAATGTGCCATTAGTTATGTTGTATATCATTAAGTAAACTAATTACCTCATTATGGTTTTGGTGTCTGTCTCGGGCCAATTGTTCAATCACTACTGTCATTTGTTGAATTTGAGCCTCCAAGGAATTGAAGGTTGGTGGCAGGTCCGCTCACCCTGGGGAGACATCATGCAGTTGATCCAACTCTTCTCCTTTGTCATGTTGGCCTACTTGATGAATATCACCTTGCCCCTAAGGGCCCACCCCTCCTCGAGGCCGTCCTATTTGATGTAGCATTGTCATGCCAATAAGAACCTCCTTGGGTCCCCACCTCAAATACCCGCTAACTTCCAAGCTAGTTGCACTAGTTTACCCTCTAGTCTAGATTGTTCACCTTCCAACGATGTCCAATCCCCGCTTCAAAATTTCATTACTATCTCCACAAGCTTCCTATTCAACCCAAATATTGTCGCTTGTAACCCCAGACTCCTGGAAAAATACTGCTTCCAAGCCACCAGAACCACTCCCCTCTATGGTCAGAAAACCATTGTTGAAAAGCTTATCCCAGGGGAATGGAGATAAACACTTGAACACCCTGACCCAAGCAAATGAACACAATTTCCTGACCATCTCAATTATAACCAGAGTCGCCTTCAAAAAATTCGCCTACCCAACGCTCCACAAGGCTTGTTTAACATGCCTCCTTATCATAAATGATGCATGGAGATAGCATTTGCGCCCATGTCCTGGGCTTCCCTTTGTACATTTTCGACCCCCATCGGTGATAATAAATTTTGATTTTAACTGGCTTATAACGTTTTATTTTTTTCCGCTAATTTTTTTTTTTGTTTTTTTTCCAATTTTTTTGTTTTAAATGTTTTTTTTTTTTTTTTTGCTTTCAATTTTTATTTTTTAAAACATTTTTTTTGTTAAATTTGTTTATATTTTTTAAAACTTTTTTTTTTTACCTAAAATTTTATGTGAATTATTATTATTATTATTATATATATAACTTTGAACTTAAATTTTGCTATTTTTTCAAATTTTTCCATAAAAATATTTTATTTGACATGTCATTTTAAGTGAAAACGTTAAAAAATGTGCATTTTTTAATTATATATAAAACGAAAAAGTGTGTTTTTGTGTGAAATGTTTAAAATTCTTAATTTTTTAGTAACGATTATTTTATGTGCATTGAAGTATTAATTAACGATGCATAAATATATACAAAATCCTAAAAAGAAGATGAATAAGAAGACAACTTGAAAAATGGTCAAATAACCAATATTTTAAGAAAAAAAAGCACGTACTTATGGCATGAGACAATTTAAAGTGTCAAGAATATGCAACAAAAAAAATGTTGATGTAGCATCAACGCTTTTCAAAATTAGCATGAAAATCACCAACATTTTTAAAAAAATGTTCATACTTAATACATAAGAAAATTTAAAATGTCAGAAATATGTCACCCCCAAAAAAAGGTGAATGTCACATCATCACTTTTAAAAACTACGATATAAAAATCACCAACATTTAAAAAAGAATGCTCATACTTAACACATAAGAAAAATTTAAAGTGTCAAAAATATGTTTTTCCAAAAAAAAAGGTTGGCGCTGCATCAACACTTTTCAAAATCGACATGAAAATCATGATTTGATGCAAACTATAAAAAAAATGAGAATGTGGTACAATTCTCATTAAGTTGGTAACTTTGTTTCCGTGGTCCAATAGTGCTTGGAATTGTCTATTAATCACATCACTCTCTAATGTAGTCAATATGTGGGGCTGCTAATTTTGCAAACTCAAATTTGAAATCAAGTCAATTTGATAGAAAATAATCCTTACATATAGTAAGCCCTTTGGAAGTTCATTTGAAGTAACTTACACACTATTAAAAACTCTTTTAACATCTTTTTGCACTTCACTTTTCTCTAAATGAGTTGGCATATTTGTAAAAATTGTTTAGCAACGCTTTGCTTTCTCCTCATCATTCAAAACCCCTTTCATTGTGCAACACTTTGCACTACGATTTTTGTTTTCCCCCTTTTCCTCTCTCATCTTCTTGTACTCTTCTCCAACATAAATTTATTATTCATGGATAACATTCCTATCCAAATCCCAAGGCCTTCCCAACAAAAGGTTACAAGCATCCATTGGCACAACATCACATAGAACTTGGTCATGGTAATTTCCCAAGCTGAAATTTAAGAAACACTATTTTGATAGTGAGATGATATCCCTTTTACAACCATGGGACTCTATATCTACTTGGGTGTAGAGTGAAAATCAAATTCAAATTCTAAATCACCTTAGTAGACATAGAGTTCTTAGTGACACACCCATCAATAATGAGCAAACAACACTTATATTTGATTTTTCACTCAGTTTTGAAGATAATTTATTCTTCAAATTATCTCTTTATCTTCAACAACACTTTCTTAAACATGCAATTTTCTCGAAGCTCCTGCTAAACTTCATCAATGTTATCTTCAACAATGGATCCAATTATGCTCTTTGCTAAATCAACTTTGGGTTTTTTTCCCTCATCTTTTGTTGGCATCAAATTCTCTAGACACTCATAAGCTTGGTCTTATTGTGCTCCACACTTGAAGCAAATTGTACCAAACATTCCTCCTCTTCCTCTGAGTGTTGTATGACCTTTAAGGGCCTTATAATTATGTTTAAATATTTCAGTTGCAACATTCACACTAGTCTCCTCTCCTTTTTCCCACTTCTCTGCCTCTACCTCTACCTCTCATTCCTCTACCTTGGGAACTCTATTATTTTTTGGGCAACTTCTCTTTGGCCTTCAAGGGAAGCTAGAGTGCCTTTAAGACTAACCATATACTTAAAATAATGAGCTCATCTTGGATAACATATCTGATACCATTTATGCATCTAGCAACAAAATCATCACCTTGATCACTGTGTTTGTATACGATGGAACACTAATAAAACTCTTTGATTTATTCCTTAAATCATCATCTCCTTTTCTCTCAAGGTTGCAACATTTTGAACAAATGCACAGAATAATTTATAGGGAGGGATTTTCCCTTCATCTTAGAAACCATCCTATCCCATGCCCTAATTTTATCCTTGCCCTTTTGCCTCCTATATAATCACATATTATCACACAAGGATGCTTGACCTTTCAATGCAATGTATGCGCACTTCATTCTCTGAGTCTTTGATTACTCAAACAAGAATTTCTTCATTTCCCTAATCCAATTAACTAATTCTTTTAGATTCAATCTTCCCAAGTAGGTAGGAGTTTCTTTCATCAATCTACCTATATAATATGGTAAATCCCTTGAAAGTCTCTCCTTTAGAGCCAAGGTCTCTTCAATATCTTCTCAGGGAACTTCTTATTCATGTTTATCACCACTCACATCATAAAGATCTCTTACAATTCCTCTTATCTAGATCTCTTACGACTCTCAACAACAAGATAATTTCATTAGCAATGACTCTTCATCACCTTTCATGTTATACTAGTATTCTTCTATGTACCCTATTGTTATTTATTCATATAATTTTCCATTTCATAATTCCATACCACAATTTATCTAATATTACAACTTTCTTTTCTCCTCCAATAATTTTACCCAACAAACTTTCTATAATAAAATTATTTTCTCAAACATGCCATCATGATACCACACTCATATAATTCCATTCCTGGTATATATAAAAGTGATTGAAAAAACACACAACATATAAAAAAAGAAAACACAAATAAAACCAAGTGATTGAAAAAACACACAACATATATAAAAAGAAAACACAAATAAAACCAAACTCAAAATCCGAAAACACACAACTTATCCACATGAAAACCCAAACAAATCCAAACTTTTAAATTAAACTTCAAAATAATACAAGGCTTGCTTTAATGTGCTCTTCACCAGTGACACAAAACCTAGGGCCAACGCACTTCACCAAATATCAAACCATGTATCTTGGCAAGTCTAATCGAGGCTCACTGGCTCACGAGAAGTCAATTCTCCAACCTGGTTTGTATCCTCCTTTGGCCTCTGCACACCGACATCTTCAGTACAATCTTGTCGGTATAAGTTTGTCTTGTAATACCTTTGGGAGTACCTCACGGGTGGAATTTGACAAGCAGGTTGCCTTTTCATGAGGTGATTTGTCCTCAAAAAATTATTATGATTCTAAAAAAATCTCAAATTTGTTTGACTACAACTTATTACAAAAAAAAATCCAAAACATACAACAGTTAGACAATCTAATACAGTCTCTCTCATTTTGAGGGAGGCCCTATACTGTCAGAATTACCACTGACAGACTTCTCAAACGAGCCCTGCGGGATAGGATTGAAAGAGCCTTACAGAACAGATCTTTCTCACTCCTCCGTTCATGTACCTACCTGACTAGAACGAAAAACAAAATGGGTACAGAGTTTTCGATTTAGTCCGGAGGGTTTGCTCCTCCATCAGAGAACACTTCTAGAGTCTACAACCATTCCATTGCCTCAACTGGTCTTCAAACTATATGTGAAAGTCGTTGTGCTTCACTTTGATGATTCAAATTGGATGCTTGGATCAAGAACCTGTAATCATATACCCACATTCAACAAAAGATCATGGTAGTTGAGATTGGTGGTTACAAATAAACAAGTTACAGTGGCAGCAATTTAAAGCAATTTTTGTTGCATGTTTTAACCAGGTGGCTGAATTCGAATTTAAATTTATTCCTCTCCAGCCTGATTGAAATCTTGAAGTAGCTGTTAAGAAGCAACCTCAGTGACACAATGAATCAAACTTCCAAAAAATCTAGAACCTGGTTATATTATTTTTTATGTGATTGCAAATCTTTTTTATTTAATTCGTATTTTTGAATGCAGAAAGAGAATAAACACCTTACAAAAATTTATGAGAATTGTGTAACTCAATCACTTACAAATATCAATTGAAAACCTCACTCAACAAAATCACCCGTCTTACACACTTTTATCTTTTTAACTACAAAGAGAATCTTGACACATTGGTTGCAACTTCGACATTCTACAACACAAATGGTGTAACTGTACATTGGCCAGTACAACAAGTTATCCATCAAATTGGAAATTTTAGAGCCTGAGATGTTTTTTTTTTTTCATCAAATTCTTTTCTGGGCCCTCTCTCATATCACGTCTCTAGAGCAAGCTTGCTCTCCAGTTTCCATTGAAAGTAAAGGACGGTTAGCAATTCCTCATCTTCCACTTTGGTTGAACTCCTAATAGTGGGAAAGATAACAATAAGCATGTCAACATATTAGCTCCAACCATTTCTCAGTCATATACCACCTATCACAAGAAGTATGGAAGTATGGTCTCTTAATTGAAGAACGTTTTGAATTACAAGCTAAAAAGTCCAAGACTTTACTTTCCAAATACGAAGGGATGATGGAGGCTGGCAAATGAAGGTATCTTGTCTTATTTCTTAAATTCCTTAACTATTTCTCATTGTTACGAACTATTTTGCAAATAATTGTGAGTTTCTTTTTTTTATGAACTTGTCAAATTAAGTAAAGTTAGCCCAAGTTATTTCATTTGGGTTAAATCATTATATAATTTGTCATCTATTTCAGTGATTTCAGAGTGGAAATTTTGAAGAAATCATCGTAGAAGAACCATTTTAGTAGGGTCTGAAACCTTTCAAAGCCAATTTGAGGCATTAAATAATGTTTTTTGGGGGTAAAACTTTGTTGCTCAAATGTCATTTCCAATGACGCTATTTTACACAGGGAGACCTTCCAATGTCCAAGAAAGGCGTCAATCAAAGTTTGGACGCAAAATTTATGCCTCTTGGAAGTTCTATCATGATTGACCACCATTATTTGAGAGGATGCTACATCAGGCCCTATTACTTATGGAACTGGGTCTAGCAACATGGAGACTATGAAGAAGACTCTAGAAGAGTCAAGTTGTAACTCATGTAGAGGGTTGAATGGGTCAAATTTAACCCCTAGTTGGCTATCGAGTTGTGTTATAAGCGTTTTTCCTCTTTATTTTGTCATCCATTTCATTTGTGAAGTGAGAAGGAGAGCTAGTGTGAGCAAGGAGCAAGTATGAGCAAGGAGAAAGGGAGTTCTTTCGAAGAGATTCGAGCATCCAATAAGTGCATTGTCCCTCTATATTTTGCATTTAGTTTGTTGTTAGTGTTTGCATGTGCATATGTTTTATATATTTAGTTGTTTTTGTTTATTTTTTACAGTATTTATGGCTCAATCAAAGGCAGCAAGACAGGGGCAAAGAAAGGGGAAGAATGTCTCCATTGGAGATGCCCCTCCTGTCCCTCTTTCATCGGGGTCTGCAAGTATTCCATCCATTGGAAGTGGGGCTGCAACAGTAGCTTCAAATGTGCAGGGAAAACAAATTGTTGCAGTTGACCCCAAATACCCATTGTGGAAATATGCGACAAGAGAGGAAGGGGCAACAAAAAAGGGAGGAGGAAATTGTTCATGGAAATGCAATTTTTGCAATGGCCATTTCACTGGCACATATTTCCATGTGAAAGCTCATTTGTTGGGTATTCCAGGTTGTGGCGTTAAATGTTGTACAACAATTGAATCGCCAGATAGGAAGAAATTGGAGAAAGAGGCGAGTATTGGTGAGGCAAATGTGGCAGCAAAATCAAAAAAATCCAAGACTGATGACCCCCTTCCATTCTTGAGGAAAAGCAGCACCAAGTTCCCTTTTGAGACTTCTAGCAGGGGAGAATTAGCAAAGAGAAAGGCAACTGCAGTTGGTCCAATGGACAAGATTTTCCAAAAAGAGAAAAGGGAAGAGCTTGACCTCACCATTGCATTTTTTTTCTATCAGAACGTCATATCCTTTAATGTTGCACGGTCACCTCTATTTATTGAGATGTGTCGAGCTCTTTGTCATGGGGCTCCATCAGGGTATGTGCCTCCTGGGTCAGAGAAGCTCAGAACCACATTGTTGACAAAGGCAAAGAAAGAGGTGGACAAAATGCTTGAGCCTATTAAATTAGCATGGCCAACATCTGGGGTTAGCATTGTTTCTGATGGATGGACAGATCCAGCACGCCACCCACTCATTAACTTCATGGTGTCATCCTCGAATGGTGCAGTTTTCTTGAAATCAGTGGATGCACTTGGACAATACAAGGATGCACAATATATGGGTGAGTTATTTCTCAAAGTTATTGAAAGTGTAGGTGTGGATTGTTGTGTGCAAATCATTACAGATAATGCACCTGATTGCAAGGCTGCTGGCATGATTGTGGAAGCAAAATATCCACAAGTATTTTGGACACCTTGCATTGTCCATTCATTGAACTTGGCACTGAAATCTATTGCTTTTGATGTGCTTTGGATTGGAGCCACTATTGAGGATGCACAACATATCCGCAACTTTGTAACAAACCATACAAATGCCCTCACTATCTACAAGGAGTACAACAATCTATCATTGTTGAAGATTGCAGATACACAGTTTGCCTCTTCATTCATCATGTTGAAGAGGTTGAGGGAGGTCAAGACCGCTCTTGGGTCTATGGTTATTTCAGAGTTTTGGTCTTTTTGGAGAAAGATGGATCAAGCAGCCTCAAAGAAGGTGAAGGGCATAGTGTTGGATGATATATGGTGGGAGAAGGTAGATCTAATTATTCAGATCATGGAGCCTATCATTTCCTTGCTCAGATTTGCAGATATAGACCAACCCATCCTAGGAGAGGTTTATGAGGGATGGGATTCCATGATTGAGTCTGTGAGGACCATTATTTTACAGAGTTAGTGCCCAGAGTATGAGACATCACCTGAGGCCTTCTTCACCGTCATACAGGATATTCTTGTCAGCAGATGGGACAAGAATTGCACACCTTTACATTGTTTAGCTCACTCCTTGAACCCAAAATACTACAGCCATGAGTGGCTGAATGGTGGACCTTCCCGCAGATTCCCTCCTCACATGGATGCTGAAATCTCACAGGGGAGGAAAGATGCATTGAGGAGGATTTTTCAGGATAGGGCATCCCTTGATGAGGTGGAGGATGCCTTTGCAGATTTTTCCACTACCAGGGGGCGATTTGGAGGCTATGATTTGATTCGAGACAGGGGGGCTAAGAAGCCCCATTCTTCGTGGGCAACTCATGGGGCAGCAAGCCCTCCTCTACAACAGTTAGCCATGAGGCTCCTCTCTCAGGTGACTTCATCCTCTTGTTGCGAGAGGAATTGGAGCACATATGGGAATTTGTATAGTGTGAAGAGGAGCAGGCTTGAGCAGTCCAGGGCAGAGACAATGGTGTATGTGCACACCAACCTTCGTCTCATCTACAGGCAGAGGGAGGAGTGGTTGAAGGAAAAGACAAAGATGTGGGATGTCTTTCCTGATGATATGGGTCTGGACAGCAGTGTTGAGTTGGCATTGGCCAACTTGGATCTCAATGCGCCAGTGCTAGAGCCTGTCACATTTGATGATGGATTAGAGGGGTCATCCTCCACACCAGCAGATGCAGAGATGATAGAGGAGGAGGATGCATCAGAGGCAGAGGAGAGCAGTGGTGAGCATGATGATCAGGATGAGGAGAGTGATGCTGATTATGAGGATTGATGACTCTGACTCATTGAGGCTTCAGGCTTGTAGTCTTGTAGACTGTAGTTGCTTTTGTATTTTCTATTTCTATTTGCCATTGTCAGTGTTCTTATGTAACACATTTTGATTCTGATGACTTAATGAAAAAACTACAGTATCTTACTATCTTCAATCTTGTCTTTCTGAGTAAATTTGATGATTGTATCATGTATGGTGTATCAATGTATCATTGTAATTTGTATTATAGTATCAATGATGATGTATGACTCATGAGTATCTAATATCTATGTTTGAATCAATGAATTTTGTATGAATTTGTGCAAAAAATATCTAATTTTTAATATATTAATATATATATATTTAATAAAATAATATATAACATATCGTATCCCAGAAGTATCCTGTTCGAGTCATGATACCGTCTTGATTCTTCGAATCACGTGTCCCGTGTCAGTCTCGAGAGGACTTAGGTTATAAACAGCGCTAGGAAAAGGGGTTCCATTCTATTCAAGTGCATTTTGTTCCATAGTAGAGAAAATTAGCTCAGGGTGGATAGAGAGAGAGTATAATAAAGGGGTTTATGTTATGTAACGACCCATGGGACACGGGGCTGTT